>MU551610.1:5629469-5653572 GCA_024362625.1 Silurus asotus | reverse complement strand
ATATTTTTTTTTTTTTCTTTTACATATTAAATTGTTTGAGAAATTGAATACTACTGTATTAAAGCCTGAGGGTCACGTCATGATCAGGAAGCATATGCAAGTGCAGGAACATATAATAAAGTGTGGACACATACATAAATAACAACATCTATTAGGGCCAAGACTCGAACCAGGGTCAACACTGTGATATTCAGACACTTTTGGGATGTGCCACAAGGGGGCGTGTGAACCCCAGGACAGAGACAAAACTGTCCAGGTTAAAGATTCCATAATAAATTTGGTCAAAAGTCCAACAAACATAAAAAAAATGGATAAAAGCATAACCAGAGAAAATCCTGGAAAGTCCAGGGACTCTGGTCTAGTTGAGATCCTGGCACTGCCCAGTCGCCACCTGCGAAAGGTCCAGTTATATAAAAAATGTAAGTGACTCTGGATGAGGTTATAAATGTTATAAATGCTATAAATGTTAATGGATTGAAAAAGTACTGGAGCTGTGACGATTCGTCCTGTATAATCGAGATTATAGCCATTTACATTTATGATGTGGAGTGGTAGAGTATGAACAGAGTGTGAAAGAGTGGTAGAGGATGAAGAGTTAAATGGAGCAGTAATAGAAAATGAATCGTTAAGTGGAGCAGTGATGGAGGATGGACAGAAGGTGGAGCAGTGGTAGAGGATGTATAGAGAATGTAACATTGGTGGAGGAATAGGGGTTTCATTGATGCAGTGGCAGATAATAGAGATGATTGAAGCAGTAGTAGGACAGAAGGTGAAGCAGTGGTAGAGGATGAAGAGGGATGAGTGGAGCAGTGATAGAGGATGGACAGAAGGTGGAGCAGTGGTAGAGGATGGAGGGATCAGTGGAGCAGGGGCAGATATTGAAGAGATGATTAAAGCAATAGTAGAGGATGGAGAGAAGAGTTAATTAGTAGTAGAGGATGAAGAGATGAGTAAAGCTGTAGTAGAGGACGGAGAGAATTCGGTGTTTGCTAAACGCCATAAATGTAAATCAGATGAACAGAAATGATTTATCATCCTTTTCTTTTTTTTTTCGTCCTGTCCTTTTTCTTTCTGTCGTTCCTTTTTTTACTCCGGTATTATTGGGAATGAGATCTGGCTTTCAATGTTTTTTTTCCTCAGATATACAGAACATGCTTTTCCTTTCAAAGTGTGTTACTGTAAGCTGGAGCGAGTTCAGACATGCAGAAGCTATGTGTGGTATTCACACACACACACACACACACACACACACACACACACACACACACACATCAGGCCTGGAGTCACGTCTAAATGAGGAAATTTTTATTCTTAGTTATTAGAGATATGATGAGAGAAGGTTGAAGCTCATTTCTAAAGAAAAGTCAACATCCGAGATAATAACGTGGACTCGCAGAGCCGCGTTGAGCACCAACTCTCTGATTTAGTTAGTAGAAGAACAATCGGTTCTTTTAGTCATTTTCTCTATTGCTTCCTCATTCGAAGACTCTGTATTAACAGTCGTTTCCAGTTACTTATCGCGAAATCTTGCATAATTTACAATCAGCTATTTTATAGCTGTGAAACATTCTGGCCTGGACCTGGTTTTGACCTGGTTTTCTGGACAACAATTATGATAATAATATTAATAATAATAAATAAAACAAACAAACTAACACACAAAACTAATGATAATTAGCATCATCATTATCATTAGCAGCAACAGCATTATTATTCTTTTTATAATTTAATTTAATATCCTATCATATATTATCTTAAACTCCTACATAGTTCTTACATCACATGTTGGACATTTTGTTGTGGTGTCCAAATTGTGATTCACTCCATTGTACCCACAATGCACTCTGATTTTAAGTGTACATGTCCACTAGCTATCCACAGCGACTTAACCTTTCTTTCGGCTTCTCCCATTAGGGGGCGCCACAGCGGATCATCCGTATTCATGATCTGCATGTTCATTTTGGCACATGTTTTTACGCTGGATGCTCTTCCTAACACAACCCTCCCCATTTATCCGGGCTTGGGAACGGCACTAAGAGTGCACTGGCTTGTGCAACCCTAATAGCTGGGGTTGGTTCCCTGACCGGGAATTGAACCCGGGTCGCGACTTACATTCATTTAATCCATACAACTGAGAAGATATGGGGTTAAGGGCCTTGTTTAGGGGCCCAGGATTGGCAGCTTGGTGTGAGATTTGAAATCATGACCTTCAGATCCAAAGTCCAATGCCTTAAGCACTAAGCTCCCACCTCTCTATTTCCCCATCCTGCAATAAAAGAAAGTGCGAAAGAAAATCTTTTCCTGGGAACAAAAATTCTCGCGAAATCCAAATTTGCACGACCGTGTAGATGTTATAGTGTTCAGAACAGAGGAGGAAGATCGAGGACACTAAGAAAAAACCTGGCAAAATGTTCTGGTGACACATGTTCATTTATATATTAGGAATAAACATAACGATGAAGAAACATAAAAAAATACACTGTGGTTTATAAAACATTCAGGACTTTCTAAAGCACTTTATTTACAGTACATCAGTAAATCCTTTACTCTTTTTTATTCCCTTTTTCTCAGGTAGTGAACTCAACCTGCAGGCACTCTATAGGGATTACTGTGTGATTAGAATCAGCACTACGTAATTTGCTCTTAGCTTCTAAATAGATGATTTGCCAAAAGTAATAAATGTGTCAGAGGAATATGTGGTCAGGGTCAAAAACAGGCCGAAGCTTAGACCATGAATAAATCACATGATACTTGATAAAAAATATAGTGAAAAAATATATAGTGATGGATGGATTCTGGCAGCAGTATTTTCTTAAATTGAAAAGAGGTAAGAATTTGGAGATCCGGGGGTGGATAACGTCGAATAAAGGCAAATAACATTCCTTGTTCTTTGACAATTTAGTTTGTTTTGGGGTTGTTTTGCTTGCCAGTTTAACATTATTGGTTTATTTGTAAATTTTTGATTAACATTACAGAATTTGGCTGATGCTCTTATCTACAACAAGATACAACTAAGTAGTTACGGGTTCAGGGCCCAAATAGTGGTAGCCCCCAGTGGTGCCCAAATAAAGAACAGCAACAGAATAGAGTACAAAAAACCCACAACATTACAGAAAAAAAACGCTGACAATGTGTAGTCTAGGGCAGGGGCGGCATAAGAAAAAGCATTGCCACCCCATCTGCCACCCCATCTGCCACCCCAGCACTGTTATCCCAATGTTATCCCATTAATCAATCCCATGAATATTATATACAGTGGTGTGAAAAAGTGTTTGATTTATTTTTTTCTTTGCATGTTGGACACACTTTAATGTTTCAGATCATTAAACTAATTTAAATATTAGTAAAAGGTAACACAAGTGAACACAACATGCAGTTTTTAAATGGAGGTTTTTATTATTGAGGAAAAACTAAATCCAGAACTACACGGCCCCCTGTGTGAAAAAGTGTTAAAACTGTGGTTTATTACACCTGAGTGTAATTTCTCTCGCCACACCCAGACCTGATTACTGCCACACCTGTTCACAATCAAGAAATTAATAGGACCTGCCTGACAAAGTGAAGTAGAACATGGCATCCTCAAAAGCTAGACATCATGCTGAGATCCAAAGAAATTCAGAAACAAATGAGAAAGTAGTTGAGGTCCATTGGTCTGGAAAAGGTTCTAAAGCAATAAATAAGAATTTAGAAAGGGGCAAACACTTTTTCACACCACAGTATAAATAATATAAAATATAGTCTTTCTATTTAGGCGCCGTCTGAAGAAACGACTCATGTAAACTGCTTTGTTTTAGTAAATCAAACCCATTCAATGCAACCAGCCTGATCACTGATCACAAAAGAATTACTCCTTTAAACGAACTGAAGCTTTTGTGTAAATATAAACGTAAGTATATTATATATATTATTATTATTACTAGGGCTGTCAAAATGAACGAGTTAATAACGCAAATTCACAAATTTTATTGACGCGAGATTATCGCAGCAGGCATTTCTGTTTGACTTTTTTTTTTATATAAATAATATAAAAAAGGTGAAATAAAAACCTTCAATGCAACACAAATTAATTCTCAACATTTACTCAGATTTAAAAAAATCAAAACTTCCCCGAAATTTTTTTTTAATCACTAAGCATGTTCTTACCAAAATCCGCCATGATGCTCAAATCCGGCAATTAAAGCCGTCCGTGTGGAAACATAGCAAAAGTTCAGTTTGGTGTGCTGATGATTTCCATCATTTAAAACACCACAATAACTTTAAAACATTTACAAGTGTATTTTGTCTTCATGCTTCATGAGTTTTCACTAATAATAAACAAACATTTGCATAAAGCATAGATTTTTATCCAAATTGACTTGAGTATTAAATACTTTTCCTTGATAAAATATTCCGTAATAAAAATCATTCTTCATTCTTTTTGAATAATTTATTATTTGTTATAGAGACGGATGATGGCTTCCACCGATGGTGATTTTTAAACGCACGACAATGCCAAAAGAAATAGTTGTGAAAGGAAGGAGGAAGACAGTGAACAATGACTTTCTTGGTAGGCTACTGTTTAGATACAAGCCGTGTAACAGACACTGTCTTTCATTAAAGCCTGTTTAAAGTTCATTAGTTTCAGTGTAGACACCTGCGGCTTATAGACAGGTGCGGCTTATAGACAGGTGCGGCTTATTCATGTTCAAAATAAAAATCTTTGTCAAATTCAGTGGGTGCGGCTTAAATTTGGGTGCGTTTAATAGTCCGGAAATTACGGTAAGTAAACAAGTACTTGATTTTTTTTATTGTTTTTCATGCTTTATAATTTAAAATTGGCATACAGAACTCAAGACACTGAAGTTAAAAATCCCTTACAATCTCATTCAATTTATGTCTTTCCAATCCAGATATCAGACTCAGGTAAAGTCAATCACACATCAGTATTACAGTAAATACACTGAAAATGTATATCATTCCTTGAGTCCTCAAACACCATGCAGGGATGCTTGCTCCGATGTTGCCACCCATCATAATTTTCAGTCCCTTGCCACATCATAAATCATTTTCTAGAGACGCCTTTGTTTAGGGAAATACACAAAACTTTAAATACACACACAAAAAAAAGCACAAAAACTTGCACAGGGCAACTTGAGATACCAGAGACACATGGACACCCAAAAGACATCCCACATTGAAATACACTTGGGGTAAAAGGGTACAGGTGAAAACAATGGACGACTAATGATAGACACATCAACATAATAGCGACGTCTGATGGGAAAACAGATAAAAACAAATTCCTGACAGTCTTGTTTTCGTTATTGTTAGTTTTTTAATTTTTGAAAAAGGTGGAAAATATACAATATACAAAATTATATGTATATATTCACTTGTGCCTTATAATGAAATAATGGATTAAGGGCTCAATACACATTCATTTGTTGGCGTTTTACATGCAGCTCATTAAAGAGATTGGACGGCATGTCCACAAGGACACAAGCACATTCTTCAGCTTGACCTTTAATCTTAAGCCAACTGTCCTTTTATACAGAAGACGTTATGGTTCCCCCTGGAAAGGGGATTGACAGCCTTTTGAAATATCCAGAGTGGGCGGGCGATGTGTAATATTGGAATGAACATCATGTAAGATGTGTTTTTTAACTGCATATTTGGTAATATTTATTCACTCTTATGTATTTTAATATTTTTTTTACTCTTTTTTTATGTTTTTTTTATGCTCTCGGTCATTTCTCTGCATATGGTTTAGTGTACAGTTTTGTGTGTGTGTGTGTGTGTGTGTGTGTGTGTGTGTGACAAATCCAGTGTGAATGTGATAGTTAGGTGTTAGATCAGAAGCTGTGTAAGAAATTGTGGGCGTGCTGCTATCAAAAGAAAATTAGTCATGGGGTGGTGTAATGTGGCCTGCGAACTGGAAGTCCACACTGTTAGGATCTTTCGGGCACATGGCGCGCACTTCTGGTCTGCACTCCCGGTCAGCGGCCATCTTGCTGTTTTTTCCGCATCTTTCGGTATTTAAGGACACACAAGTCTTTAGCTCGAGGCCAGATTATCTCACCGGCTTCCAAAATCCCTGAGGATTATTCTTGCCATCCTCCCGCGCCGCTCCAGAGTCCTGCCGAGGTTGCCACCCCGCTTCAGAGTCCCACCAAGGGCCCAATCCTTGCTGTCTACGTTGCTCCACCCCCGGGTTTCTCCAAGGTGTTCACCTGGCCCCTGGGTTTTGCTGACAACATGGTCCAGACCTCGGGCGTCGCTCCTCTTTAGACCTTCGCAGAGGGCGCCACTCCTCTTCAGACCTCCGCAGAGGTCATCCTAGTTACCTGTTTTGAACTTTGAACTGTTTATTGGTTTTTGTTTCTGCTCTGCCTATGTTGCTCTGTTTGCCGGCTCTCTGAAATTGGACTGTTTTTGGTTTTGGTTCTTTCCTGCATTGCCCTGTTGCCTCTGTTTTTAACCCAGGACTAATATTTTTGAACCTGGTTTTTGCCTTTGCCCCATTGCTCTGCTTACTCTCTAATAAAACCTGTTTTCTCCATACCCTTGTGACATCCTGCATTTGTGTCCTTACTCACCCAGTCACCCAAGATTCTGTGTCAGGATAACTACAAATCCTGAAGTGTTTTGTTCTTCTGAAAAATATGTCTTGGGCATCTTCTAAACATCTGCAATTCCTTTTTTTTCCTTTTTTTTAAATGAAACCTGTTTATACTGAATGTGATTGAAGTCAGATTATATCCAAATATGAATTTACAAGCCAATATATACCATTTATTCTGGTTAGAAATGTTCAATAAAAATAAAAGTATTGAGACACCTGACTTTACCACCCATACAGTATGTGGTTCTTCTCCAAACATAGAAGTTACACGACTTTTAAATACATTAGCATTACATTTCCATTAGAACTCTGAGACCAAAACCTGTTCCAGCATGACAATGACCCTGTGAACAAAGCCAGCTGCTTTCCATGGGGGAACCCTCCTTACCTCACCTACATCAGTACCTGACTCTACTAACAGCCTTGGGGCGGAATGGATCTCCACCATATCTAGTGGAACATCTTCCCAGAAGAGTGGAGCTTAATGTGGAATGGGATTTTCAAAAGAAACACCAATCTTATGGTCAGGTGTCCACAAAGAGTGTACACACAACTATAAAGACATGATGATGTGCACTACAATCAGAAGGTGAGATTTCCAAACCTACTTGTGGACTTTATACTGTGTATTCAGAGCAAACTGTGAATCAACACTGTGAAAAGTTTCGTTATAAACATTTTTGAAGGCCAAGTGCAGAAAAACTGACTAAAAAGGAAGCAAATAAGTGTTTTCTATATGTTCTAGTCCACATTCAGTCCTTCATGTGCTGTTATAATAATCTTAGATCTTCTGGGATTTAATGTTTCAGTAGATTTTGTGGAAGTAAGAGGTTCCTGGGGGTGTTCAATAGGATTTAGAGCTCTACAGCAGCAGATCTTCTACTCCAAACCATGTAAAGGATATGTTCATGAAACAACAAGTTTGGGTCTTCATGCGAGGCGTCCTTTCAGTTGTGTGGCTGCGACTTTGTGGTAAAAGTTTGAGGAAGAACCACTTATGAGTGGAAAATCAGATGATCAACACGTATATGTTCTATAATTATGATATCCAGTCATTTTGTTTCATTTCAGAACACGAGCTCAACACGAGCTCTTTCGGAAGAAAACTGCCTGTTGTTCTTTTTGTTCGTTGCTCTCGAAAAAAACTCTTTCATGAAACGCTGCTTTTTTCACGTGAAGAATTCGGAATGACTTTCTGTGAAACATTAGCCTGTTGAAACAAAGGGTGGAGCACCATAAAGTCCAGCTCATACCTGATAGCAGGCCCTTCAACATCTGTGTGTGCGTATGTGTGTGTGTTTGTGTGTGGGTAGAGATCTTTTTTGACCTACGCCTCAATAACCCACACGTATCAGACCCTTCGCCATAACCCTTGACATGGTGCTTCTCACTTCTCAATCCTGTGTGTATTTAATCTGGTAAGGGCTAAAATGGCACAATGAAATTACAGTACAGTGAAATTCTTTCTTCGTATCTCAGTGATGTTAGGAAGCTGGGATCAGCCATGATTCCAGCAACCCTGGAGCACAAAGGGTTAAGGGTCCTTGAGGCTTGAACCCCCCACCCATTTGATGAGTAACCCAGAGCTTTAACTCCTGAGCTCCCACTTCTCCAATCTAAGGTTTTCTCCACTTGCTGGTCCACAGACACAACACTGAAGCACAAATGTGCATATGATGCAAATGGGTTTGAAACGCTTGATCGCAGACTGACCTGTTGGCACTTGTTTACATGAACGATCGGCATTTTGCATGGCTTCAGTACAACCGGTCACGGACGAGCTGCACTTAAGTCAGAAGATTCAGTTACCTGAAAACGAACTTGATTTAAAACTGTATTAATCAGAGGATGTGCCCTTACACCTGAACGTTCATGTCAAGAATTTATAGAGAATCTAAAGAATTCCAGGCAAAGCATGATCCTGATGCTCCAGACGCACGGAACAGCTAAACATGGTATTAGATTGTATACCATTGCTTCAGCCTCGGGGTCTCCAAAATAATCCTGAGCTCAGGTTACAGTCTGTTTGGAGTTGCGCAAGTTCTCCTCGTGTCTGACTGGGTTTCCTTGATGTTCTCCGATTTCCTCTCACATTCTAAAAACAGGCATGGAGGTGGATTGACAGGTTTGTGATGCCCCCTGGGTGGAGTGTGTGAATGGGTACAGTATGTGCCTCTGCAGTGGACTGGATTCCCGAATAAAATCCTTGAAGATCACGGTAAATAAATATTGTCTCAAAGCAGCTTTACAAAGTTAAAGTGAATGATGTGTGTTTATCTCTGATGAGAAGGCTGGGGCGACTCTGGCAAGGAAACACTCCCTTAGATGTTATGAGGAAGAAACCTTGAGAGGAACCAGACTCACAAAGGAAATCCATCCTCGTGTAGGTGATATCAAGAGTGTGGTTATAAATCTAAAGCAATACAGATCACCAGAGTGTGAGAACCACCATGAGTATCGGAGTAATGAGTAATGATGTAAAAAGTAATGATCCTTCTACAGTCTTATAAAGTCATTTGATTTTATGGAACGAGGAGCTACTAAACAACTCATAAAACAGCTCAACATCTAAGATCATCATAGATCCAACACCAGCTTCGTTAGGATGTTTTGGAGACAAGGTGAGGGAGGTGAGATTGAGAGGTTTTGGACATGTGCAGAGGAGGGACATGGGGTATATCGTTAGGAGAATGCTGAAGATGGAGCTACCAGGAAGGAGGAAAAAAGGAAGATCCCGAGACATCCTGAGGTTGCGCCAGCTCAAGTCACGTCCCACCTCAAGAAAAGATTGTGGACCTTTAAAGAAGTAGATGCCAAACCGCAAACATCCCGAACCATCTATAGACGTTCCATCGCCGTTTGGATCTCACTTTATGTGGAGTTCGGACATTGGACCTCCTTGAGTGTTTGAAGGCTCTGGAGAATGCTGGTTTTTGGATCTGTGATGATCACAAATGTTCTGCTATTTTATGAGTTGCTCAGTAGCTCCTGGTTCTACAACCTTTAATGACTGTATAAGCCTGTAGAAAGAACATCACTCATAATCTCACACTCCAGTGCTCATGTTAGTTCTCACTCTCCAGTGTTCTGTAGTGTTTAAAGACTATAATCACACTCTTGATGTCACCCAAATGAGGATCAGGTTCCCCTTTTGAGTCTGGTTCTCTCAAGGTTTCTTCCTCATAACATCTAAGGGAGTGTTTCCTTGCCAGAGTCGCCCCAGCCTTCTCGGCTGCTCATCAGAGATAAACACACATCATTCACCTTCACTGTTAAATTCTGTAAAGCTCCTTTGAGACAATGTCTGTTGTGAAAGCGCTATAATATAAACTTGACTTGACCTGAAGACCAAAAGGGAGGTTTATAGATGTGTTAAGAGAAGACATGCAGGTAGTTGGTTTAAAAGATGCAGATGTAGAGGACAGAGTAGTATGCTCTGCCTCTTCTTCTTATATTCTTATATTCTTATTATTAGAATTTGCATACCCGACACGCTATTGGTTGTTCGGAGGCGCGGTACCTGTGAGTGGGCGGGGTCTACCTGGATGTGGGTGTGGTTTCAGTAGAAACCACCTTTTGTGCTGGCGGCAGCAGGAGCTGGTGATCGGGAGAAGTCCGGCTCAGCGCTCCGGCTTTGGGACGGGATTACACGCTCCTCACACACGCTCATGGAGCCTCCGACGACCTGGAGCTCTGAGAGAGTCAGCGCCTGGCTCCGAGGTACACCTTTCTTCCCTACACACAGTGGACTGCGGGCAGAGAGAGAGAGAGAGAGAGAGGGATAGAGAGAGAGAGGGGTGACGGCAGGCGGAGAAAAGATCAAATAGAAACCGAGTTTAATCCCCGGGGATGGCGGAGAGCAGGAATGAGGAAGTGAACGAGTGTGTGATCGTGTTTGTATAGCTCGGTGTAAACACACACACACACACACACACACACACACACACACACACACACACACACACACATAGAGAGAGAATTGACCTAGTACATCATAGCATTGCTTTTGCTGATTATGGAACACACAACCAAAGAAAATACCTAGTATCTTATTTCCATTCTGTTTATGAAACACACACACACACACACACACACACACACACACACACACACACACACACACACACACACACACATACACACATACACACATATGCAAAGTCCAAATACTAGTCAGAACATACCTAGTATACCTTGTTTCCGGTCTCTGTTTATGAAACACACACACACACACACACACACACACACACACACACACACACACACACACACACACACACACAGTGTTGGGAGTTGGCTCTACGCTCACTGCGAGTATCAACTGGCCCAAACAGCTTTCAATGCATTTCACTGACAAGAATGTGACCAGACATCTACAGTCACATGTTTACTGCTACAACATACACAAATATTCACAAATATACATCATTACTATCATTTCAATCAGTGTTTTGTTTTGTTGCAATGTTTCTTTGCTGTGCACATTGAAGTGCAAAAACCTTTACAGCCTCTTTATCTTCTCTGTGGGAAAGAGATATTATTAAGATTAAGAGATTTTATACTATAAAAGAGAAATCTGAGTTTATGTTTATGGGTATGTTTATGTATTGAAATGTTGTACATCAGTAAATTGTACATCAGTAGTTATGTTTCGTAGGAAGCTCGAAGCTTTACATCCCTGTTCACACGCTCTACTTCATTTATTTCAATGGGCCTCACTAATGTGTATGGTGACCCAAAACGGTCATCTTTTACCTCCTTATTTACAAGAAAAAGCACAGTTTTACTACTACAACTACTGCTTTTACTATTAAAACAACAAGCCCTATTACTACTGCTATTACAACTAATATTAATAATTTTACTACTGCTATTACAACTATTAATACTAATACTACTATTATTGCTATTACTACTATTCCTATCACTAATCCTAGTACTAATATTACTGTTATTATTACAACTAGAACTACTACTAATACTAGTATTACTACTATTATAGCTACTGCTACTACTATTACAACTATTACTATTATTATTGTTACTATTAATACAAATACTAACTACTACTACAATTACTGCTTAACTACTATTACTACCACAACTACACCTCACAATCTACTACTAATTAAAGTAATACTAATATTACTTCTTTTATTACAACAACTACTAATACTAGTATTACTAATATAGCTACTGCTCTTACTATAACAACTACTACTATTATTATTGTGTACTATTACTACGAATACTAACTACTACTAAAATTGCTTCTTAAAATACTATTACTACCACAACTACACCTAACAATCTACTACTAATACTAGTACTAATATTACTACTTTTATAACAACTACTACTAGTAGTTCTACATTAACTACTACTATTACAACAACTACTAATACTAATATTACTACTATTTTAGCTACTCCTACTACTATTACAACTATTACTATTATTATTGTTACTATTAATACAAATACTAACTACTACTACAATTACTGCTTAAACTACTATTACTACCACAACTACACCTCACAATCTACTACTAATACTAGTACTAATATTACTACTTTTATTACAACTACTACTAATACGTCTACATTAACTACTACTATTTCAACAACTACTAATACTAGTCTTACTATTATAGCTACTGCTCTTACTATTACAACTACTACTATTATTATTGCTACTATTACTACGAATACAACAACTACTACTATCAGAACAACTACTATTACAACAAAAACAACAACAACAACAACAAAGACTTCTACTTCTTTTTTTCCAACAACTACAACAATTACTAGTACTACTACTATTGCAACAACCACTAATACTAGTATTACTACTATTATAGCTACTACTATTAAAACTAATGCTATTATTGTTACTATTACTACAAATACAACTACTGCTACTATTACTACTAGTGTTATAACTACTGTTTCTACTAAAACATGTACTACTATTACTACTACTACAACAATTACTACTTAAACTACTATTTTAATTACTACAACTACTACTACTATCAGAACCACTACTATTACAACAACAAAAACAAAGACTACTTCTCCTTCTCCAACAACTAATACTAGTATTACAACTTATACTATTATTGCTACTGTTACTATGAATACAATAACTACTACTACTACAATTACTACTTAACCTACTATTTCAATTACTACAACAAATATTTCTACGTCTCCTTCTCCAAGCAACTATTACTAGTACTACTTCTATTACAACAACTACTAATATTAGTATTACTATTATAGCTACTGGTAACACTATTACAACTACTACTTTTATTGTTACTATTACTACAAATACAACTACTGCTAATACTAATATTATAGCTACTGTTACTACTAAAACATGTACTACTATTACTACAATTACTTCTTAAACTACTATTTCAATTACTACAACTACTACTACTAACAACAACAACAAAGACTAGTACTACTACTTCTGCTTCTTCGTCCAACAACTACTACAACTACTACTACATTAACTACTACTAGTACTACTACTATTACTAGTATTACTGCTATTATAGATACTGCTACTACTATTGCAACAATGACTATTATTATTGTTGTTACTATTACTATGAATACAACTATTACTACTACTACATTTACTACTTAAACTACTATTTCAATTACTACAACAAAGTCTTCTACTTCTTTTTCTCCAAACAACTACTACTAGTACTCATTCAACTACTACTATCAGAACAACTACTACAAATATTATTACTATAACTACTTTTACTACTATGAGTATTACAACTACAACTACTACTATGACTACCAGTACAACTACTATAACTACAAATACTATTACTGATACAACAACTATACTGGTTCTACAACAACAACAACAACAACAGCAAAAACATATATATATATATATATATATATATGTATGTGTGTGAGAAAGAGATAGCTTTCAGGGAGAGATGTTATAGTAAAATAATTCCAAGGATCAGTTTTAATTCATTTAATCCCTGAGGAACAAGTTTGGCTCTCCTAGTTTAAGTGAATGAAAAAAATAAATACAAATAGAAACATATTGTAAAATCATAATAATAAAAATAGTAATACTTTATACATATTTTTATCAAATATTTAGGTGTAAATCAGTAGACAAAAGTTTGTGGACATAGCGTAGAAACTTAGAAATGAGCATCAGAAATTAATAAGGACATAATCCTCGGTCTTGCACACATGCAGTAATACTGGAAAAATGAAAAACCTGCAGCCTATTTTTAAAATACCGCTCTGCTCTTAAAGGAGCCACAACATATTTCACCCGTTACACCGTGTAACAGACAGTGTCTTTCATTAAAGCCTGTGTAAAGTTCATTAGTTTCAGTGTAGACACTTATTTATGTTTAAAATAAAAATCTTTTTCAAATTCAGTGGGTGCGGCTTATAGATGGGTGTGCTTTAAAGTCCGGAAATGACGGTACTTGCTTGTGTGGAGTGAGGTTTGGCGATAATTTTACTATAACAGCACACAGTGGTTGAGTCAAATCAGCGTGTTCAGATTTTTTAAGTTCTTCTAGCAGTTCACTGGTGTTCATTTCCACTACTGGAATGGATATCAGCTTTCTGCATACTTTTAATCTGTGGCAGGCCATCAGGGTCAGCAAGGCTTTTTTTTTTGCTGGCCTAAACACTGTTAGAATCACTGACTTGCATTTTCATATATTTTTTTCCCATGAATACAGTGGGGCAAAAAAGTATTTAGTCAGCCACCAATTGTGCAAGTTCTCCCACTTAAAAAGTTAAGAAAGGCCTGTAATTTCCATCATAGGTACACTTCAACTATAAGAGACAAAATGAGAAAAAAAAATCCAGAAAATCACATTGTTCGATTTAGAAAATAAGTATTTGGTCAATAAGAAAAGTTCATCTCAATACTTTGTTATATACCCTTTGTTGGCAATGACAAGATCCAACGTTTTCTGTAAGTCTCCACAAGGTTTTTATACACTGTTGCTGGTAGTTTGGCCCATTCCTCCATGCAGATCTCCTCTAGAGCAGTGATGTTTTGGGGCTGTCGCTGGGCAACACGGATTTTCAACTCACTCCAAATGGAAGTGGAAGGAGGTTTTCACTCAAAATCTCACGATACATGGCCCCATTCATTCTTTCCTTTACACGGATCAGTCGCCTTGGTCCCTTTGCAGAAAAACAGCCCCAAAGCATGATGTTTCCACCCCCATGCTTCACAGTAGGTATGGTGTTCTTTGGATGCAACTTAGCATTCTTTCTCCTCCAAACACGACAAGTTAAGTTTTTTACCAAGAAGTTCTATTTTGGTTTCATCTGACCATATGACATTCTCCCAATCCTCTTCTGGATCATCCAAATGCTCTCTAGCAAACTTCAGACAGGCCCGGACATGTACTGGATTAAGCAGGGGGACACGTCTGACACTGCAGGATTTGAGTCCCTGGTGGCGTAGTGTGTTAATGATGATAGCCTTTGGTACTTTGGTCCCAGCTCTTTGCAGGTCATTTACTAGGTCCCCCGTGTGGTTCTGGGATTTTTGCTCACCGTTCTTGTGATTATTTTGACCCCACTGGGTGAGATCTTGCGTGGAGCACCAGATCGAGGGAGATCATCAGTGGTCTTGTATGTCTTCCATTTTCTAATAATTGCTCCCACAGTTGATTTCTTCACACCAAGCTGCTTACCCATTGCAGATTCCGTCTTCCCAGCCTGGTGCAGGTCTACAATTTTGTTTCTGGTGTCCTTTGACAGCTCTTTGGTCTTGGACATAGTGGAGTTTGGAGTCTGACTGTTTCAGGTTGTGGACAGGTGTCTTTTATACTGATAAGAAGTTCAAACAGGTGCCATTAATACAGGTAACAAGTGGAGGACAGGAGTCTCTTAAAGAAGAAGTTACAGGTTTGTGAGAGACAGAAATCTTGCTTTTTTTGTAGTTGACCAAATACTCATTTTCCTCCATAATTTGCAAATAAATTCTTTAAAAATCAGACAATGTGATTTTCTGAAATTTTTCATTTTGTCTCATAGTTGAAATGTACCTATGGTGAAAATTACAGGCATCTCTCATCTTTTTAGGTTGGAAAACTTGCACAATTGGTGGCTGACTAAATACTTTTTTGCCCCACTGTATGTAATAAATTAATACCAATAGTCTATTCTCTTCTTTCATAGAGTTTCTATCCAATCATATTTTAGCCTTTACATCACATGCCTGCCTGTAGTGTAAAATCCATGAAGATGCTGAATTCTGTTATTTCTGGAAGCCTGTTATTTGTTCAGTCAGGACACAGTTGGGCTTCTGTATGTCATTTCAGAAATTGTTTCGTTGCGGATCATTTTTGTGTGCGCTGTGTGCAGGTCTGGACGCGTCTCTGCAGCAGTACTCATTAGAACAATGGCAACTGAGTGGGATGGATCTGCTCCAGTTATCTTCACAGCAACTCGAAAAGCTCGGCGTACACAAGATCGGACACCAGGAACTCATTCTGGACGCGGTGGAGAAACTATGCACTCTGGTACCTCGTATTACTTCTGACATGTCCTGTGTGTGTGTGTGTGTGTGTGTGTGTGTGTGTGTGTGTGTGTGTGTGTGTGTCTGGGGTGGTAATTATTAATCTGACAAACAAGGGAGGCCCAGAAAATCTGACAAGGCCCAGAAAATCTTAAGAGGTGTGTGAGCACAAAGTCTGACTCATAGAAAGTTCTTTGCGCTGAATGTTTCTGTGTTTTGAAATTTACTGTGTAAACTGAACATAATATCCGTGTGTGTTAAACATCACGGTACACAAAACTCAGTTCGTTATGTACGTCGGTTTTTAAGTCACGGGTCGGTACAGTTTTGGAACAGTTAAGGGCAAGAAATGCAAAGTATAAAATTGGTGGGGTTTTTTTTAACGTTGTTTTTTATTATCAATTGTGAACATAAAAAGTTTACTTAATTTTTTTATTTTTTTTACAATTTTAAATAAAATGCCTGCTTGGTTCAAATAAACAATAAAATATATACAAATAAAATGAATTATATATATAATAAATCTTTTACATTTGTTGGACCCCATTTAGGTAATTATAATAATAATAATAATAATAATAATAATAATTGAATAAAATAATAACAGATGTGTATATATATATATATATTCATATATTTTTGTATATTTTTTTTTTCCAAAGTTATATTCTATTGAACTGTTTTTTTTTTCCAGCATATTTTAACAAATGTCCGAATTTCGGAAACACACAAGATAGTATTTACACATTTCTTTGATTTATTCATAAACCAATTTATTCCTTTCATTCTTCGTTTATTCATGTAACTCCCTTGATATGTGGAACTGTTCTCTTTTTAAGAGAAATTCTTGAAGCTGTACATAAGGTGAATCTATAACATAATGCGAATCTATGTAAAAACTTGGTTACAGGAAAGTCCGAGTTTACTGAGGATCGAAGTCTCGTACCGAAACTTTTTGGTACGAATATGTGTACCGTTACACACCTGGTGTTAAGACATAATCAGACACAATACAGCACAGCTCAGTAAGAACAATAGCAAATTGTTCTGCAAATGGCATATTCTAATAAGTAAAAGTGTGTGTTTTTCTGTAGACGTATGGTCTGGGCGGAGAGAGCGTATGCACTGTGGCGGAGAAGCTGCATGCTGTGGCTCACTCGCTGCAGATGGGTATTCAGGGTCGATGGCGAGCCAACACGTATGACGGCCACAGGACCACCAAAGTGCCCAATCAGGAACTGCAGCTGGTGCTGGACCTCATCGTCGCAGCCAAGGCCCTGTATTCTTTGCTCAACAGGTACCACACACACACGCACACACACAAACATGAAAAGCGACATCAAGAGTGATACTGCACACTTTCTGACCAATCAGATTCGAGTATATATCCTCACTATGGTGTAATATCTTCCAACATGCTGAAACTGAATTTATGCCACACTGCAAATGCTTTTCCCGCCATACGAGGTGGCATCAGAAAGTTTCCAGATTTGCTCTCTTTTAAAAAATATAAAAAGAAAGTATTTTATTTATCTATGTTTATACACCGTCACCTTTAAAATAGTCCCCTTGCACAGCAGTGCAGCTCTCCCAGCATTCCTGTTACTTCTGGAATGTGTTTTGGAAATCGTCTTTTCGAAGCGCGTTGAGCTCCTTCTGCGAATCGTGTCGGATCTTTATATTCTGGAAATCGCAAATTCCACAGGCAAATCTTGCGAGCAGGGTGGGTGTGGAAGTGAGATCATGTGGATCGTTCTCCGACGATCATCATGCACGAGTTGCCTAATGGTGTCGACATTTTCAGCGCTTGAGCTCGTTGATGGTTTTCATAATCGATCGTCGTCTCCCAGCGATGTTCTCTCGCTCTTAAAGAGCGCTCGAAAGACCTCGAACGATTCGTAAGTCAAAAGTATGTCGTCTCAAACGTCTCTGTGGCAACTTTTGGCCAGTTTCGTGCAGAACTTCACGTTTGCTCCTCGTTTGAAATCGCAGACGTGGTAACACGCGTGGTCAGAATAGCACCAGGTAGCAGTTAATCTGGAAACCTTTTTATACCAACTTATATGTGCTTCCTCCCTAAAACGTTAAAACAAAATAGGAGCCACATGATTGTATTGGATTTCTTTGGAGGCTACAAAGCCAGTTTCATGAAGATCTGATTTCATTGAGTTGGCATGGAAGATCTCCTGCTTTAGAGCTCTGTTACAAAAGGCAGGTACTGATGTAGGTGAGGAGACCTGGGGTGCAGTCAGCGTTCACATTCATCCCAAAGGTATTTAGTAGGGATGAGCTCAGAGCTTTATAGCAGGCCAATCAAGATCTTCCTCTCCAAAGCATGTAAACCAGATTTTCAAGGAGCTCACGTTGTGCACAGGGGCATCACCATAGTGGAACAGGTTTGGGTTTCCAAGTTGAAGTGAAAGCTAAATGTAATTATAGCACCTTTTAAAGACGTCCTGTACAATTGATTGCCTCCAGCTTTGTGGTAACATTTTGGAAAAGAACCACATATAGCAAGAAAGGTCAGGTGACCCAATACTTTTGGAAATATAGTGTGTAAATTAGCTGACAGTCTTACAGGTTGTAAGTTAGTTGAGTAGATTGTCCTGGTTTTGTTTTCAGCCCTCGTCATATCTCCCTGGACAAATCCCAGATGCACGCTTTCTGCATTAGCTAACGCTTAACGGGAAAAGGCTTGAGTCAGAATGCAGCATTTCTGGATCTGACTGCGGGTAAAATGTGCGCCAGATCAGTACGAACCCACACTACATTTACACTTGAGGCATTTATCTATCAGTGAATAAATCTATACTGGTACGCTAGATTTCAACCACAAGATAAATCCGACTACAACTCGGTTGTGAGGTTTTTTAAACGAAGCAAACTTGGAAAGTGTTAGTGTAAGAGTTTTAGTGTTTTATTCAAGAGAAAGGTCTTCACCTCTCGCTTGAAGATAGCCAGGGACTTCTAGAGGAAGTTTATTCCACCCCTAGAATTCATCCTGAGAGACGGTGGTACCAGTCGAGCGGTGCTGGAGGATCTCAGACAGCGTGATACAGTGCGAGGAGTGATGAGGTCCCAGAGATAGGAAGGTGCTGGGCCATTTTTAGGCTTGTAGGCAAGTGTTCATGCAGCAAAAGGAAGCTGGTGGAGGAACCTGGGCTCCTGGGCCCCTGAGCACGGCTCTTAACCTGAATGCCATAAATGTAAATTTAGATTAGATATCTACGATATTGTCTTTGTATTGCTCAGATGTTCTATCATTTATTCTAAGCTCCAGATCGGACTCACTTCAGCTTTCTGAGGTAATATGGTATAAATTTGAGCGGAAAGCAAATACTCGTGTCCAAATATCCGTTGACTTTATCCACATTCGTGAGCGATTGTGTTCCTATTCGATTCAAATGCGATCATCATTGTCACTCGTTCTCTTCATTCAGCCTTGAATGACGTCAGTTATATGCTTTTTCAGGGAAATGTTGACATGGGCGTGTAGAATCGTGTTCGTCCGCCATCTTTGCTTATTGTCTTTCAGAGAAACTGACCATGATTCATTTTTTTCACATTGTTGCTCACATGGCCTTATGTGGGAATTGCTCAGGTTGATGTAATGAAGCTTTTCAGAAATCAGTGAAATAAATCGAAAACTGGTGTTTGCACACAATGTTACAGAAACACGGTCAATCGCAAGTCAAAAGCTTTTCTTCAGAGTCTGTTCTTCACGATTGGAGCCCAATGTAGTGTCCTGATGTAAATCCCCCACCTCAGTGTTTGAATTCTAGTGCGATCTGAGATGCTTTTCTCCTCACCACGGATGTAAAGAGTGGATGTTTTGCGCTACCGTAGCGTTCCTGTCAGGCCGTTTGTTTGCATTTCTTGTCAACAAGTAGTTTCTGTCCTCAGAACTGCCTGTCATTAGATGTGCTCTTTGCAAGGGGCTGAAATCTAAAGCACTACAGTCTTAGTTGAGGACCAAAGAGTTTAAAGATTGAACATTTTTAGCTGTAGTTTTAGTAAACGTTTTCTGCAGTGTGCATTTTAGTTCTCGGATGATTCGATGTTTTTCTAGAAGGGTATATATGTAGCATACTTAGCTCCATGTTTGGTGTTAAAACGCCGAGGTATATCGTACTTCTTCACCACCGACACTGCCTCATAACTCAGAATACACACCGCTTGGTCTGCCTTAAACACGAACATACCCAATATTCGCTTTCCCATCTTTCAATAAATTGTCTTCCTTCAGAAGATTGTTTATATTTCAAATTTCCGCTGTAAAAATTTGAATTAAAAACACTGCCCTCTAGGGACGGGACATGACTTCGCAGGTCACAAAATCGAATTGCATCGTCAGATGTGTAGTCTATATGTAGTTCTCAGTGTGCGCTTTAAATGAACCCTAATTTGAGACAATCATACGCATTTGAAAATCTCGCAGGCCACATAAAAAGGCGAGGCGGGTTGGTCTTGAGTTTGACACGTGTGGTGTAGAGAATATTTGAATAACAACATGAACAGATTCTATACAACAAATTTAAAGTGCCATTTAAAGTTATGAAGATTTTCTTTGAACAAACAAATCTATACATTTCCAGACTTTATTTTCTCATTGAAAAATCCTCCCTTTACACACTCATTACTTTCCTGTTCCTGTTCATCCCAGAGAAGTGCAATAGGATTTAGGTGTGGTGACTGGAAAGGTCATTTCATGATCGATATCACTCCGGAAGACTGTTTGTTCTCTAAAAAACGCTCGGACGTACACTTCGTATGCTTCGTCTACGATGTTGAAGTATGGAATGGTTGCCATGTTGGTTCCTTTCATTTTCCGGAATAAGCCCCCAAACCTCCAAACTTCTTTTGACCTTTTACAGAGATCATTGCAAAGAAATCATAAGGAACTCTCAAAAACCTTGAGACCTGGTGGTTCCAAACTTTTTTCCATATGTCCTTTATAATTTTATCTACACTGTCATGTCATAGGCTGCTCATAGGAGTAAGATTCTCATTGTACGGTGATCCGTATGTCAATAAACTCTCGAATCTTGTTCTGTGTCTAAACTGAGTCAGATCAGGAAAAGAAAATCTGTTTACTTATAATTGTATATATTCAGTATTATTAATATGTACATTATGTGCATGTTTTCACAGTATTAACAGCACCCACAGATTTTTTTAATGTAAATAAGACATAAAATATATAATATATTGTTTTTCGAGGCGTTAGAATTTTCCTTGAACTACTAGACTCAATGTCCCAGCATGACAATGTCCCTGTGCACAAATACAGCTCTAGGAAGATACATGGGTTGGAGTGGAGCGGGCTCCTGCTATAAAGCTTCAAACACTGATAAATATAATGAATTGGCTGTACCCCAGGAACCTCCTCATCTCATCTACAGCAGTACCTGACTTCACTAACATACTTGTGGCTGAAAAAATCTTATTCTCCACACAATCTTGTGGCACATCTTCCTAGAAGAGTGGAGCTTATTATAAGAGTATATGGCGACTAAATGTGGAATGGGATGTTCAATAAGAAGCACATATCAATCCTATGGTCAGGTGTCCACAAACTTTTGGATATGTAACCATGCGCGTGTGTGTGTGTGTGTGTGTGTGTGTGTGTGTGTGTTTACAGGTGCCATTACACAGAGCTGACAGGATATTCAGGCTTTAGGAGCATCCTTGACCTGTGTAAAGATCTGGACTCCACTGTGCAGAAGGTCAGTGTTGGATGTTATCTGGTCACCTTCTGTTATCACTCTCCTAAACACACACACACACACACACACACACACACACACACACACACAGTGAAAAGAGAAAGAGTGTGAAGGAGACGGAGGAAGATCAGGAGGACGAGGCAACTAATCATCTTAGGGGTAGTTGAGATGAAAAAAGGGGGTGTGGTCAATGGAGTGTGGGCGGGGTCAAGGGACAATAGACTAATATGTAGGGCAGCAACTATTACCGAGTTGTAAAAGGAGTAAAACACATGGAAGGGTGTGAGTTGGTTTTATACACAATTTGCACGCTTGTACTGTTTTTGCTTAACACACGCGCACACACACACACACACACACACGCGCACACACGTACAGCTTATTACGGTCTTACCGCTCTAAACCTCTAAACACATGCAAATACACAGTCACACACACTAAAACCTGTTCTGCTTATCTCCCTGATCAGCCTCAGCCCTGAGAGCAGGTCCGTGTCACAGCGTTGTGCTCATGCTTCGAGATCTGCTCTCGTCAGCGCTGGTTTTTTTTTTTCTTCTTTGGGAACCTTGTTCATGGGAAAGATCGTTTCGTCGCTAATCCCGCGAGACTCCCGAAATATTTCTGCGCACGTGCACCGAAAACAAACACGCTGTCGAGTTTACGCAGGAATAATGGAAGGAAGGAGTGGAAATGAGTGTGTGTACATGTGCGTGTGCGCTTGTGTATGTGTGTTTGTGTGTGTGTGAAATACTGAACAATTTCAGGGTGTTGTTGAAATGTGTAGGTAATCAGTGAGTCAGTAAATGCCTCGCGTTTTTTTGCGCCCTCAACGTGTTGTGTCTATTCGAACGGACTGAACTCTGATTGCAGCCCATTGTTTCGTCCACTTCCTGTTTCTACAGAACTCACACTTGGGTTCAAACTCCAGTTTAGAGTCAGTCAGGGAGAGCAACACAGCTGTCTTGGAGTTATTACACACACACACACCTGGCTGCTGCTCCACATGCATGTGTGTGTGTGTGTGTAAGTGTGGGCATGCATGTGGTGTACTTTCATGCTGTTATTCCTTTAATGATAAATAGGGCCGAAATAAAAACCTTCAACGCAACACACATTTATTCACAACATCCTTCCTTTATTTAGACACACACACACAAAAAAAAAGAAACTCCACCGGAAAAATTATTTTTATCCGCTAAATATTTGTTTTTACCGATGCACCGAAGTCTCAGCACCAAAAAATCCGCCGTGATGCGCACATCCGGCAATTAAAGCCGTCCAGGCGGAAACATACTTCAGCAAAGGTTCCGTTTGGTATCCTGATGATCAGTGTTGGGGGTAACGCGTTACAAGTAACGTGCGTTACGTAATAATATTACTTTTATTGGAGTAACGAGTAAAGTAGCGCGTTACTTTATAAATGTACACATTCATATCTGAGTTACTTTTTTAATGCGAGTTACTTTTCAGTGAAATTATTTCGCATAAAAAAATAAATACCGAATTAAAATGAACGCAGTCACGTAGAATCGCGCACTCATACGTGAGAGCTGCGGGAACAGAAGCTGGTCAGAAGCGGAGATGGCAAACCAGAGCACTACATCACTATGATGGAAGTGTTCTTATTATTTTAAAATAGTCGAGGAAAAGGAGAAAGGAATAATGGTTAAGTGTAGATTATGTGTTGGTGAAAAGCTCTTGTCAAATGCAAAAAATACCACTTAAAAAAAACCAAAAAAAACATCTGCATGCAAAGCACAGCACCTCTGGAAATGGAGACAGAAATATAGAAAACTTTTGCCGACTTTCCACCACTGCAGATCTATGGACTGCTCAGAATAAAAGTTTTCCGTGGGAGACACATGTACGATGCCATCACAGCGGAGAGAGAGAGAGCAAATTCACAGCTCATTTGCTCTTTGTGGGAAGATAAACTGCCACGGTCACTGATAATAGCGCAAACTTTGTAAAAGCGTTCAGAAAGTTTCAAGCTGATGATGAAGCAGAGAATGACGTAGACGAGGACGAGGTCATATTTACGGAATTGCACAATGTTTTATGAGATGACAGCGAAAGGTATGTTCTCCCTCCACATCACCGGTGTGCAGCCCACACATGTATTTTGCTCTAATATAACTTATTTTTTATTGCCAATTATCCATGTTACAACTCATACTCCAGTAATGCGAGTGAGAGATATAAGTAATGCAAAAGTAACGCAAAAAGT
>MU551610.1:5601499-5621499 GCA_024362625.1 Silurus asotus | reverse complement strand
AACATCCCATGGAACACAGATCTTTATGGCTTTGTGCACAGGTTCAACATCATGCTGGAACAGGTTTGGGTCAGGTGGTTCAAAATTGGAATTGTTTACAATTGTAGTAACAGTGTGAAGAAAAAGCAAAGTCGGGTGTCTCAATACTTTTGGCGGTACGATATGCACCGTGTGTGTGTGTGTGTGTGTGTGTGTGTGTGTGTGTGTGTGTGTGTGTGAGAGAGAGAGACCTTCAGCACTTAAACATAAAAAGCATATAAAAAATGTGTGTGTGTGTGTGTGTGTGTGTGTGTGTGGGAATGATTCTGCATACATGTTTATGGCAACCAACAGATACTCGACAATTTGTGGGGACATTTGGTTTGTAAACTGTTTCCTGTTGGTGACTGTGGTTAAGGTTAGAGTGAGTGTGTGTCATTGCCTGTGTGTGTGTGTGTGTGTGTCTGTGTGTGTATGTGTGTTTTAAACCGAGCTGTACATAAAAAAAGTCATGTTTAATTTTTTTGTCTGTTGTCAAACCTATAACTAAAAAGGGGAAGTGGTACCTGTGTGTGTATGTGTGTGTGTGTGTGTGTGTGTGTGTGTGTGTGTGTGTGTGTGTGTGTGTGTGTGTGTGTGTAAATGTGAGCAGTGTACCCACAGAGGAAATGACAAGCTGCTTTATTGAGAAGTGATCCAACACTGACACACCCCACACACACACACACACACACACACACACACACACACACACACACACACACACACACACACACACACAATTCATTACGTACACTTGCACATTTATGCAGGTATCTGATCAGCCAATCACATTGCTGCACCACCACTCTATCATGCAGCGACAGGCCAGGAGACGGTAAATCGTCAGGTTTGAAGTACATCCGAGTATTTCTGCACCTCTTGGGTAATCCAGACATGTGCTCAAGATGAGTGTGTGAATTTCCGTAAATCCCGCCATTCGCTTCACACCTCATTTTCCTTTGTATAGTCGACTAACTCCAGAGATTCCTGGCCATTTTTGGCCATCAGCTAAAATGTAATACATTGTTAATAAACAAGATAATAACATTACAGCAGATTAGACCAGAGGTCCTCAACCACCAGATCATCACTCAGCACTGAACACGAAAGAGTTACCACCAGTTCACTAGAGCATTCCGGGGAAAATGTCTAAAGAGACGATCCTGTAGTATTTGGGGTGCATACGGTGTTTACATTTACATATGATTACGATTTCAGGAAAATTCCAAACGTGTAGCAGGTTCATTATTGCAGTGTCAAACAAACATCCCTTGAAAGTTTGAAAGTCTATGAAGTTTTGTGTCAATTAAATGTAAAATAAGTTGATAAATAAATGATGTATACTAATGTGTATACCGTATTTTCCGGACTATAAGCCGCTACATTTTTCCCACGCTTTGAACCCCGCGGCTTAAACAATAAAGCGGCTAATTTATGGATTTTTCCTTGTATTTTCCCGGTTTCACAAACTTCAAGATAAAAAATCTGAACCCCATAACATTGGACCAATGAAATTCCCGAATCGGTTCAGGTGAACCAATGAAACTCTTTATATTAAATCAGATGCGCTCCCACTGAATCGAGCCGCACCACATCATAAATATGGATGATGTTCCTCTGACGTTTGACCTGCCCCTCACTCGGACTATCTACAGGAAATGCGAATCATTCGGCACGCTGAAAACAACCGGGCATGAAAACACACTTCACCTGTGTTCTGAGCTGCACGCCATCGGGAGAAAAGCTTCACCAATGGTGATTTTTAAACGCACGACGATGCTAAAAGAGAGAAATAGTGGTGAGGAAGACAGTAACCAGTGACTTTTTTGGTAGGCTACTGTTTAGATACAAGCCGTGTAACAGACACTGTCTGTCATTAAAGCCTGTGTAAAGTTCATTAGTTTCAGTGTAGACATACTGCGGCTTATTTATGTTCAAAATAAAAATCTTTGTCAAATTCAGTGGGTGTGGCTTACATTTGGGGTGCGCTTAATAGTCCGGAAATTACGGTATATACATATCTCACAAAAGTGAGTGCACCCCTGACATTTCAGCAACCATTTTAGTATCTTCTCAAGGGACAATATTATAGAAATTGAACTTGGATATATTTTAGAGCAGCTCGTATGCAAAGCAACGTAAATTGACAGGATCATCAAATTTGTGTATTTTGTATTAAAGCAGTTAAAACCTGCTTTGAGGATAATTCTCTCTTACTGACCACTGGATGTTCAACATGGAACCTCATGGTAAAGACTGAGGGTTTGAGAATTGTTGCTCTCCATAAAGACGCCTTGGCTATAAGGTCAGTATCACCCTCAAACTGAGTTATAGTACAGTGTTTAGGGTCATACTGAGGTTTACCAAGACGGGTTCCACTCGAAACAGGACTCTCCAGGGTCCATCAAAGCAGCATTGCTTTAGAGGCGACAGAAGTGGAAGGTCAGGGACAGGAGACATAGACATAGAGAATTTAAACGTAGGAGAGGGACGGGGAGGTGCCTGATGACGAGCGACCTGTTTCGGAGGGATTGGCCCCCGCTTCCGAGGGGGAGGAGGAACATCGGGAGAAAAGCTTCACCGATGGTGATTTTTAAACGCACGACGATGCTAAAAGAGAGAAATAGTGGTGAGGAAGACAGTAACCAGTGACTTTTTTGGTAGGCTACTGTTTAGATACAAGCCGTGTAACAGACACTGTCTGTCATTAAAGCCTTTGTAAAGTTCATTAGTTTCAGTGTAGACACCTGCGGCTTATAGTTTCGGAGGGATTGGCCCCCGCTTCCGAGGGGGAGGAGGATACGTTGTCCGTGCTGCTCTGGGGTCCGTCCCACTCGCTGGAGGATCTGCCACTTTAGGGCACGGTATTCAAGTTCACCGAGCAAAGCTTTCTTTATTTACTTTTGTTTTTATGTTGGCGATTTCATTTCCAAGTAAATGAGATATAAATAAATATAAAAGAGGCCAAATTAAAGTCTTCAACGCAACACACATTTCCTCATGATGTCCTTACTTTACTCAGAAAGTTTGGTTCGGTACATTTAGATTTAGAACAGATATAAATGTGCGATTAATCGCGAGTTAACTCTTAACTTGATATTTTAATTGATTGACAGCCCTAATGTATACACACACAAACACACACACACACACACACACACACACACACTCACACTCACACTCACCTGTTGTTGTGAACATAAGTAGTGCATTGAATGACCATAAACAGATTTACTGAGATTTATTCTGTCTCTGTGTGTGTGTGTGTGTGTGTGTGTGTGTGTGTGTGTGAGTGTGTGTGTGTGTGTGTGTGTGTGTGTGTGTGTGTGTGTGTGTGTATGTGTGTGTTGGTTGGGGGAGGGGGTGCTTTTCATAATAACGTTGTGTAACAGTCACTATAGCAGTTAAGTCTGTGAGAAGGGGGATAAGAGTCAGGAATAAGCTTGATTACTCAGCAGCTGTGAGTGTGTTTGTGTGTGTGTGTGTGTGTGTGTGTGTGTGTGTGTGTGTGTGTGTGTGTGTGTGTGTGTTCGTGTATGCGTGTGAGACATTAATGATTAGCCAGATTTAGCTATATAGGGTAAGGATTACTGAGGCGTTGCTTGTCTTCTTTGAATCCAGGCAGCTATGACTTTCTAGAATCTCTCCCAGCCACCAAAATAATATTTTGTGTGTGTGTGTGTGTGTGTGTGTGTGTGTGTGTGTGTGTGTGTGTGTGTGTGTGTGTGTGGGTTGTTGTATGGGTGTGTTGTGTGTGTGTGTGTGTGTGTGTGTGTGTGTGTGTGTGTGTGTGTGTGTGTGTGTGTGTGTGTGGGTTGTTGTATGGGTGTGTGTTGGGCATCCAATCACATTTGCTTTTCTGTCCCCTGTTTACAGGACACCACGCTGTTGGAGAAAGAGAAGGACGTCATATCAGTGGTGAGACTCTTCTTCTTCCTCTTCTTCCTCCTGGGCTTCTTTTTCTTCTTCTTTTTTTGTCTTCTTCTTTTTCCTCCTCTTCTTCTACCTCCTTTCTTCAGCATACCTCTCTCTGTCTCACTATCTGTGTCTTTTTGTTTCTCTACCTCTCTGTCTCTCTCTGTCTCTCTTTCTTTTCTTTCCATTTGCCACTCTATTTCTTTCTGTCTTTGTCACTGTATTTCATTCATCGTTTTGGTTTTTCTTTCTTTCTTTCTTTCTTTCTTTCTTTCTTTCTTTCTTTCTTTCTGTCTGTCTTTCTCTTTCTGTTCTTTTTTCTTTATTTATTTTTAATCTGTTTTCTTTTTATTCAGTTCCTGCTGTCTCTTTCACTATCTTTCTTTCTTTCTTTCTTTCTTTCTTTCTTTCTTTCTTTCTTTCTCTTTCTGTTCTTTTTTCTTTCTTTATTTTTTATCTGTTTTCTTTCTATTCAGTTCCTGCTGTCTCTCCCTCTCTCTTTCACTATCTTTCTTTCTTGCTTGCCTTTATTTTCTTTCTTTCTTTCTTTCTTTCTTTCTTTCTTTCTTTCTTTCAGTCTTTTTCTGTGACTGTCTTTCCTACGCACGTGTCTTCGTCTCCTCTTTTTGTCTCTGTGTCTCTCTCTCATTTTGCTGTCTTTCTTCCTGCATGTCTCTTTCTTTGTGTCTCTCTATTCTCTCTCTCTCTCTGAGTACCTTGTTGTTTGTTTTCCTCCATCTTTCCTTCTCTGTTTTACTGATTCTGTATCCTTCTCTTTATCTCTTTCATATGCTTTACTGTCTATCTCTCTTTCGTTCTCTCCACTGTTATTGTTCAGGTCTGTTTGTCTTTCTCTCATTTCATTTTCAGTTCTAGAGTTTTTTTGCATATCTGTTTACATATCAGTAAAAAGCATCAACCAAAGGAAAAATGAAGAAAATGAAATCTCTTGTTCTCTCTCTCTCTCTCTCTCTCTCTCTCTCTCTCTCTCTCTCTCTCTCTCTCTCTCAGAGTCGTCAGTTGGTGGCGATATGTGATGAGATTCTGAGTTCTGCCCCTGAAGATGCCCTGACTCACTCTTTTCAGCTGCAGAGTGTTGATCTGGTGCCGGTCCTGCCCGGAGAACAACTGGTACTAAATCCGTCTCTCCATCTTTTTTTTCCTCCCTTCCTCTCTTTCTCTCTTTCTCTCTCTCTCTCAATTTAATTCCCTTCTACAGAACACTCAATAGTAAAATAGATCAATCACTTTATTCATCAGTTTGCTCAAAAAGTTTGAAATCTTTACCTCATCTAATCTCATCATCTCTGAAAAGAACTAGTTTTCACACCGCATTCGTTTCTTTGCCTTTCAAGGAAAAAGGCAGATTTGAGACGCTCTTCCTGTGGGTGGAGCAAATTCCAGTTCCAGAAAAAATGAATACATCAGTATTGCGAGACGTCTATCAGAAATATTACTTTTATTACTAGGAAACATCAGTCTAGAACTACATGATGTGAGCAAAAGTATTGGGACACCTGATTGTTCCAGTTACACCACAAAAAAATGGAGGCATACAATTGTACTTTGTCTTTGGAGGCTTTAGCAGGTAAGTTTTCTTTTCCAATTGAACCCAAACCTGTTCCAGCATGTGCACAATGCCAAAGCCCCTTGAAGATCTGCTTGACATGGGTCGGTAATAGTAAGATCTTCCGCTACAGAGACTGTTGAACATCTTTGGGATGATTGTGAACGCTGACTGCACCCCAGGAACCTCCTCAACCAGACAGCAACAAAGAACAGAATCATTATTCATGAGGTCATGTTCCACCTCGTAAAGATTTCGGACCTTGCGTGGATCTCCGGGGGGGCATCTAGAGACGTACCAGCCCCAGTTGAATCCCATTTCATGAAGATTTCAGACATTGGACTTTGAAGATAAACATCTTAATCAATACTCAAAATAACCTTTCACATATGCTGGTTCTCATTTTCTATCCTTGGGCATTAAAAGGCGTTGGCATGGAGGAGTTGGTGTTGAATCTATAATGATCTTCGAATGTGAGCTAAATGATGAGTTGCTCAAGGTCACCTGGTTCCACAACTCCAACTGACTTTAGAAGACTGTAGAAAGGATATTTCTCACATTACTCATAACCACACACTCATGATATTTCTTACTTTCTAGTGTTTGTAACGTTTTAATGGTTTATAATCACACTCTTGATGTCACCCAGATGAGGATGGGTTTCCCCTTTTGAGTCTGGTTCCTCTCAAAGTTTCTTCCTCATACCATCTAAAGGGAGTTTTTGCCTCCACCCCAGGCTGCTCATCAGGTTCGATTTAAATAGAAGTGAATTTTATTCTAGAATTCTTACATTCTGTAAAGCTGCTTTGAGACAAAGTTCATTCGCTAGAAATAAAATCGAATTGATTGAATTGTATTGAATAATTAGAGCTGATGTTCCTGAGCCAAGCTTGAACTTGATCTCCTGCTTTAGCGCTCTGACCTCAACCCTACTGATCACCTTCACACCCTACAGAAGAGTGGAGTTTGTTACAGCAGTCAATAAGGACTAAATGTAGAACGGTTCAGTTGTTTACACACTTTTGTCAATATAAAGTCTGAATACAGGACTGGAAATCGACATGACGGACTCCAGGAAACTTCACTTCTGTGGTTTCCGATTCGCTCGAAATAAATACGCATTTCACAGTAGGAAAGAAGGAAGTTATGGTCAGTTCATGATTACGGTATTAAAAGTACAGACTAAACCAAGATCCTCAATCAGGAACTCCTACTCCTATTACACCCGTTCTGTTTTTTTTTATTTCTTTTTTACATTGAAATAAAAATACAGAACAGAAAATAAGCGACTGCCATGTTTCGTAGGTGGAGTGGCATTTAAACGACCTTGTCGCTGCAGAACTGAGAGCCGCTCAGAGATTCAACCGGGCGTAGCGAAACTGAAAAAAGAAAGTCTAATCTGCACTGCAGCAACCACATTATTCATTTGTGCAAAATTTAAGAAGCGGTTTGTGTTTTTGTTTTTAGAGCAGCTCCCATGAGAATTGTATGTACAAAGTACAAACCATGTAGTTGATTAAAAGTAGAGAAACTCTCGCTCATATATAACTCCAGTACGACTTTAGTATCCAAAGTACTATTTATTATGGCTTTAATGTTTAGATTTGTCACAAGACTTTCCGTTATTCAACTCGGTTTTTACATCAAAAAACTCGAATGTGACTTTCAGCATGCTGATCTATTAATAGAATTATATTAACGACCTAAACACTGATTTTTATTACAACGATCATGAACTCAAAACCTTCTTTTTAAACTATTTAAAAATAAAAACGCATAAATCAGGTCACGTGTGGTGGCGAGTTCGAGTCTGGAGTTTCTTCATCATTTATTCCTCTGTAAATGTGCTGCTTGATGTTGAACTGATGCTGAACGGTATGTTGGTGATCAGTAGATGCACCAAGCGCCCATCAAAACGAGCGCTCGACCCTGATTGGTGACTCGCTACGTTTTTGACTGGTGTTTATCCTCCTGTTTTAACATCTAAGGGAGTTTTTTCTTGCTACAGTCGCAATGGCTGCTCATCAGGGAAAAACACACAACATTCACCTTGATGTTGATTTCTGTGAAGCTGCTTTGAGACAGTGGCTGTTGTGAAAAGTGCTATTGAAATAAACTTGACTTGACTTTACTTGACTTTGCAAAATGTAGTCGAGTAAAAAATATTTGACTTTGAAATGTAATAAAGTCTCCCAAAAATGGAAATACTTCAGTACAGAAAACTACTTAAGTACAGTAACGGATGACATTTCCTTCCTTAATGTCCACCACTGCATACTGGATGAACCTGGATGAACTTTAATGAACCCGGTTGGTTTTTCGATTCAGACAAGACTTGGGTTTATAATCCTATGTGAGGTCACATGATCTACAAAAGGGGTTGAGAGATTTGCGCATTGTCCTGTGAAAGTAGAGGAGATACAGTTGGTGTGGGAAGAAAAAAAGTCCAGTATAGAGTGGGATTTCTCCATCTGTCTGCTTCCATTCGTTCCTCTACAAGTCTGACTTTAGATGTAAATGAACACAATCACAATGGAAACATTTCTTAAATATAAATGCATAAATGATAAATCTGGATTATGTGCTCAGGCCATGGAAGATCTATAACCTCCAGCTTGAGTGTGTGGAGAATTCAAAGGGTTTACACACAAACACTTGGATTTAAATACACTATGTGGACAAAAGTTCGACTATAAGATTCGTATCTGCTTTTTTTTTTTAAACCCCGCATTCGGTCCCCATTTGCTGTTCCAAATAACCTCCACTCTCCTAGGAAGATGTTCAACTAGATTTTGGAGGGTGTTACTCCTAGTTGAAGTGAAGGAAAAATGTCATGCTCCCGCATCCAAAGTACAATTGTGTGCCTCCAACTTTGTGCTAATGCTAATAGACTCCGCCCCTTCAATCACAAACTGATGCTTAACCACGCCTCTGCTTTCCCATGAAGTCTGGATACTTTTACCTCATCTGTTCCTGTTCCAGCTGTGTGAAAGCAACTAAACAACAACTGTCAGATAAAAATTCATGTCCTTGTCTTTTAAGGAAAAACGCAGATTTGAGAAACTCTTCCCCGGAGGCGGAGCAAATTTCAGTGCCAGAAATATATAAACAGAAACCTGAATTGAACAAACTACTAGTTTTTGTTTAAGTTTTGACAAAACAAACATTACAGACATTTCACTCTGAGTTATACTGTATACACATCATATAAATATCTTCTGTTCTTCTGTTTGTAGGGGATTGAGATCACCTCGACGTCCTCAAGCCAACACTACGTCTCTGGAACAGCTGCTGAGGTTAGTCCATCATTAGTCCAGATTTGTATTGAGGGAGGGATGGAGGGAGGGAGTGAAATGCGGAGCGAGGAAGTGACCGATTGTTGGAGTTGATAGAGAGAGAGAGAGAGAGAGAGAGAGAGTGAAAGAGAGAGAGAGGGGGGGGGTGTGAGAGACAGAGGGTGGGAGTGGAGGGAGGGCCACTTACAAATGAGTGAGGGAGTGACAATTAAATGGAGGGAGTGACAGATAGAGGGAGTATGAGATGGACAGAGGGAGTGAGAGAAACAGAGCAATTAAACATTTCCAGATAACCCCCACTGCTTTTTCTCTTCTTGACTCAACACACAGTTTCCAGCAGATTCCTCGGTGAAGATCTTCGAAGGTGATGAGGTCATAAAGGTGAACGATCAGATTGTGGTGAGTAAAAGCTGCTTCCTGGATAACTCTCATTATACTGATTACTTCATGATCAACCCTCAGTTCCATACACCTTGTTAAAGATGCAGTTTCCACAACATGGCCGACTCGTGCTGCATGTTCTAAGAAACGCGTTCGAGAGCACGTTGAGAAAGTGTCTCGCGTTGTGTTTCAGGTGGGCTGGAGCAGGAAGAACCTGGTGGCCAAGCTTCAGGAGAACCCAAATGGTGTGTCACTGCTGCTGAGACGCCTCCCTACACTGTCTGTCAAAGACAGAGACAGAGACAAGCCAATCGTGGTGAGTCACAGACTCTCCTCGGACTCTTGTGTATATACTGTACCTACACACACACACACACACACACACACACACACACACACACACACACACCACTGTTTCTTCCTTGGAGAATTTTTGATAGTTACTGACCACTGCAGACCAGAAACAGCCCACAAGAGCTGTAGTTTTGGAGACGCTCTGACCCAGACGTCTAGACGTCACAATTTTTTAAAAACTCTGTGAATTGTTAATAGAAATGTTTGCATATATAATCCCTGGCTGTTGGTTGTTGAAGGCATGTGTCCATTAATAGAACTGTGCTTTTGTTTGTTTTTTTTTATGTGGAAGAACCATGCAGTTGGAATGTTGGAAAACCATGTATTTGAGATGTTGGAGAACCAGGTATTTAGGATTTGATAGATCCATGTATTTGGGTTGTTGGAGAATCCTCTATTTAGGGTTTTGGAGAATTATGTACAGTGAGGAAAATAAGTATTTGAACACCCTGCTATTTTGCAAGTTCTCCCACTTAGAAATCATGGAGGGGTCTGAAATTGTCATCGTAGGTGCATGTCCACTGTGAGAGACATAATCTAAAAAAAAAAAAAAACGGATATTACAATGTATGTTTTTATGTTGTTTTATGCAGCACCAGGGTTCAGGAGGAATGTTGTATACTGCATCATATATATATATTGATGAAATGACAATAAAAGCATTTTGACTTGACTTGACTTGACTTAAAGATAATCCTGTTAACACTTATGTTTCCCAGCCACAAACAACATTCTCTCCCAACCCCACTTTTGGGGGATTTATGAAAAAAAAAAAAAGCGTGTAATTGTGGTAAAACATTAAAAAAATTAATTCATATATATGATATCTATCACTGATATATGATACCAAACCCTGGCATTGGAGTGGCGTGGCCTAGCCAGTCTCCAGACCTAAACCCAATAGAGAATCTTTGGAGGGAGCTCAAACTTTGTGTTTCTCAGTGACAGGTCAGAAACCTGACTGATCTAGAGAAGATCTGTGTGGAGGAGTGGACCAAAATCCCTTCTGCAGTGTGTGCAACCCTGGTGAAAAACTACAGGAAATGTTTGACATTGTGATTTCTGGATTTTTTTTTTTTTAGATTATGTCTCTCACAGTGGACATGCACCTACGATGACAATTTCAGACCCCTCCATGATTTCTAAGTGGGAGAACTTGCAAAATAGCAGGGTGTTCAAATACTTATTTTCCTCACTGTGTTTAGGATTTGGAAGAACCATGAATTTTAGATGTTAAAAAGGATGTATTTGAGCTTTGGGAGAACCATGTACAGTATTCGGGATGTTGGAGAAACATATATTTAGGGTTTTGGAGAACCTTTTTTTGGGATTTGAGAGAACCTTTCATTTTGGATTTGGCAAAACCCTGTATTTAAAAGAACCATGTATTGGGGATTTAGGAGAAATATATATTTAGGATTTTGGAGAGCCATTTATGTGGGATTTTGGGAGAACAATGTAATTGGTATTTGAGGAAACCTCTATTTAGAAGAAGCATGTATTGGGATTTGGAAGTAGCTTATATTAAGGATTTGGGAGAACCATGTATTTGAGTTGTTGGAGAATCCTGTATTTGGGATTTGAAAGAACCATGAGTTTTGGATGTTAAAGAACAATGTATTTGAGCTTTAGGAGAACCATGTACAGCATTTGGGATTTGAGAGAACTTTGTATTCAGGATGTTGGAGAACCACATATTTAAGGTCCCATTTATGTGGGATTTTGGTCGAACAATATAATTGGTATTTGCGGAAACCTCTATTTAGAAGAAGCATGTATTTGGAATTTGGGAGAAGTTTATATGTAGGATTTGGGAGAACCATTTATTTGGGATGTTGGAGAATCCTGTATTTGAGATTTGGAAAACCCGTGAAGAACCCTTTATAATCATAAACCTCGTGTGGGTCATGATTTACTGATGATAGACCCGCAGTGCACGTTCATTCTCAGGAGAGGGGTTGGTATGACAACACTTACTTCCTGTTTAGAGCTCTGAAAGCCCACACCCACTCTCACTCAACACACACCGAGTGAGAGTCACACACGGTTCAGATGACGCCGAGACGGACCTCATGATTGCGGTTTAATATAAAGCGTAAATGTGCCGTTTTGGATGATGTAACGAAGTTGAGGGTAGTGTGGGGGGTGGTTTTGTTGTTTGGAGGGCCTTAAGGGATCACAGCAGTGCCACATGACAGTTCCACTGACACACACACACACACAAACACACACTCTCCTCAGACACGCAATTCACACGCGTCCACAAAGCTTAAAGCCGCAACACGAGGTCCCGGTGCGATCACATACACACACTCCTTTCCGGTGTTCTCGGTGTAACACGCTGCACTTCCAGGTGGAGATAACGTCAAGCTCTTTTTGTTTCTCGCCTGCAGAAGGTAGAAGACGACCCAGAAGAGGACGGGACAAAGAGACTCTCCTTGATCGGTCGAGCGCCGGCGTCCGTGCGCTCATACTCCTTCAGGTGAGCTTCATACACACCTCTTCACCGACACACCCCAAAGCTCCACCGTAGGAGGAACATCAGGTTCCACATTTGCTGTTATATTAACAATGGGACTTTGTTCAAAAGTATGTGGACACCTGACCATACCGTTGGTCTTCTTTTTGAACATGTCATTCCACATCGAGTCTCAATTCTCTGTAACTCTTCTGGGAAGATGTTCCACTGGATTTTGTGGAGATTTCTGCTCATTCAGTTACAAGGGTGTTAGTAAAGTAAGGTGCTGATGGAGGTGAGGTGAGGAGGTTCCTGGGTTTGCAGTCAGCATGGAAGATTCAATACACAGAAGTTCAATAGGCTCAATACAGTGGGAATTAAATCCTTTATGTGTGTGATGGTAGAATGAAGGTTCAGAATGTTTTAAAGCATTGGTTTGTATTATAACTGTATCTCGTGTGTGTGTGTGTGTGTGTGTGTGTGTGTGTGTGTGTGTGTGTGTGTGTGTGTGTGTGTGTGTGTGTGTGTGTGCACGTACAGAACTGCTGTGTTGTCGCCTGAAGGGCAGCAGCTGACAGGAGAGAAAGAGCCGGAAATTAAAGATCAAGGCCTTGATGGGAATCAGAGCAACAGTGCACAGAAACACCACCTGATTATAGGTAAAATACACACACACACACACACACACACACACACACACACACACACACACACACACCCCATTGTAAAACTCTTCTTTTAATCACATCATGTATGATGTTCTATGTTCGCAGTCATGCTTTATTCCTTCCTTCTATCCTTTCTTCTTTCTTTCTCCTCCTTCTACAAGTTTTTATCTCCATTAAAACAGAGGCCTTTTTCTCACCATGTCTTTGGCCTCTGCTTGAGGCAGGAGGTAATTATCAGGAGGAGAAGGTCAGTGTGAGATGGGTATCAGAGCTGTGGAGCAACAGGAGCATCTGCACTCTGTTTTGATGTATCCGCGTCCTAGCAACAGCAGAGCACATGCTTCGACACGCCTCTCGGCAACAAGCTAGCGCGTTAGAAAGTGTGTGTGTGTGTGTGTGTGTGTGAGAAAGAGAGATGTGTACAGTGCACTCTAACTCTTCTCTTGCTGGTAGGTTCCGGATTAGAGCGCAGGAGTACATCTTTACTCAGTCTGGACTCGAGGACAAGAGTCGGATCCTGGCCTGACATGGGGGCCAGTGTGGTGAGTACACACACACACACACACACACACACACACACACACACACACAGCGTGTGGAAGCTAATTTTTCAGTGGCAAATTTTTGCTCCACATTCACATTTACTCACCTGGAGCTGATTCTGCTTTCTATCGCTCTCTGCAGGAGGAAAATAAATCGACCAAGAGCTCCTTCAAAGGTATGATGTCATTCTCACATCACATATGTCTAGAGAATGTAGTGATACTATTGAACACTAGGGGGTGTTGTGTTCTATTTTATTTATGTTTCTAGCTGTAATGTACTAATACTTTTAAGTTGCATATGATGTTCTGATAAGGGCGTAAATGTAAATGTGGTAGCGTGGTACCTCAAGGGTTAAGATGTTGGACTTCTGATCAGCAGGTCATGAGTTCAAATCCCAGCACCAACAAGCTGCCACTCATGGGCCCTTTAGCAAGGCCCTTAACCTTCAACTGCTCGGTTGTATGAATGAGATAATTGTAAGTCACTCAAATAATTGGTGTCTGCCAGATTCTATAAAACGGAGGTTGGGGGTTCAAGCCTCGTTATCGCCAGCTGCCACGGGGACGCTGTAACTTGGCTGACCTTGCGCTCTGACCTCAGCTTCCTGCATTGCTTGTATATGCGAAGAAATATCAATTTCCCTGTGGGATTCATAAATTATTCTAAAAATAAAAAATAAAAAGTATTTCACAAAATACCAAAAAAATCCTCTTCGACATGGAATTCATCAGAGCTGCACAGGTTGTTGCTGGGATCCTCTTCCACTCCTCCATAATGACATCACAGAGCTGCTGGATGTTAGACACAGGGCGCTGCTCCACCTTCTGCTTGATGATGCCCCATGCCCAATAGGGTTCAGGTCTGGAGACATACTTTGGTCACTTCATCACCTTCAGCTTCCTCAGCATGGGAGTTGTCATCCTGGTGGTGTGTTTGGGGTCATTATTATTTTGGAAAACTGCCGCTCGGCCCAGTTTTTGAAGGGATGGCGTCATGTTCTGCTTCAGGTGATGCCTGGTGATGCCACCACCACATGCTTGACTGTAGGCAAGTTTTCTTGGTGCTCTTCACCAGGGCCACACCTTCTGCTTCTGCCGCCTCTAAAGCAACGCTGCAGCAGTTTCTGCACCTGACGCACAGCACGAGGACTCGACTTCTTTGATGGACCCTTGCGAGGTCTGTTCTGAGAGGAAACCCGTCTTGGAAAACCTCTGTATGACCCTGAACACTGCACTGTATCTTCAGGGTGATACTGATCTTCTAATAGCCGAGGCGTCTTTGTGGAGAGCAACAATTCTGATCCTTAAATCCTCAGAGACTCTTTACCATGAGGTGCATGTCGAACATCCAGTGGTAACTATGAGATAATTGTACTGAAAGCACCAAATTTTAACTGCTCTAATACAAGAGACACACATCTGTATGGTCGAAGTTTGTGTATAGTTTGTGACGGAAGCTAGCTGGACACCAGTGACGCATTATAGATACGAGATCGCGTTTAAGTGACTAACGGATATGCCGTGTGGCCCCAGTCTGACCTTTGACCTCCTTCAGGCACGCAGACGCGGACGGCGATGAGTCGCAGGAGGGTGTCGTGTCGCGAGCTGGGCATGCCCGACTGCGACGGGTGGTTGTGGAAGAAGAGGAAAGAGATGAGTGTGTTCATGACGCAGAAATGGCAACGCTTCTGGTTTGTCCTTAAGGGGGTGACAATCTACTGGTACACCAGCCAGCAGGTGAGCACACGAAAGTACACACATCCTTCACCTCAGTAGAAGTGCAGATACTCTCGTTTTAAAAGACTCAGGTAAAAGTATTATAGCCATTACCTATTTTTAGTCAAACCAAACTGATCATAAAGCATGAAGACGAAATATTCTTGTAAACGATTTAAAGTAATTTTGTTGTTTTAAATGACGTAATTCATCGGGACACCAAGCGGAACCTTTGCTTTGTTTCCACACGGACGGTTGATGAGGTGGAACCGGAGAAACTCTTTCTATTCATATATTGATTATGTATTTGAGGCAAATATTCACTGAGATTCTTTGAGTTTTATTTTTGTGAAGAGAGATACTAAATGAGAAGGCAGAGAGCGCCCCCTGTCGGTTTTATTTTTATTTTTATGTTTACAAAATCATAGCGTTTTGTTATAATTATGAGTATATACAAAAAAAAAGGTAGTATACAAAATATGTTTGTTTCGGTTTATTGAGGAAAAAAATAGCACAAAACGCACCGGCGTGTTTGTGGACCCCAGAGGGTTCTGTTTACTAATTAATTTTTTGGTGGAGTTTGTTTATTTTTTATCTGAGTCTATAAACGACGTCGAGAATAAACGTGTGTTGCGCTGAAGGTTTTAATTTTAAATTTTTACATTTATTTCCATTTTGAATAAAAACGGTCGAACAGAAACGCACACTAAATTAAACTAATGACAGGAAATCGTTGATGGATTAAAAAATCCATTAAAACTAAAGTAACGAGTCTGTTTTTAAAAAATTTACGAAGTAGAAAAGCCAAATATTTGTGTAAAAAATGCAATGAGTGAAAGTAAAAAGTTGCTGATACTAGAAAAATCTACTTACGTGCAAAACACATTTCTGGACCTACAACTAAGACGAGTCAAAGCTGTGCATGTTGTGCGTCTCGGAACTAAAAGCAGGTGTGTGTTTGCAGGAAGAGAAGGCGGTCGGGTTGGCGAAGATCGGCAGCTACAGCATCGAGAGTGCTGGAGAACACAAGAGAAAATAGTAAGTCCTTTGTATGCCGTGACCTCGAGACCAGTCTTGGAACGGGAAAATATTTACAAATATTTTACAGTAGAAGTGCATTGATGGCTGTTGGTTCATGGGGTTGCTGTGAAGGTTTGTGCTCAGGGACCATGAGAATGGATTTGGACTCTGGTACAGTGGTCTGGGGTCTCAGTCAACATGAACAGTTTTACACTCGTCTTCATTAGAGGACGAATCGCTGGTCCTAGTTTTCTGTACCACAGTCGCCATTTAGACTTCAGTTGAACTTAATCCTCTGAGCCTGGGTGAACCCACAACCTTCTTATCCATTCATTTTTCAACAAAGGACATCGTCTCAAAGCAGCTCAAGCGGTTATAAAAGAATGTAAAAGTGTGTCCCTGATGAGTGACCCAGCGGCGACTGTGGCGAAAAAAACTCCCCGTGATGGCACGAGGAAGAATCCTTGAGAAGAACCAGATTTAAAAGCGGACCAATCGTCGTCCATCATTGTTGAGGTGATCTGTTCAGTGAAAGGTGCTTAAATGCAGAACTGGTCATGGTCCTGAGCTCATTTGTAGCAGACTGTTGATATTAATTACAGTCCAGATCCATCTTTTGAGTTGCTCAGAAGCTTCCTGGATCTTCAGGATGTTGATTTGGAAACGTCCTCAGGTGCACAGAGTGGTCTATGATTGAAGAGAACGGAAGTTGAACATCTTTAACACTGGGATACTTCTTTATTAGATGCAGAGCGACAGAGTGTGTGTGTGTGTGTGTGTGTGTAGGCGGGTTGGGATTTGCAGCCATGTGGTTTGCGCTGAGGTTCGGAGTTCTCCATAGACCTCAGAGTTCTCCATAGACCTCAGAGTTCTCCATAGGCCTCATATAACCAGGCCCTACTACTGAAACCCGTAGCAACCAACATGTAGCTACACAAAGCACAAACCTGTGTAAAAATAGATTTCATTTTATTTGCATATGCGTATAAATATTTATATAATACACAACACTGTCACACAAATGACTTTTTTTTTTGCAATAGTCAATATATTCTAGACTTTTATTTAATATATTTTCATTCAATGTTTTTCCAGTTTCTATGCATATATATATATAAAGAGTTCCTATTAGAAATGATGCATTTTACACATTTTCCTTTTTCCATATAATTTGCAGTTTGTATGTTCTGCGTTTCGGTCTGCAGTTTGCTTCAGAAGTCCAACTCATCTGTTCATTGAGGTCTATGGATCTGACTTTAATGTTGCAGATGTAATTATGTTTATTTCTCCCCTGTGTCTCTGCAGCGTGTTTCAAATGTCTCACCCACGCTTCCAGAACTTCTTCTTCGCCGCGGAGAACGTGACCGAGATGAGCAAGTGAGGTTTTTTTTCAGCTTCTTGTCCAGTGATGATCTGAGAGCTTGGAGATTGCTGTCAAACAAACACCGATATCTAGGAAAAAACGAGAGATGTTGGCCAAAAGTATTTGGATATTTGGGGGGTATTTGATATGGTATTTGGGTCCCCTGGTGGTCTAATGGTTAGGATGCGACGCTCTTACCGCTGCGGCCCGGGTTTGATCCTCGGTCAGGGAACCAACCCCAGCCATTAGGGTTGTACAAGCCAGTGCACCCTCAGTGCCGGTCCCAAGCCCGGATAAATTGGGAGGTTTGCGTTAGGAAGTGCATCCAGCGTAAAAACATGTGCAAAATGATGATCCGCTGTGGCGACCCCTAATGGGAGAAGCCGAAAGAAAGTTTTTATTTGATATAGTATTTGGGGGGGGGTTGGTGTTTTTCACCTGTAGTCCTTTTATAAACTGTTAAACATGAAAGGTGTAGGAGGAGCAAAAAAAACAACAGAAAAACAAGAACTTTTACACAGGCCTACTCGAAGTAACCCACAAACCACCACGCAATAAAACTGCGACAAAGGGAACTTATAAATAGACACGAGGTGATTGAATACAGCTGAAAACAATGGGAAACTAATGAGGGACACAATGGCGACATCTGGTGGAGGAAACAGGAAAGACACGGACATTTTTCAATTTCTAAAACGCAAGCCAGTTTATCGAAAAAAAAAAATAATAATTATAATAAACCCATCTTTGCTAAATATATATGTGCCACAATAATTGGCTACAAATTCATAGGAGTAAAATATATTTCAATATTTTTCTATCTATATCTGTTTCTGTGTGACTAGAAACAGGAAATTGTTTAGCCATGACTTCCTGTTTCACAGGGGTATAAATCTGTGTGGTGTGTATGGAGGAAAAGTCTCAGAAACCTTGCCATGTCCTCTTTAGGTGTTAAAGGAGAAGATTGTGCTCTAGGCACAGGGAAGGAGCACCACCTAAACTGACTTGGGATCAGATCCAATTGTAGCCAACTGAGATCTTTAAATCTCCATATACAAGTGTGTGTTGGGAGATTTGTTGAGGTGTTGGGAGACTCGCATACAGTCACACAGAGGATTAGAGTGATGTTGTGTTTGCTCAGCTTTGGCTCTGTCTAACCAGCAACACAAACATCATCCCCGTAAACACATGAAGATCATCACACAGGCGTTTGTAAATGCAGCAGCACCTCATTACATACACAGTGATGAAAACGTGCTGCAGACAGAAACACTGTAATCCGCCGTCTCTGATCCTCCAAGCTCTCAGATACACAACTCTTAACTCGATTTGAAAAACACAAATGATATTTTTTTGTGGGTATTGAGTAAACACGAGAATGTTTACTGTAAGCATGAGGTTCACTTTTTTTTGGGGGGGGAGGGGATTTTCAAGGCCCTCATGTAATGAAATACTTCAAATTAAAAAATGTCTCATTTATTAAAATATCAAGTTCCAAATCGCTAACATTAAATAGCATCAAGCTCAAAAATGAAGGGAATAAAAGTGCATCTCGAAGCCATGTAAACAACATCGACATGCATTTTGCTAAGTGTCTGATCTAAATATTAGACACGATGAGATGCAGACCCCTTGCTAAGAGGGTCTCCCAGATTTCTCCCAGATTCCAATACCCTAATGTGGATGGGTATTGTGTCTGATATGGATCACATCCGCCAGACAGTTCACGTTTTTTCTTTCTGATTTTGGTGAAACAGGTGGATCAACTGTCTGATTATCGCCATCCAGAAATATAAGAAGTTTCAGCAGAATCCAGCAGATACCGAGACCGGTGCGTGCCATCAGATCTCCTTCTGTTAGAAAGAACAGACAGTTGTGTTCGTGTGGATGTAATGCTTTCAATCAGACACTAGTCGGTTTATTGCAGATGGTGCGTGTGTGTGTGTGTGTGTGTGTGTGTGTGCGTGCGTGCGTGTTTCGACAGAGTGCTACAGTGAGACAGAGTCCGAGGAGGACGGCCCACATTCGCCACGCCTCCTAAAGAAAAAAACCTCGCCGGTGAGAAGAAAGAGGACACATGCATGATGATGATGGGGAAGGGGTAGTTCAGTGGGAAGAGGTAGTTTAGTGGGGAGGGGCAGTTCAAAAGGCAGGGGTAGTTCAGTGGGAATTTGTAGTTGTTCAGTGGTGAATGGGTACCGCAGTCGAAAATGTTAAGTCAGGGAAGGGGGTAGTTAAGTGGAAAGAGGTCACTCAGTGTGGAGATGTAGTTTAGTGGAAGGGGTAGTTTATTACAGAGGGGTAGGTTAGTGGAAAGGTGCAGTTTGTGTGGTTAGGGATAGTTCACTGGCAAGGGGTAGTTCATTGGAAATGGATAATTGTTCAGTGGTGAATGTGTAGCTCAGTGGGGAAGGAGTAGTTCAGTGGGGAGGGGTAGTTCAGTGAGGAGGGGTAGTTCAGTGGGAAGGAGTAGTTAAGTGGGGAGGGGTAGTTCAGTGGGGAAGGAGTAGTTCAGTGGGGAAGGGGTAGTTAAGTGGGGAGGGGTAGTTTAGTGGGGAGGGGTAGTTCAGTGAGGAGGGGTAGTTCAGTGGGGAAGGGGTAGTTCAGTGGGGAGGGGGAGTTTAGTGGGGAGGGGAAGGTCAAAGGGGTAGGGCAGTGTGGAGGGGGGAGGGTAGTGGGAAGGGGTAGTTCAGTGG
>MU551610.1:5492552-5601483 GCA_024362625.1 Silurus asotus | reverse complement strand
GAAGGGGTAGTTAAGTGGGGAGGGGTAGTTTAGTGGGGAGGGGTAGTTCAGTGAGGAGGGGTAGTTCAGTGGGGAAGGGGTAGTTCAGTGGGGAGAGGTAGTTTAGTGGGGAGGGGTAGTTCAGTGGGAAGGGGTAGTTTAAGCGGGGGGGGGTAGTTAAGTAGGGAGGGGCAGTTAAGTGGGGAGGATGTCAAACTTGCCCAAGGCCCTTAAACCTCAACTGCTCAGTTGTATGATTGAGATAATTGTAATTTGCTCTGGATAAGGAGGCAAAATGCTGTAAATGTGATGATGATGATGATGATGATGATGATGATGATTTTAGAAATAAAACAGAAACACGCAAGATAATTTCCACTTCCAATGTTGCAGCTTTACATGTTGTTTTTTTGCCGTCTCTCGTGATAGAAGCTGCAGTCGAACACACTCCCTCGAGCTCTGGGCAAGAAAATCAAACCACCAGGAGGCGGTACAGTGAACACAATACCAGGAGGGGGCAGAAAAGCTACAGGTACACGACTGCACTGAGCATTTAATTCTCAATACAGTTCTGTTCTATGTGCTGTATTCGTTAATACGAATCACAACAGTGTCCTGTGTGTGTGTGTGTGTGTGTGTGTGTGTGTGTGTGTGTGTGAGACATGTGTTTGTCCAGTTTCAGTAATGCGAATGTTCTAATAGAAAAAATACGTTATATAAACTGACTATTAATAAGACATTTTAAAACTGTAATGTATGTACGGAGACTTCGGGACCACCTGTAGACATTCCGTGTTCCTCTCTTCATTCTCGTCGCGTTCAGGAACGGTGGACGAGATGGGCGAGCTGTTTAACAAGCTGAAGGAAGGAGGAGTGTCTCTGATTGGCCAAAATCAGCCCATGACTCACGACCAACTGCGCAGGTCGTTCATCCGACGGAACAAAAATCCCGTCATCAACGAGAAGGTCCACACGCTCCGCGCCCTTCAGAGCACGCTCAAGGTCACACACACACACACACACACACACACACACACACATGTCGCAAAAGTCTATTACATGACAAAGTTTTGTACAGTATTCTCCCGTAGCTGTGTAGTAGCGTAGCCCATGCCGAGTTTATCTGCTTGTTTATTGGTTGACGTGTCGTATGACGTCATAAAAGAGGTAAAGACTTACGCCACCAGATTTAGCCAACGAAAGGCACCGATCGGATATCGGTACACGATTTCAAACATTAACTTAAATGTGTCTCGTTCAACGTGTCCCCTGCACAGGCAAAGGAGGCGGAGCTACAGATCATCAATAAGCTTCTGGAAGATTCCGGTCTGACGCCGCAGAAATTCCGGCAGTGGAAGCAGCTCAACGAGGACCTCTTCCAGGAAATTGAGAAAATCACTATGGAGAAAAATCATGACCAGTTGAACCCCGAAGTGAAAAGTTCCACCGCTGATGACGACGGGGCGTGTCGACTCAGCCTGAGCGACGGAGAGCAGCTGGTGGACGCCGAGTTCCTTAGCGACGGAGACTCCGGCCTCGGACCTGAACGCTTGGCTCTGGTGGGCGACACGGGGCGTAGCGAAAGAGCAGACAGCGGCTCCTCTGAAAGCTACTTCTTCATCTGAGATTCGTTAATTTGGATAGCCTCTTTTTCCGAAAGGGGCGGGACTTGTGCTGCTCTGTCGAGCGGATTCTTATAAGAAACGATTTTTGCGGAATTTGTATTTTTTTTTTTTAAGCTAACTCCCTAGCTAGCTTGGAGAAATAGCTGACTAAGGTTTCGCTCACAATATTTTCAGCGAAACTCCAGAAAAATTATGGAATTATCAATCTTTCGCTCTATAGGACAGTGTTCCTATGAATCTTTATCCCAAGATGGAGCTCACATCAGCAGCCCAAGTCCAGCGTGATCAGTATTTATTTCCTCGCAGTACAGTTAACATCCCAACAAAATCTGACGGAAAGAACGCATTGAAGACTCGAAGTGAAGCACCTGAACCTGGACTCAGGAAGGAGAAGAACAACATCCCAGATACGAGTTTCCACCTCGAACTCACACGAGTCGAACTTCATGATCGTTCCGAAAAAGTTTCAATTTACAAATTTCATTGTAAATAATCTTGTAAGAAATTGTAAGTGTATATATATAAAAAAAATAATACAAATAGAACAAAGTGCCCTCGCGGATATTTTACAGGGCCTTTATTTTTGTAGGCAGTACATTTTCGAGCGGAAAAATTTACATTGTTTTTTTTTCTTCACGTTTGTCGATTATATGTGCAATGAGGCAGAGGAAAGGAATTCGCGGAAACGCATTACGTCACAGAACAAAACGATGTATCCAATAGGAGTATCGAGTGATATTTTGTAAGTTGTAAATGTTAAATGAAATTTGAATAAGTCTTGTTTTATTGTAAATAAAATGTCCACCGTTTACCAAAGATCCATTCTGTTCATCTCGTTACCTATTAGAAACCTTTCTGAATTCCTTATTTTGTGATTCAAATCAGATATAAAATCACAAAAGCCAAATATCACCATATTCTTTCACATACACTACATAAACACCTGACCATAAGGTTGGTATGTGCTTTTGTAAACATCTCATTTGCTGTTAGAATAAATGTCAGTCTTCTGGGAACAAAATTCTGTGGAGATTTTTGTAGGATTCATTGAGAGTGTTTGAAAAGTCAGCGCTCACATTCATCATGTTGATTGGAGACTCTATAGCAGGAGATCTTCCACTCCAAACCACCGAAAGCAGATTTTTACAGAGCAGGCTTTGTCGTGAATGCGCCTCCAGGTTTGTGGTAACAGTTTCGTGAAAAAAACACACGGCTGGAAAAGTCAGGTGCCAATACTTTTGTCCATATGGAGTATTTCTGGATTAATATTTCTACAAATTATAGTAAAATTTTTGACCGACACAAATAAATTGACTTGTAAACCTCCAACACTCAATCCGGTGTATTCGTTTTTTCCATCCCCAGGAAGAACATAATGAAGAACATCTCAAATCTTTTTATTTTTATTGATTTATTTTCAAAACCAAGAAAAACGACGAAAAAATTCATTATTACATCCAAAGACATCGTATACAACTATGTGTCTCCAAACCTATATGGAAAGAACCACATGTGGCTGGAAAAGTCGTATTTAGAGATTGAATTATTTAGCAACACTACAAAATATATATATACACAGCGGAACCTCGATACTCGCGACCTCGACACTTTCCATTTGAAAGCGGACCGACAGTAAACTTTCTTTCGGCTTCTCCCATTAGGGGGCGCCACTGGGGATCCCCCGCATGTTTGATTTGGCACATGTTTTTATGCTGGATTCCCTTCCTAATGCAACCCTCCCCATTTATCCGGGCTTGGGACCGGCACGAGGACCCACGAGTGGCTGGGGTTGGTTCCCTGACCGGGGCTCAAACCCGGGCCGCAGTGGTGAGAGTGCCGCATCCTAACCACTAGACCACCAGGGAACCGAAAGTGGACCGAGAGTAACTTGTGAAAAATCCGAAAGTTCGAAACAACATTTCAAAACAGAGTTTGTACTAATAAATGACGTCAAAATGTTTGAAAAACGTTTATTGTTGTATTATTCCTTTAAAGTAGTAAATAAAACCTTTATGACAAGTAATTCACAATTTGTGTTAAGTTTACACTAATACATGCACAATTTCCATTAAAAAAGGAACCCAAAAGGTCACGGTTTTTTGTTACTGGTGAGGGGTCATGAGCGTAACCCCCGCGAGGATCGAGGTTGCACTGTATTCGCATATTTCTTACAAGGTGCGTTTTATTCGATTTTCACTTTCTAACAGTTGAGAAATGTCTACAGGACTGACGAGGCACAATGCGTAGCACATCACACCTACACGCTAAAGTCCGGTATAAGGCCAAAAATAATAAGGCTTTTAAACGCTTTCGAATTGTACAGATCGAAAGAACGATTTTATGAAGTAAAACACCGTGGCTGTTACACACTGTATAAATATTCAATGATCGAACAAATGTCAAACAGTCGAATTAGCCTTAAATGCTATTTTATACATTGTAAATAATAACTTGAATAATAATATTAATACAAAGAACACAAATACTACAAGTACCAATAATAACGCTAATAATGCGTAGGTGATTTATACCTCAAGATGGAATGAATACTGACATCCATAAACACACCAAGCAGCACAAATCATCTACCGCTAGCTGTTTTTGCTTCTCTTAGCCTAAACGGAGTAGCAGTGTGCAGGGTTTTTAGTACGAATAACACAAAAACATTCTATAAACAGATGAATAGACACTGATAGCGGCGTTGTTCATCCTTTTTCCAATGTCCACTTATATATGATTATATCGCATAACCAAAGCTGGTACAAGATCAGGGCTGGTGTATATAAACTAAGAGTGTGTTTGAAACACTCTGAGCACATGGGGGTTATTAATATGAACCTGCCACAAGGGGTGGGCAAGAATTGCGTAACTTGGGCTAGGAATTTATTATACGGCAAAGAGTTCATTATTTTTTTGCGAAAGGCAAAAGTTGGTTCGCTTGAAAATTTCAGTTCTGCATCACCAGTAACTTTACGATGATTAAGTGTGATCCCACTCCTGACATGATCTTGGGGAAGGTGGGAGCTCAGGGGTTAAGGCTCTGGGTTACTGATTAGAAGGTTTGGGAATCAAGCCCCAATATTGCCAAGCTGCCGCCCTTGTGGCTCAATGAGTAATTACATCGTGTTTAAATATTGCATTGGCCAATCATGTCAAATCATGTTTCACTACTCATCCGAGCAGCTTCTGCAGTCTCAGACTTCTGGACAACCGCAACAGAAATACTGAGAATCTTTACAAATCCAGATTTTCGCCCTTGTGCACAGAGATTTCTCCAGATTTTTTGCAACTTTTTATGATATTTAATGATGAGATATTCAACTGGGTTGCAAATGGACATCGAGGAACATTATTCGGAAATCGTTCCACAATTTGTACAGTGAAGCTCCGCCCCATCTTAACTTCTGAGATTTATACCCATTCATCATTCTGACCTGTTGCTATTTACAGAATGGGTTGCAAAATCTTTCGCCATCTGTTTAATTTCAATAACACTTACTTTTTCCAGACTTTTTGCCCCGTCCCAACTTTTTTGAGACGTCTTGCAGCCATCGAATTTAAAATGACCTAATTTTTTTCTTAAAATGTGACATTTTTTTGTTTATTCTACTGTCAATAAAATATTGGTTTATGACAGTTGCAGATCGTTTCATTTTGTTTCTACACACTGTACCAACTTTTTCGGAATAAGGATTGCATTGGGGGTTTTTCAGATCAATTGGACGCCCTCGCAAATGGGATTTGTGATCATCCTGCCTTAAAAAGTTGCCTCTCTTTTTGACCTCTTTACCTATTTATATTAAAACCCTTCTAAATATTCTGGGAGCTTAGAGTACTCCTCACACCAATCCTGAGCCATTCATTAAAATATAGAAATCATGCAATGAGTAGAATTGAGGCCTAAAAAAACCAGCGTTGGCAATAAAAACAAGCCGGTTCAGGAGGCAACAGGAGAAAGAACCTTTTTGTGTAGAGTTGTAGTTATTTTCTGCTCACACACCCCTGCACTTATCATTACAGTTTTTCTCAGTTGCTTTGGAGCATATCTCAGATCAGAAATGAAATTCTCAAAACTACTTATTCAGCCTCCACATCATGTCGTCACATGTGCAAATCATAAAAGCAATTTCTCGTTGCATCGATTAAATTGCGAACGCTTTGCTACATTCCTTTAATGGATTGTGTACGTTTTTTGTAAATGTGTTGAAGTGATGAATTGTGCAGATGAATCTCGAATGTCAATAATAAGGGCGAGTGAGCGGCATCAGATCAACCAATGATCAACTAGATCTCTAAAACAGGTCGAAGGTGAATCCCGTGAACCTTCAATTGACAGAGCAAAACACAGAATTACAATTTCGGAAAATGGATGAACAACCAGGAAACGAACGAAGACCATCCCAGTACAGTAGGAGTGTGAATCCTGTCTCTAGCAATCAAAATCCCTCATACAGTAATGTACATTTGTGTTGTTCAAATTCATTAGATGCCAAACAGAAGAAAATTCAGCCAGGTGCATATTTAATTATAGTAATCCAAACCATTGATTGCGTAGATTCCATCATACTGGCAACACGACTAAACATTTTGACGATCTTGTTTGTATAAATTCTGATGCCAATGAAAATAATTGGAAAGTACAAATTTTGAGAAAAGAACAAGCTTTTGACAAATTGTACTTACTGGTTTGCAAATAGTGGTTGAAGAAATACTGCAAAGTAACTGAGAAAAACTGTAAGCAAGCTCTGTCTAGCTACATGGGCCAAGATAGGAAACCATGGGCTCATGCCATTGTTTGTTTTGTAGGATCAGGATTGTGGTGAGACAACTGAACACATGGTGAGAGAACCTACCCTGAACATGATGTGGGCCCGTCATTTACACATTCACTGACACCCATGGGCAACTTGGTATAGCCAGTCCTCCTACCTGCATGTTTTTAGGATGTGGAAAGGAGCAGAAGAACCCGCAAGAAACCTACATTTCGGAGGGAACATGCAGAACTCGGTAACCTGAGCTCTGGTTCAAGCCAGGAATCCTTGAGACAGCAGCACTACCTGCTTCACTTTACATTCTTTACAATGATCCAAGCAGTTACAACAGTGTTTGATGAGTCCTGATTGTCCCTTCTTTCTCATCTTCTCATGAGGCCTTGTCTAGCAGCTGACTTCGTAAGCATTCATCACGATCTCCCTCCGTACCTGTTTGGGGCGAAGTGGGCATTGTGGCCGGCCAACTCCAAACAAGAGTGCAAGACCTCCGAGGACCTGCACACATGCACCAACCCAGCCGAAATACAGAGATCCGGCCGGGTGAAGCGTCAGACTGGGCAACTTGTGCAGGTCAAGACCTTGGAAGTCCGACATGTTTGACACAAGCTCCACCCCCAGATCGGGCAAATGATGAGTGTAGATGCTCAACGCCGCCAGGCTGAGAACTCCTGCGAGTGCCACCAGCAATCCTCCGGCTCCTGCTACGTTTCTGAGCGGCGTGTCCGTCCAACACCGAGCTCCAACACTGGCAAGAACAATCCCCGAACCGCACAGGAACAAGGACGAGAGAACGAGTCCCCTAGTGGCAAGGACTCGTGAATCATGTTGGTACGGCCCAGATACAGGCCAGCATTCTCGTAATTCTGAGTGCACCACCTGCAAGCAGCTTTCCCATAGTCCATCAGACCGGAGGAGAAGAAGCTCGATGCCCCTGGCTTCACCAACACCAGTCCCGACCCTCCCCAGACGAGCCTGGCCTTCCCGCCACTGGGGTGTGATGGCTGCAGTAAACACAAGCACCAGTCCCAAGGGAGCGAAAACAATGCCAGTCACTATTGAAGCTGGCGTGTGCATTGTGGGTAATTGGGGTCGCAGCAACAAAGAAATGTTTTATTTTTTTCGTTTCAGTTCTCAATGAATGATTCACCTGATGAGGAACATCAGAACCAGAATTAGTTTACATACCACAACCCCTTATATAATAAACGTAAAAAAATACACTAATACATAAATACACACATTTATGTAACAAATTCGAGATATCATAAACAAGACGATCACTTACATGCCGAGGAAAAATTCCAGGACTTTTCCGCCATCCAAATGTGCAAGAATCATATGTGTGATCAGAGCAAATCCGATCATTTCGCGCGTGTGTGTGTGTGTGTGTGTGTGTCAGACTCCGTCGGTCCTTCTCTCCTCCAAGCTCAAATACAGAATGGCTCTAAACATCATCGTTACTCCTGGCAACCAGCAGACTGGAGGTGAATGTCTGTCTGTTGCTAAGAGACGGTAACCTAGACGATCGCCTGGCTACGTGCCGCTTTACCCATTTGCGCTGGTTTTAGTGCGTTGAGCTACAAGTGTGTGCCCTTGTTGCTCAGTCTATATGCACATATATGTGTGAATATTTGTCTGGATTTTGAAAGACAGTATTGGAGAATAGTCTTTTTCTCTTTCTTTCTCTCTCTTTCTCTCACACTCACAGACATACACACACGCAGACATTCATGCAAGTAAGTCCTCCTTAACAAAAAAACAAGGTCAGTAAAGTTGTCGTGCAAAAATATATAAAAAATGACATCTCGGTTTCATTTACAACAATACAAAGATATTAAACATGAGAAGTCAGATTGAGACAAAATGATGTAAGACTGGATGAGACAGAATGATGGAATGGGACAGAATACTTATGAGACAGAGATCTGAGACGGATTGGAATCTTGGATGATTTAAGTTCCACATCCACATGTTGCTGTTTGCCATAAAGATGGATTTGGTCTGTAATTAATATAAAGTAATATACAATTACTCAAGCTGCATTTGTCATGACCAGTTTGCTATGAACCTGAACAATCATGGAACTATAATGAATGGACGTTGAGGGTCATGTGTTGAGGATGAGAATGGGTTCCTTCCAAGGTTCTTCCTCATGCCATCTCAGGTAGTTTTTCCATGCCACTGGCTTACTCATTATAGATAAGCTGCTTATTGTTGAAAGTGCTACACAAATAATTGAATTGAATAAAATGACATTAGTTTAAAGTTGTTCTTAAAAATCAGACAAAATTATAATCCAATATCGTTTCAAGTTTTATGCTCTATAATAAAATTATGCATACACTTGAACTTGGAAGCCCGAACCTGTTCCAGCATGGCAAAGCCCCTGTGCACAAGGTGAGTTTCTTGAAGATCTGGTTTACATGCTTTCAAAAGGAAGATCTTGAGTGGTCTGCTATAGAGCTCTGATCTCATCCCTACTGAACACCTTTGGGATGAATGTGAACGCTGACTGCAACCCAAGCCTTAATTGATATTTCTGTCTGGGCACAACCTAATCCAAGATCCTCCCCAGTCAAGTAAGACCGCTCTATTCCCCCTTTACGCATGATGCTATTCACTGGCAATAGATTAGGTAAATTACTCAAATGTATAGCTTTGGTTAGAGGCACATTATCAGTCTTGGCAAATTCATAATTAATCCTAATGGCATCCAAGAAATCTTGTGCATCAGCTGTGCAAATGCAATGATCTAACCATGAAGTTGTACGCCAATGAGTGTAACAATTGAATTAACAAATGCACCATAGTGGACAAAATCGGTTCATCAGTTGCCCTCTGTTATCAGAACAGAATTGCTTCAAATCATTGGCAAATAAAGAGACATCTGCATTAATAGCACCAACAGTAAAAAACTCCATGTAGGAGCATTATCCTGAATAAAAGACACAACATAACACAAGCCAACCTTGTTGAGATGTTCATCTTCATTCTGAGAAATCTCAAATGCTTTAAATGTTCAGAATGATACACTTTTTCACAACCCTTACTGAACTTAATTCCTATCGCCTGATCAACATCCAATCGGACCACCTTAATTAGCTGATCAAACTTTTTGTGCCATAGAATGGCAACGTTGGCGTGTATTTCAGGGGAGTTCAATCTTTCCAAGTCCTGTTTGGGTAGAAAAGTGTCTTGAACATACAGAATATCACAGGGCTCCAATAATCTATCACAAAGCGGCGTAATTTATGTGCTTTACTATGCCCAACGCACAATCCTCAGACGTTGTGTAACAAAACATTAATATTTATTTATTTAGTTTTATACCCGACACCCACTTGGCTGCTGCTCTCCTGTAAAGCTACAGGTGTAATGTCAGATACTGAGTGCTGATGCTGCAGATCAGCCCCTCATCCTGATCCACAAACTGCGCTCTCACATTTACATTTACATTTGCAGCATTTAGCAGACGCCCTTGTCCAGAGCGACATACAAAAGAGCTTTGAGTCTCCAGTAATGAATAAATCTACACTGGTACGCCAGATTACAAACTTAATATAAGTATAACTCTTAAATTCTACTAAGCAAACTTGTCAAGAGCTAATTTAAGTGTTTTAGGAAGAGGAAGGTCTTCAACCGTCGCTTGAAGATAGTCAGGGACTCTGCTGTACGGACGTCTAGGGAAAGTTCATTCCACCACCTCGGTGCCAGAACAGAGAAGAGCCTTGAAGTGTACTTACCTCTCATTCTGAGGTCTCTAAGGTAAGATGGTGCTGGTCCATTTTTGGCCTAGTAGGCAAGCATCAGTGTTTTGAATCTGATACGTGCAGCTACTGGAAGCCAGTGAAGGGGGTGCAGCAGTGGGGTGGGGTGGGAGAACAAAAGTCGTGCAGCTGCGTTTTGGATCATTTGCAGTTGACGAATAGCGTTCAGGGGGAGACCTGCCAGCCGAGAGTTGCAGTAATCCAGTCTTGAAATGACAAGAGACTGAACAAGCACCTGGGCAGCCTGTGTGGACATAAAAATCCTTTGTATGTTGTAGAGAAGAAATCGACAGGAACGAGACACATTAGCGACATGTGAGAAGAAGGACAGTTGATTGTCCATAGTTACCCCAAGGTTACGAGCAGTGGCTAAAGGGAAGAGCAGAGAGTCATGAAGAGTTATACTGAGATCTTGAACTGGAGCTCTCACTATTAACTTGTTTGGGAGCCACAAAATAACGGCCAAAGTTGGGGATTGTACGTCTGCTTCTTCGTTACACTGAGCAGTAACATGGAACGAACTGGATCTACTGTGGGTTGAATCTTCCGACATGTCACCAAATTTACCCATTCTCTCATTCAAATAGGAATAGAGTGTGTCAGCATCCAAACTAGGAGAAAATCTAGTAGCAAACACACTCTCTAATTTAGTTTTGACCACATTGCTTTTAGTGCTGCAACCAATTACTCCATTTATTCATTGATTATTGAGGTTACATAAATACAAGCCCAATTCCAAAAGAAGTTGAGATGTTATGTAAATTATGTACATTTCTGCATCTATTACAATAGCATGGCCTCAGAGTCCAGATCATGAAACAAAAAGTACAACAAAGAAGACCAAAGAAGACAAAGAAGGCCCCTTTCCGAAAACACGCCATCGTAATGCAAAAAAAAACAACAACATTAAATGCAGGAAGTCACAGCTCTACCTCTGCCATGTTAATCTGTATTCTATGTGACTCTCAGGACACGCCTCGGTCTCAGTAGTGTGTGATATGTCATATTCACATAGCAGCAGCGGTTTAGCGCTGAGAAATCGATTTAAATATCAAATATTAATCACAAGTTATTAATCAAAGTATATCAAATCTACTATTAGTTATATAAATAAATCGTTTTTTCATCGATGCAAAATGTTCAAAACGATGCATGAACTTTTATGCCGATGCACCAATAAGCTTATAATGAGTAAACATTAGTTTTCTTGTAAGTATTAATGGAATGACAAATGTCAAAATGTGTGTGAATAGATCACTTTATCTCTAAGGCATGAAATATGGGCAGACAACAATGCAACAACAGAATAGTTGGAATATAAGACAACAGCGGGCGAGTTGTGTTTGTGTACACATTCAGCTGAAATGTTTATCATGCCATTATCACTTCGTGTCATCGTAGCCTTGTCAGTGCTGGTATAAGTACTGGTGCATTAACGTCTCAAACACGCATTTAATAATAGTTCAGGCAACACAGATATTCATGGTGCCATGGCAACACAGGAACAAACACCGATGGAAACAGAGATATGCTTTGTTTAATAAGCCTCACACACACCCACACACACACTGTCTTGTGTTTTTTAGACATGCAGGGTTTCAGTATTATAGTGCACAAGGTATCATTTTGCACAAAGCATTTGCACTAATGGCAGCTCCTCCTGCTACAACACTTGAATGACAATGACAATCTTTCCCCTATTTGAAATACATTATGTGGATAAAAGTATTGGGACATCTGACTTCTCCAGCCATATCTGCTTCCTCACAAACCTCAAATTTAGAACATTGTATAGGGTATTATGGGACATCCTTGAATGCCATAGCATGACATTTTACCTTCATTTGAACATTGAACCTGTTCCAGCATGACTACGCATCTGTGCAGAACACCAGCACCATGCAGATATGCTTTCCATGGTTTGGAGTGGAAGATCTATAGCTCTTCAAACTCTATTGAACACCTTAGGGATGAATTTTTCATGCTGACTGCAACTTATCCACATCGATTTCTGACTTAACATGGACCGTGGAACATCTTCCCAGAAGAGTGGAGTTTATTATATTAGTAAATGGAGACTAAATGTGGAATGGGATGTTCAAAATTAGATGTTTATAGTAAGAATTATTATACATTTTGATTGTTTAGAGCACATTTTCACCCACTTTTTCCTTATTTTTGTCATTTGTTTTAAATTCATTTTGCATTTCAGACTTGCACATGTCGATTCACTGATTGTATCACACATTTTCATTGTTTAAGTCATGTAAAGCTGATTTCTACTCGTCATATTTACATTACAGCACAGTGAAATCAAAACCTGTTTCCAAGTGGCACATTTTCATTTGTTACCCGATCCTTGATTATTCTGCCTCTACCAACACACGCCTTTTGTGGAAAAAATTGGACACCACTGCCATACTGTTTATTAAAATCTGGTGCTATTGCTTTTTGTTTTCCTTATAGTCCCTTTGTTAGATGGTGCATTTCTGGCCAAATTTTTTTTTAGTTTTTTTAGTTTTCGGTCCTTGACATGCATTTTTCTTCTGCGTAATGTATTTTTCGTTACATCATGATGAAGTTAAAACAAATGAAAAAGTAAAAAAATATAAGAACACACACACAACATCCCAATCCTGATCCATCTCAGAATCTGCAACTTTTACACACACCTGTTTCTGTTTCTTTCAATCAACTCAGGTGTATGTAAGAAACTCAGTGAGGAATGTTCTTTTGTAAAACCTTGCCAATAGTTTTCATTGCAGTTCTGAGGGATATTTTTTTTTCTCAGACACTTAACTTGCACAGATCTATCTATCTATCTATCTATCTATCTATCTATCTATCTATCTATCTATCTATCTATCTATCTATCTATCTTTGAATTGACAATGAGCGTTACAATTATGTTACAATTACACAGCATTAACTGCTGTGGTTTATTTATTCTGCAGAAGAGACGATACCACCGTTACTAATTTTTCCGTTCATTGAATACTAATGTTGCTTCTACTTTGTAACATAACTGTTTTTTTTTCTTTGTTTGTTTTTGTTAATTACAGTTTTTCTCAGTTGCTTTGGAGCGTTGAGAAATAAAATTCTCAAAACTACTTGTTCAACCTCTACATCATTTAGTCACTTGTGCTTATAAGAACATTTCATGTTGCTTTGATCAAATTTCAAATGCTTTTGTACAAACCCGATCCCAAAAAAGTTGGGACACTGTACAAATTGTGAATAAAAACAGAATGCAATGATGTGGAGTTTTAATAATTTTAATAATAATATCATTTTAAGGGAAAAATAAGTTGATTTTAAATTTCATGGCATCAACACATCTCAAAAAAGTTGGGACAAGGCCGTGTTTACCACTGTGTGGGTTCCCCCTCTTCTTTTTATAACAGTCTGCAAACATCTGGGGACTGAGGAGACAAGTTGCTCAAATTTAGGAATAGGAATGTCCCATTCTTGTCTAATACAGGCTTCTATTTGCTCAACTGTCTTAGGTCTTCTTTGTCGCATCTTCCCCTTTATAATGCGCCAAATGTTTTCTATGGGTGAAAGATCTGGACTGCAGGCTGGCCATTTCAGTACCCGGATCCTTCTTCTACACAGCCATGATGTTGTGATTGATGCAGTAGGTGGTCTGGCATTGTCATGTTGGAAAATGCAAGGTCTTCCCTGAAAGAGATGACGTCTGGATAGGAGCATATGTTGTTCTAGAACTTAGATATACCTTTCAGCATTGATGTTGCCTTTCCAGATTTGTAAGCTGCCCATGCCACATGCACGCATGCAACCCCATACCATCAGAGATGCAGGCTTCTGAACTGAGTGCTGATAACAACTTGGGTTGTCCTTATCCTCTTTAGTCCAGATTAAATGGCGTCCCAGTTTTCCAAAAAGAACTTAAAATTTTTATTCGTCTGACCACAGAACAGTTTGCCACAGTCCACAGTCCGCCTGCGCTTCTGGATCATGTTTAGATATGGCTTTTTTTTTTTACCTATAGAGTTTTAGCCGGCGACAGCGAGTGGCACGGTGGATTGTGTTTACCGACAATGTTTTCTGGAAGTATTCCTGAGCCCATGTTGTGATTTCCATTACAGTAGCATTCCTGTATGTGATGCAGTGCCGTCTAAGAGCCCGAAGTTCACGGGCATCCAGTATGGTTTTTCAGCCTTGACCCTTACGCATAGAGATTGTTCCAGATTCTCTAAATCTTTGGATGATATTATTCTCTGTAGATTATGGCGGTGCCTGTGTCTCTAGCAATGGTGAACCCAGAGAGGGACCGGAGGTAAGATCGAAAACTGCGTCAGAACCCGCCTCGGTCCCCTGTTTGCGGACGTGTTCTCTCCCCGCCTGGGCAGACGAATCTAATAGAACACTATATCGAGACATCTCCCGGGTTCGTGGTGCGCAGTCGCCCGTACCGCCTGCCTGAACACAAAAAGAACGTGGTACGGGAGGAACTTCAGGCAATGCTCGACATGGGGTTGGTCGAGGAGTCCCTCAGCGACTGGATCAGCCTGGTGGTCTTGGTTCCCAAGCCTGACGGTCGGTCTGGTTCTGTGTGGACTATCGGAAAGTTAACGCGGGGTCGAAATGTATCCAATGCCTCGAATCGATGAGCTGCTTGATCGGTTAGGCGCAGCTCGGACTGCTCCCTGGGGGGGTAATAAATCTACACTGGTACACCAGATTACAAACTTAATCTAAATATAACTCTTGAATTCTACAAAGCAAACTTGTCTAATTTAAGTGTTTCAGGAAGAGGAAGGTCTTCAATCAACGTTTGAAGATAGTCAGGGACTCTGCAGTACGGACATCTAGGGGAAGTTCATTTTACCACCTTGGTGCCAGAACAGAGAAGAGCCTTGAAGTATACTTACCTCTCATTCTGAGAGAAGGTGGTACCAGTCAAGCAGTGCTGGAGGATATCAGACAGCGTGGCCTCTGAGGTAAGATGGTGCTGGTCCATTTTTGGCTTTGTAGTCAAGGTGTGTAGGCTATTAAACATTTTTCTGGTAAATGTGACTTGAAGTGATGAATTGTGCAGATCAATCTTAAATGTCATTAATGAAGGCGAGTGAACAGCATCAAATCAAGCAATAGTCAACTCGTTCTCTAAAACAGGTCAAAGGTGAATCTCTTGAACCTTCAATTGGCAACATAATAAAACACAAACTTTTTGAAAATGTATGAACAACCAAGTAATGAACAGGCACTAATACAGTGTGGTAAAAGTGTAAATTTCAGCCTCGTGCGATTTCATTCATTGAAACCCAACCAGTAATTTATATCAGGAAATACTGAAAGTGTGCGCCATCATACTGACAACACGACTAAACAATTTGACGATTTTGTTTGTGAACAATGACAAAGGGACTTTTTATTTTAATGGGAATGGGATGTTCACTGAATACTTTCTTTTGGGAGATGAACTAAAGATTTTAACAAAAGTTTAGGCTTTTGCAAGAAATCCAATGTACAAATAGTTTTAAGAAATGCACTGGTTTGCAAATATTAAGAGGTCCCGTTATACTTGACTTGTATAATTTGTATATACTTGTATAATGACTTGTTGTTGTAGTGTTGGTGTACAATTTGATTTGTATCTAAGGAAATAAAACCTGACAAATCAACTTTTTGTGGCTTTTTTACTCATCCTGGTGATGAGGACTAATATATATTCGAGCCTACGTTCAATACGAGTTAAATTTACTAGTTTACTTGTGGTGCTATTTTGAATTTTGTGCATTTGTTCTACACTGTCTTGTGTTGTTTTTGTCTGTTTGGTCTGCGCTTTATGTGGCGAGGACACTTACTGGTCCTCAAGTCTGAGTTTTTTTGTTATGTAGCTTTATGTTGTTTAATGTAGCATAGGGTCCTGGAGGAACGTTGTTTTATTTCACTGTGTACTGCGTCAGCTACAGTGTATATGATTAAAATGACAATACAAAGCTTCTTGACTTGACTTGACTTGACTTGACTTGACTTGAAATACTCAAGTAATGTTCAAAACAGATACTCAAAGACTTTCTCAGGATTTATACTTTTACTCAAGTATGATTTTCAGGTACTCGTTACACCTCGTCAATTGTTGAAGGTTCACTGAAAAACCCTAGAAAAGGTGCCTAAATGTTGCCACAAAATACAAAGCTATACTAGCAGTCAGCGAAATCCCAGAAACGTATCAATATCAATCCAAATGAGTCTTCATTTCTCTTCATGTTTATGACAATTGACAAAATAATCATTTTTTACATCTTTTTTTATTATTATTAATTTTCCTTATAAAAGTAGACGAAATACAAAAGCAAACAGGGTAAATGTTGCAAAATTCCAACGATATACAATGGAAACACAAAGCGGTTGAAATGCTTGTGATGTGAAATCCGAATAGACGAAAGAATTCCACAAAACACCTCAGATCATCAATCCGAACTTCAACAAAGATTTTTTTAAAAAATTTGTTGTGGTTCTTTTTTCTTTCTCTCTTTTTTTTTAACTAAATGTGGGAGGACGAGAGGCTACATCGCCGTGAAACCCGTAATGCTCGTGCAGCCTCGAAATGTGCGGAGTCGGCGGTGAGCGACTGGAAAAGTCACGCGCTACTTTTTTTTTCACGGGTGAAACACTGAGACAGAAATGCAGCTCCGCAGGCAGGAAATGTGCGACGTTAGAACTTTTACAACTGCCCCGGTTTGGACTTTGGACAATTCCCGATATGTCAAACAGGCAGGCTAGTGTGAAGCGACAGAGTACAGAAGTGTATGAACCTTCCTAGCGCTAGGCGGCGCATACGTGAAGCTAAAGGAATCGACACAAGCGCAATGCGTAAAGCGATACCACTACCATGTACTGTTTTTCCTTCCACAGAAATGATGAGCCCATACAAAGCAGCGATAATAAGGGGGCGGGGCAGACATTGCAAATATTAAGAAATATTAAGAAATCGCATCTATCGTATCATAAGACTTCCAAAGTTTTATACATTTTCTTAACAAATATTTTCACTTGCATTTACAATTGTTATTTACAACTCGTTCATTTTGTTCAGCGCATCGTAATTGCTTACAGGTTTAAAAAAAAAACAACAACAATAATTATGAAAAAACGGGGGAAATAAATGGTATTTACAGAGGTAATGAAGATGGTGCTGATGCTGATGTGTAGCTGTAAACCTGCAGCGCTCTAGTGTCCCCCTGGCGACAGCTTTGAACCATACAAAAATACAAATAATACAATTCTCTCTGAGACGTGGCAGTGCTTTCTGATTGGCAGGCTTGCGAGACACTGCCAAGTGAAGGGGGCGGGACTTGGAAGGTGATGTAGGTCACTCATAACTCGAGTAGCGTGACTTGGAATTGACTGGGCATGAACTCGGTGATCTCGATGAGGAAGGCGGAATGGTTGCTGTAATGTTCGATGATGTTGTCGTCCATGTTCACAAATATCCTGTGAACAGAGATGATATGAGGTTAACGCATGAGGAAGATGAGGAATATGAAGACAAAATACTGAGACTAGTCATTCAGATTATATAAAACTTAGAGCGGGGCTTTGGGACTGGAACCGGGAAAGACATTCTACTATATGTTATGGCGCCCCCTGGTGGATACAGATGAACATTGTGCTGTGTTCAGTCCAAATATTCAAGTAGGTTTCTCAATCCAAAAAACAAAAACATAAGCAAAAGACAATCCCTGATTACCATAATGTCAAACTTGCCTACAAATAGTGAATGTGCCCCATTACTAATATTAATAAAACATCATCAATTGAATTATTTGCATTAATTTTTTATGATGTACATTTTCACATAGTAGCTTCACAGATGTCGGTTTGATTCCCTTATGACCAAACGCCTGCCATGACCTGACACGAGGAAGCAACCATTGAGATAAACCATATTTAAAAAAACTGTATTGCAAATATAAATAATTCGTCTACTAATGTATAATGCAAAGTCATACAATACTAAGCGGGTTGTGAAAAAACTTGAAAAGAGGCATTTTTAGGAATTAATCTGATCAATCGAGGGAAGATTAGGTACTTAAGTGAGGGCGAGACAGGGCATAAACAAGTAAGTGCAATCAGTAGAGATTAGTGTGTGTATATATATCATTATCTGCTTTGCATTATTTGCATTATTTCCTTATTGCCCATTTAATTTGCTTCATTACAAAACTATTTGCTTAGCTGTATGCAAAAGATTAGTTCCAGGCAAACACCTCTATCACAAATCAAAGAACTGTTCCGCCCAGAAGGAGATGAGTGTGTGTGTGTGTGTGTGTGTGTGTGTGCCAGGTCTACCAAGCCTGAGGGTACACAGGAAACAGATTGATGATGTGGGGTGGAGAGAGAAGTGAGATGAGAGAGAGAGAGAGAGAGAAAGAGAGAGAGGGAGTTAAAAAGAGAAAAAGAGAGTGAGAGAATGCCACCTAACCTGTCCTGTCTTTCCAAACACTACCATCATGTACGTGTCTGAAGGCCCAGCACATTTCATAGAACAGCTACGAAGCCCTAGGCTAGATTACTGACAAATCGTATGGTGCTGTACATTCACATCAGAATGAAAATCTAACCCAGATGCTGACAGGTGCCTGGAAAATCTCTGCATTTTGTAATTTCCCGGCTCTACTACTTTGTCTTCCTTTTGTTTGCCTCTTTCTATGACTTGTTGTTTTTTTTTGTCCGGTACAGAAAACAGCAATTATGAAATTCCTTCACCACAGAGTTCTCGCCCGCCCAGTCTGTCAGCTTAAGTTCCAGAGGTAAGTTGACAGCGGAAGACCGAGAGCGCAATCTAAAAATCAGGACGAGAGCGTTTCGGTACATCCCTGCCTTTCTTTATCTCCAAGATCAGCTGTCAATAAGAGTGTAAAAAGGCAGCTATCAGAACCCCCCCCCAATCCCTCAACCCTGCAACCCCCCCTCATCATCCGCTGTGATCGGCACTCACCCTCTTTTGCATTTTTTGAAGATTTTTCCGATGGTGTCTTCTTGCAGGCCGTATTTTTCCGAAATCTGAGCATGAGAAAGGAGAAACAAGATGAGTTTCACATCAAGGATCTGGTGGCACAAACAGTGAGATCTTCACATGGAAAACAAAAGGGGGGATAAGAGCGATCGTAGTAGAGCAGGAATGAAAAAAAAATCAAGCAGAACTAACCGCTTGTCTGAGTCCTTTTAGGGTGGGCGAGTTCAGCATGAGGGCGTCGAACACTTCCTCCGACTCTTGCCGTACGTACAGGAGGACTGAGGGAAAAAAAACAAAAACAATAAATGATACGGCTTGTTTGGTGGTTTAATTGGGGGTAGATGTTATATATTGAGATGTGGGCGTCAAGTGGCTCATTTGTTTGATCTGTGAAAGTGGTGTTGGAATGTTCCCAAGACAAAAATCGCAAATGTGAATGTGAGAGGCCGTTTTTTTTTTAAACTGTGATGTGGGTTTGTGGTCGTTGTGGTAGTTTACTTGTGGTTTCCCGTCATCCATGTAAGAGAGCTTTTTTGTTGCTCTGTTTATGATTATGGGTTTCTAATGTTTTGATTGATTATGTTTATACTGCGCTTATTCCTAAGAAGTGGTGTTTCAGTGGTGGTAGTGTAATGGTACGTTATCTGCAGTGGTGTACAGTAGTATATCTATACTTTACTGACGTTTTTTCATTTGGGTCGACTTTCGAAATCAGTCATTCCTTTTAACGAGTGGGAAAAAATGGTCTAACGAAGCGAGTCACCAATCAGGATCGAGCGCACGCTCTGTTTTTAACTTGTTTTGATTGGCGCTTGGTGTATCTACAGAATCAGTTCAACACCATGCAGAACATTTATAGAGGAATAAATAATGGAAGAAACTCCAGACTTGAACTCGAATGATAATTGTAATAGAAATCAATCAGTGTTTGAGTTATTAATATCATTCTATTAATAGATCAGTGGGCTGAGAGTCACATTTGAGTCTTTTCACATAAACTAAGTTGATTGTGAGAAAAATTATCACTGGAACATTATAGCCCTAATACTACTTTGGATATTTAAGTACATTTAAAGGCAAATACGTTTGTACTTTTCCTCAAGTGAAAGTTTAAAGGTTTTTTTTTTTTTGTGGGCTTATGATAATTGTAATAGAAATCAATCAGTGTTTGAGTTATTAATATCATTCTATTAATAGATCAGTGGGCTGAGAGTCACATTTGAGTCTTTTTACATATACTGAGTTGATTACGTTTGTACTTTTCCTCAAGTGAAAGTTTAAAGGGTCTTTTTTTTTTTTTTACAGAAGTCATATTTTAGACATAGAGTGTTTCTCTACACATAGTTTGTAAACTTCATCCATTTTGTCTGTGGCTGTGTAATGTTTGTTATGGTGTGATCAAGAGCTTTATTTTCGATGCTTTGCTGCATGTTATGCTGTGGTTTTTGTGGTCGTCCCGTTGTGTATGTTATTAGCAGGTCGTTCTGTGGTTTGATGGCGTGTTGCATTTCGTACCTCGCTGTTGTTGTTGATCCTTGCGCGCTTGCTTGGCAGGCGGCGAGCCACACTGCTCTGCTGACTCGGAGAAACAGGCGACGCGTTTCAGCGAGTTCCTCTCGTTTTCCTCTGTACTGGTCGTCACCGGCTGAGAGCCAGAAACAACAGACAACATCAAGCATCGGACTAAAAAGGAAAAATGCCTACTGAAAAATGTCCTGCCGTGCCCTGATGGTGCTATCGCTCGCCACATCTAGGCAGGTGCGGCCAAGCGAGGTGTGACATCACACAAACGCAATCAAGCGAGTGTGTATCTAACTGCTCGATCGAGGAGCCTGTTCTCTCATACACATGATACTCGTGTGTGACATGATCCCTAAGAAAGTCTATGATTGCATGACATCCAACACTGCGTGTGAGTGTGTGTGTTTGTGTGTGTGTGTGTGTGTGTGTAAATGTCTTGTACATGTGTGGGATGCTGTATGCATGCATATCTTATCTGACACCTAGTCTCCTAAAGAGTCTGTGGGAAAGGCCATCCGTCAAAAAAGTGTATATATGTGTGTGTGTGTGTGTGTGTGTGTGTGTGTGTGTGTAGGTTTGTGTTCCACTTCCCCTGTGTAAACACGCAATCCTTTTATCCCCACTGTAATAAGGCTGAGTCAGACGTGTGTATATGTGTGTGTGTGTGTGTGTGTGTGTGTGTGTGTGTGTGTGTGTGTGTGTGTGTGTGTGTGTGTTTGGGAGTGTGTTCAGAATTGTGAGAGTCCCCTTCAAGCTAATCCTCCGTGTCAGTCAGCATAGCCGTGTCATCACGGGGTGAGTTTCGTTTACTAATGTGCAATCATACTTTCCTTTTCTATCTCTTTATCCCCTTCTCTCTATCTTTTTTTCCCAGGCCCACCTTTTTTTCCCACTAAATTCTTTCCCACACTTTTCCTGCCTCTCTTCTGCACTCGATCCCTTGCAGGTGTTGGAACATGACTCGACAGTGCTGCGGCTAACCGCAAATCACAGAATTCCTAGAGGTGTGTGTGTGTGTGTGTGTGTGTGTGTTAGGCGTACCAAACGCAGGTTGCTGTAGTGGGTTTCGGGGATAAACAGCACAGGTTGTGTGACGTGGTCGTCCAGGGTCTTAAAGAATGTGCAGTCCTTCGCAATGGAGCTGGAAACCAGAGTCTGTTTTCCTAAAAACAAGCAAAAAACAGACTTTCAGAAACTTTAGAAGTAATGGCACAAGTTCATCAACTTTCCATCTCTGAATATCCTCAGCTGAATACTAATTAGCACTGAAAAATAAAAACTATACAAATGCTCATGTTAATAGAAGGAATAAAAGTGCACCATACAATATAAATACAATATAAAATCTGAAATAATATTAATAAAAAAAACATAAAAAAATCTTATTATTTTTATTTTATATATAAATTTTGTGGACAAATATTTCATGCCAAAACACTTCACTTTGGCCTGTTGACCTTCTGGAAATGTAAAGTTCGAATTAGCTACTTAGCAAACCGAATGCTAATTCGGTTAGCACAGCTGCATTTAGAAAAGCATGCTAATATTCATGCTAATCCAGATAAGTGAAAATCATGTTAGAGATGAGCACAATGAGTTATAATAGATATATAACGTTTTCGAAAGTTGTGTTTTACTTTATGCTAGTTTAGGGTAGTCAGTTTTTGGTAACAGAATAATATATTTAATTTGTGTGTAATGTTGTGTGCAACATCTCACTTTGTTGGAATTAGCAATCTGGCAAAGCGAATACTAATTTGGTTAGCACAGCTACAATTAGAAAAGGATGCTAATCTTCATGCTAATACAGATACATTAGGTTCTAGCAGTACAAATGTTTCTAAAGATGAATGTTTTACTTTATGCGAGTTTTAAGGTTGTGAGTTTTTGTTAAAAAGTAAAAGTAAAAATTCCTTTTACACAAAGTTTATTAAACCAGGTTTTGGCTTTAAAAATGACTGAAGAACTCTAGAATAGGGAAATCATGAGGAGGAATGCGTTTCAGGTGTGCTTTCTCTACTAGATTTCCGTGATTGCGTAAATGTGATTTTTCATAACAAAGTCTTGCATTTGTATAACTGGTTGTTTCAAGGTGCATTGGAGGACACATACCCCCGTTAGTGGAGTCGGCAACGTTCTTGGTTCGCCTCTTGGTCCTTTTGCGTTCTTCATCTCGCATCTTTCTTTCGGCACCCTGTCGGGAAAGAAACACGCATTGACTTTTAATTTCGCTTTTTTTTTTTTTTTTTTCACATGACTTCAACTTTGACACCTCAGTGATTTGTGCCTTATACAATGCTAAGAAAGAAAAAAACAAAAACAATCAGCTGCCAGGTCCATCTGAAGGAAAAAAAACACACTGGTTCCTCGTTCTGCAGTGATGCACTAAGCTCACCTGAACCTGTCAGACAGGAACCCATTCTGAATGATTCCTCCCATCCTGTACTCATTAATGCTCTAAAAGCTGCTAGCAGTCAAAGAGAAGGAGCACAGTAGATGGAGACGATAGCAAGGACATGAGGGTTTGGAGATTTTGATCAGAGTAGAGGTGAATAAGAGGTCGACTGGTGTCTCTTAACAACCAGCAGATACAAACGTTGTTAAGGAGCATTTATAAAGACCAAGTTCTACTATAAGTCCCCCCTCCCCCCCTTAACACCTCTGAATCACAGAGAACATAGCAGTTATGATGAAAGTCTCAAAGCAACTCTCAGCGCAACTTATTTGCTCCGAAGGCACGAGCTCAAGTCATGGATAAGTGCCCTGAGGGCCACAACTGTAGCTTGGTGCTTTTAGTACACACCTTTATCACCACAAGCTGAAACACTTCAGCAAGGTTTAAATATGAATGGAGTTGAAAAATCTGACTGACCTTATCGCAGAAGACCTTGACCTGGCAGGCGGCTCGGTGGATGAGGTGGTTGGAGCCAGAGCTGTAGTCGTACGTGTCGATCTGCAGGTTTAGCGGAAAGCCTTTTACCCCCTTCTGCGAGGAGAAGTCTGTGCTGAGGGAGTTGATACCAATGTACACCTGTGGAAATCCCATTAAAAAAAATAATTTTTAAATAAAAAGCTGATTACAAGTATTTTTAGTTAATAATTCAACTGTCCATATAGAAACAATCTTCTATTAGACAATATATTCAATGAAGTCTGTCACATTTATATTACATTACATTTATTGCATTTGCCAGACGCCCTTATCCAGAGTGACTTATATCCCATTCAAACAAATGGGTAGCTATGGCGTTAAGGGCCTTGCCCAGGGGCCCAGGAGTGGCAGCTTTGTGTGGCTGGGATTTAAACTCATGACCTTAATCTCTATTCTACCACCTCCCCCCCCAGAACAAGAGACCGTGAGACTTTTATTAAAATAATCAGATTTTCATGTATTTGCTCAAAGTTGACTGAAATCAAGCCACAAAAATAGTCCGAACCCATGTATGATGTCACTCCTTAATTCCTTATAAAAAATTTGTAAAAACCCCTAGCATCACGGATGACGATCGAAAGCATGCTGAACAAAGGCAGCGGCAGCAAAATTTCACAAGAATTTATTTCCTCAGGAAAGGTGTGGAATAAAAATGGGAGCATTGGGACATGACCAGGCAAGTTTTACCCCAATACAGAAAGACAAATAAAAGAAAAGCGGGCTTAGCATGCGAAAGGTTTGATGCTAAGCCGGGATCAGCCTCCGTTGTCTTTGTAACCCGTTTTCATTAGGAGGCAAACAACCGAGCAACTAAGCTAAGATTTATCTGTTTTTCTTTTACCACTTTATTTTTCTCCCGCAATGGATACTTAGGCTTTTCTATTGCTTTCTTTCTTTCTTTCTCACTCTCTTTCTCTGTTATAAAATAAATCTTTGTAATTATCAGGCGTGTATATGTTGTTTTCTTTTTTCCCCCTCCTTTTTGATTCCTCTTTCCCTCCTCCACCTGTTCTTGGTTTCGTCGTTCCGCCCTAAACTGCCTTAGGATATTCTAGAGATCTCTCTCTTTTTTCTTTTTCTCTTTATCACTTTAGCTCTCTCTCTCTCTACCCCTGTTGTCATGACAGGTGCCTGGGGTGGTGACATGCCATGGATTCCTCTGCCCTGGTGACACATAGACTGAAACACAAACACACACAGATACACAAAAACGCAAACAGATGGATGAGTGTGATCTTACCTTCGCTTCTTCATTGGTGTTCCAGATGAAGGATAAGGCGTTAAAAGCGACCTCATCTACATTACTGATGCCGCTGAAGACCTCTTTGTAGTCGGCTGGAGGGAAAAGTATAAAACTGAGTACAGAAGGGTCACATGGTCGAATGAGATATGCTTTCTAAAGTCTGTTAGCATTAATAATTGTTTCGTGTTCCCATTGCTAACACACCTTCTCCCACTTAGAGCTAATTAAGAGACTTAAGGAGTCAACTTGGGTGTGTTGGATCAAGAAAAACTGCCCAGGGGTACTTTAGTCATGAGCAACGATTTATATTCAATTTTAATATAAATAAAGATAAAGTGCAATCAGATAAGGGTCTCGACAGATTAAAAAGAACACCAGAAGAATCGGTTGAAAGAGACAGGGACAAGATAACTGTGTGTGTGTTTGGATGGTACCTACCGATATCAATGACCCTCTGCTTAGCGGTTGGCTGCCGCGCGTGCCAGTGATTCCAACACTTTAGCTGTACCTCAGGACTCTTATCATTTTCAAACACCGCCATGATTACAGTCTGCATAAGAGATAGCGAGATCGAAACAGCAGGAAGAAAGAAAAACATTGTTAGAAAAGCTTGCTATCAAGCTAATGTTCTTTGTTCGTTTTGTGAGCGAATGTAGACAGGTGCTGGAAAACAGGTTGCCATGTTTTGGCCTGAAGGTTATTGGTGAGTTCTGGAAATGTAGTGACGAAAATGTTTTTTACGAACTTCCATCAAATGCCACCAGAACCTCCTCTGGTGGTATCTAATGCTACAGAGTTAAGTGCTAACATAACTCATGTACATTGTCCTGGCTAAGAGCGGTGACAGGATGATCGTTTGCGAAATTATCTTGAGGTAAACCGTGTCATTAAATGTCGCTTAGCGCTGGGCTAAAAGTGCCGGTAGATCTTTCAGCACATACAACATTTTAGAGTTGTAATGAATGCGAGTTCTTTGTGGAACTTGAACTGGAACTGTGAATATTCGAAAACCGCCTAGAACCTTCTTCAAAATCTTTCCGAACCTTATGGAAATTGCACAGGGTTTGACATTTGTTGTGTTTTCTTTTCAGCTATTTGAACCTTTTTTTTACTGGATCTCTACAAATACAAGCTTTATAAGGACATTTCTGATCTCCCCAAGCTTTTTGAACTCTTTGTTAGCTTTTTATTGTTCTTCTTATTTCTAAATTGTTGATATTGATATATTTACCTTTGACCACTTCTAGAATCCTGCAAACTACCAGAACATTTTCAGTCTGTTTCAGTTGTTGTCATTTGTTAGTTTTTTCCAGCTATATTAACTTTTTGTTGTATCTCCACATCCAGGAGGAGATATTTCCAACCTCCAAAAGGTCTATCAATTTTTGGTATGGATTGTTTCTTGTAGTTTCTTGGTTTTAACCTTATTCTAACCTTTAGATAAAATTTTGGATGATTACATATTTACCAACAAACCGAAGAAAGACCTTCCTTCTTGTGATTTGTTTGGTTTTGATTGCTGGAGATCCTTGCATGAACTTTAGACTACCATGTTCTACCACCTTGTCTAATTAGGCTTCCCATTTTTTCAGGTTTTTAGCTCACCTTCACTTTGCTGCACGAGATCCCAGCGCTGCTGTCCACTCCCTGCAGGGTGATGGGGTAGAACTGGCCCTTGTTTAGGTACACCATTGGGATTTCAGTGGTCTTGCTTTGGGAGGCTTGTGGTGCTCCGAGAATAAACTGAAAATCATTCCTACTAACAAAAGAGAACACAAAAAAACAAACTAAATAAAAGCCAACCCCAAAAAATCAATAGTGTACAAAACAATGTCTTGTCCCTGGGGCAATGTGTATTCTTAGCAATTGGCAGAAGTCCTTATGAATGGCAGTCTAGAGTGTAATTATGTGTTCCAGTGCACGGCTCACCTGAACCTCTCATGAGGAGAGTTCGAGTATGAGTCGGAGTAATCGGGACTTGGGTGGCCCACAAAATCACTGCTGTAGCCTGGAGGCTGTGTGGGTAGAAGACAAAGAAAAAAAATAAAAGTTCATTAGTTTGCGTCAATAAAGTTATCATGAGTCATGGCATTGTTTTGTAAATTTAAAACCACTTGTTGCATAGCGATACATTAATCGTCTGTAAACTCGGAATACGTACCTCAGTGCTGGCATCTGGGTAAGAGGTATCCGAAGGCCACATTTTTTGAGGCGTGTTGAGCAGAAGAGAATCGAATATGTTGTTGATGGCTTGCTTTTCGTAGCTGTCGCCTGCGACGGCCTGAACATAGTTGATGTTGCTTGGAGAAATTTGCTTGGTGTTGGAAATGCTATCGGACACCAGCTTCATGAAGTGTGAGTTTTGTAGAGGTGTTAGCTCAGGGGATGAGCCATTGGGTGTTCTGGAAGATAATTTAACATAACTGTTGAGGCAGACCAGGATTACATGCGCTACTTGAAAACGGTACGGTGAAGTGAAAGTGGCTGGGTGAGTTGTCATTCATGCTAGCGCTAAAACAAATAAAACTCTGACTAGTAGCAGTGATTTGGAAACTTGTTAAAGTCAACAGAAACAGCACTCAATCTCGACAATGTTTGAGGAGGGCTGGGTGGGAGCTGTTTGCCGGAGTAATCCGCCAGCTCGACATGTGTTTGACTTTCTCAAACTCAAGGGAGAAAAAAATATACTTAATCAGCAGCCATTTTTCACCAGCTCAAAAGACCAGTGACTCAGCTGTGGGGAAGAGGATTAGCTTCTTCAACTGCTCTGACCTTAGTTAAGCTTGAGCTAATCTTGCTAGCTTTCGTGCTACACACTAGAGGAGTGGCGGGAGGAGAAGTCATAAAACCTGCGACTAACGCCTACGTTAGATTTTTATACACCTGCCACTCTCGTCTTTCTTTGACAGTTGGACAGGCACACCTCGATCCTTTCCACGCTCGCCCATTAGCATGAATTCGGGGTTTGGCTTTAATCTGAGTAGGATGTACAACTAATCGAGCATGCATGCTGAGAGACACTGGAGAACTAATTTTGCTTTGTTGGTTTGCTTTACCTGTCCATTGGTTTGAATGTGCTGCCATTGTGTGAATAGGAAGCCATCTTCTGCTCTTTCGGAGTCTGTACAGAAGTACAAAGTACAAGAATTATTGAATATGTTTGTGATACAATTGAAAGTTCTGGTCGAAGTTCTTGTTGGTTTGGTTGGGTTTTTTCACCTTGCAAATATCGCTAAAGATCGAGATGCTGTTAAGTTCCTCATCCGTGAGCCTGGATTTCGATTTGTTGCTATCAATGTCCATGTAGGTTGTCCAGGAGTCCATTAGGTAATCAGAGTAGCATGGGTAATTAAAGCTTTCGTTTTGCAAAATCATCAGAGCCCTAGAGCGAAATGAGACAGAACAGGTCAGAATGTTTACAAAAACTCGTACACAAAGTCTTCCAGTTTGCTAAGCATGTTGAAAGCAGGAAATATATTAAAAAGTGCACTAAAGGATTTGGTGGTTTCAACAAATTCTACTTGTTAGCTATGTTGTATTGACATTAGTGATTGACGGATATCTTTAATGTATAAACAACCTCATTCATTTAGATTGTCTTTCTGCAACTCATGCAAATCTGAAGTCCGTTACAATGAACCGAAGTGGGATGTCAGTTTAGTCTGAAGATCACAAACAAAGCCTAGGCATTAGGAAAGGATCACTGATCTCGCCACACATAGGGAAAGTGGATCTATTTTTTCAGGTCTTTCCCCGGCCAGGGATTAGCGGCTAGTGAGCAAACAGTTAGTTTACTCCTGACAAGACCTCAAGCACCTGAGCTCAAGACAGAGCCTTGTTTGACCAGGTGAGAAGCCTTGTTTGGCAAATGAACACGTTTCCTCTTGAGTGACAGAAGTTCAGGTTCTGGAATAAGGTTGCCAGGTTGCTAAAACTCTGCTCGGTCACAGATACATGAATGTAGTCCAGTAGTTTGGCACTATTGTTATTGCATTGCCAAAGTGAGATACTCCATGCCATGCGGTTTCAATGCCCTTATTTAGTTTCTGGGTTACAATGAGCAGGTGAAAACTTGCTTTTGTGATTCAGAGCCCCTAGGACAGCAGAATCAGTCTCGCACACACACACACACAGACACACACACACACACACACACACACACACACACACACACACAAATACTATGATTATTCTGTCTTAAACAGCTCAGTGTACCAAGAAAGTGTGTGTGTGTTGGTGGTGTCAGCTATCTTGTACAAACAGCCCCTATGGAGTGTTTATGATGTGGGTCTAGTTGCCTTGCGGCAGAATTGAGATGGGATGTCAGAGATGCAAGCGGTGAAACTGACACCTTGAGAATTCAAATTAAAGACCTACGGAAACCAAACAATTTAGGAAAGTTCTTGACAAAATTAAAATAATGAATTAAAGTATGTGAACATCTGTAAACATCTATGAGTTTGATTTTTAAAATTGGGCTTTGCATTACCAATTTTGTTGATCGATCTGGAGTACTAAAACGGTCTGCGTTCCGACTCTGGATTAAACAAAAAAAAAATCAAAAATTTATGCCACTTACTCAATCTCCTTGGTCATGTCGTTCCTCAGAGGCTACACAAATAAAATCCTCAGTCAAAGCTCTCCTCTCTGGTAAGGTGTGTTCCCGTTTATATTGAAATAACGAAGAGAGGCAGAGAGAAAGGGAAAGAGAGAGAAAGAGTTGGTATATCTGTGCACCTCCTTGAGTGAAGCAGTTTTGATTTGGGCCTGTTGCTGCTGGAACATTTATCTGTCCTGACAGGTAGCTTTCACACACTCACACCTGATTGGCTGAAGCAATCCTCTGAGGCAGGTGTGATGAGACAGGTGTACGTCCTTAACTCTTGCCGTGCTGAAGAGAAACTCGGGCAGGTGTGCGAATGGGACTCATTAACACGTGGAATAAAAGGCTGAGCTTTATCCCAGGCAGGCGTAAAAAAAAGAGTCAGAAACCAAAAGCCCGGGGAGAATCCTTTTCTTATGCTAATGTTGATGTGTATCAGATGCATGTATGTTTCTGCCCGGCTTAAACACGGGATTAAATAAGAAAAGGGTTTGTATCTGTATGAGGTTTTGCTTACTGAGGGTTAAAGGGTTTGCCTTTAGGATGATGGAGGAAACTTTTCACCAAAACTTCATGTTGTATCTATCTGCAATTGACTTACAATGAAGAAGAAAAAAAAAAAGTGCTTTTCAGAACTAAAAAGAAGTATCAGCAAAAAAGTCTCCAATTTTAGTAAAATGGGATTTTTTTAAGTCGGACTAAAATGGTAAGTAAGTGTATGTGCAAGTGTTTTTACTACAATAGAACTATGTGGCAGTTTTGAACTTATAGGGACATTTCAAGAGTCAAGAGTCAAGAAGCTTGTATTGTCATTTTAACCATATATAGCTGATGCATTACACAGTGAAATAAAACAATGTTCCTCCTGAACCCTGGAGCTACATACATATATATATATTTGGTTAGTCTTCATTGAGAAAAACTGCCTTTAAGTAGCATTTTACAAAGTTTACAAAATAAATATAGTCAAAGTTTCTCTACAAGAACTTGTTCTGTAGAAGATTAATGTTAGAGCTTGATAATAAGCTGCATTATTAATTATGCCAGCGCAAGGTCCTCAGAAACTGTGTGTGTGTGTGTGTGTGTGTGTGTGTGTGTGTGTGTGTGTGTGTGTGTGTGTGTAATGGAGATGGAGAGAGCCAAGTGTGTGTGTGTATAGCAGTGGAAAGCATAGGGAGTATGAAATTAAAAAAGTTATTATATTATAAGCTGCATTACTTAATAAATTATTTGCAGTTGTATGTGTGTGTGTGTGTGTGCTGTAGGTGGAAACCCTGCATGACTTTTTCTTTTGTTTGAATCTTTTAGATATTTTAATTATATATATTAATTATAGACACTCCAGACTGTATTACATTCAGCAGGTAATCGTGACTGTACCCTATAAATTGTGCAAAAAATATTAAGGTAATTAATGTGGTCCCCCTGTCCCAGTGATACACAACATAGAGAGTTATAATAGAACTTCAGTACAGTATGGTCCAGCACACAATCACTACCACAATAGATTGATGTGACTCTTTTGAACTTATGAGGACATAAGGGGGCTGGTCTAGCATTTTACAAAATGTACAAAATAAAAGTAGCCAAAAGTGTACTCTTTTTTTAAGAAGATCAATGTTAGGCCTTGATAATTAGCTGCATTAGTAATTATGTCAGTACAAGGTCATCACTATTATGGTAATTTGTTACTGCCTGGAACTTATACGGACATTTGGCTGGTCCCAGGTTTAAGTGGACCCACAAACAAATACAAGACGATTAAAAGCAGTTTCTTTTCTTTTTTTTTTATGGTTAAAAACTTTATGTTTGCTGTGGTTATGGCTGAGGTGATTGTGCCCACTCTGATACACAACACAGAGAGTAATAATAAAACATCAGTACAGTCCAGTACACAATCACTACAAAAAAGAATTATGTGACGGTTTTGAACCTTTGGGGACATTTAGATGGTCTTCATCAGAAAAACTGACATAAGTGTTTTACAAAATGTACCAAGTAAAGGTAGTCACAAGTTGTACCTTTTTTCTACAAGATTAATGTTAGGCCTTGATAATTAGCTCACTTGGGACTTATAGGGACCTTTGCCTGGTCCCAGGTTTAAGGGGACACACAAAAAAGTGAGACCTGTCATTTACTATGTGAGGAAGATGCCTGAAGGCAGAGCCTGCAAATTAATTTTAATTTAAACCCACAGCTGTAGTGGAAAGGGAGTTGTGTGAGTGTCTCTCTGTGTGTGTGTGTGTGTGTGTGTGTGTGTGTGTGTGTGTGTGTGTGTGTGTGTGTGTGTGTGTGTGTGGTGTGTTTGTGTGTGTGTGTGTCTGTGTGTATCTGTGTTAGGCTTTTGGTTAAGTCTAAGTTTTATTGCGTGGCAGTGGAGGAATGTGCGTGCTGAGCAACACAACCTGCCTTTACCCTCCCACACATCTATAAACACACAAATACACACGCATCCTGGCATAAAACCAAACATCCCACACCCCGCCTGTAAGCACGGAGCCCTCGGGGCACTTTGGCCATAAACCAAATAGCGCTGGGGAGAAAAAGACAGGTGAAATGAGAGAAATGAAAAACATTTAATCGTAAAACATTAATTAAAACGAATACAGTTCTCTGTTATGTTATCATTTTGCTTCATCAGCATCTGTACAATACACCATGCACATCACTTCTTATACACACTGTATCCATCAGTTGTTCTCCAATTTCTTTCTTTGCCCCCTTTTTTTTTCATCTTCGTACAGATATTTCCCAATAACAAATAAAATAATTTCGTCCAGAGCAAGAGGCAATTTGACGTTTGTGAAACTAATAAGCATATGTAAATCCTAACCTGCATTTAAATCTGAATGTGTGTGTGTGTATGTGTGTGTGAGAAAAAAAGAAAGAAAGAGAGAGAGAGAGATCTGGCACCAGGTGTTAATGGTGACGAGTGTGAAAAAGAAAAGGCAGTAAAAGAGAAACGCTCCCAGTCCCACCTAGAAACCACTTCCAAAACCCACACTACCCTTTTGTAAATTACTGCCCTGATTTTAGGTTCAGAGCTCGATGTGCTTAACCATAAAGCTCCTTTCTCACTTTCTCATGATCTTTCACCACAGCGATATGCTGCGCTATAGTGCATGTAAACTCCATGATGATGAAAATGAATCTTTTGTGACTCAAAACATAATAGAGCAGTTTATGTGAATACCACAGTTGCAGGTAGCTTAAAGGGAAAAAAACTACTAAAGCCATAAAGAATAGTAAATTTTTTTAACATAAATATACTTAAATATAAATCACACTTTATAAGGTTGTATTGTAAATGCATATGTATATATAATAATAATTGAATGTAGTATAAACTAACAGCAATGTAGTATACAACACATTTGATTTATGTTGAAAAAACCCTTGTGCATGACTACTATGTAAAATGTCCTGGTTTTTATTGAAGCAAAGTATTTATATGCATGCATTCATCATAAAGTACTGTTTTATTTTATATAGTAAAAATTAACACAACATCCAATACATTTACTCATCTGGCTGAAGCAGAATATTTAGGGTCTTGTTCCAGGATCCAGCCATGGCAGCTTTTCTGTGCTGGGATTTGATCATCATCCAGACTTGCTGAAATGTTAATCTACGGCAATTTATTTGACTGTGTACACTATACTATTCTGTTCTTTACTTTACTATACTGCACTAAACTATAGCATCCAATAATTAATAAAGGATTCATTTATATATTGGATTCATTTATTCACGAATTGATATGATTCTATTACCAAACTACAACACACTATACTATACTATACTATACTATACTATACTATACTATACTATACTATACTATACTATACTATACTATACTATACTATACTATACTATACTATACTATACTATACTATACTATACTATACTATACTATACTATACTATACTATACTATACTATACTATACTATACTATACTATACTATACTATACTATACTATACTATACTATACTATACTATACTATACTATACTATACTATACTATACTATACTATACTATACTATACTATACTATACTATACTACAGTACAACATACTATACTACACTATACTATACTACAGTACACCATACTATACTATACTATACTATACTATACTATACTATACTATACTATTCTATTTTATCCTACAATATACTACACCATCTTATAATATACAATACTTCAACATACTTCACCATACTATACTACACAGTACGATACTATACTTATTTTTCCTACATTACACTATGCCAGTTAATAATAATTAATACTCCACTATACTATAATATACCATAATATACTATACTATACTATCCTATCCTATCCTATCCTATACTATACTATCCTATCCTATCCTATCCTATCCTATACTATACTATACTATACTATACTATACTATACTATACTATAGTATACTATACTATACTATGCTATTTTTTTCAACATTAATGATGTGCTATCTAATAATATCCTATCCCATCTTATCCTATACTATACCATACTATACTATACTATATCCTTAATACTATACCCCTATACTACATATAACACTATACGATTTAATAGTATGCAATACTGCAACATACTATAGTATTAGGATTAGTATTACTATACTATACTATACTATACTATACTATACTATACTATACTTTAGAAATTTACCCACTGTTGGATGAATGAATGTACATTATATCTTATCTTATCTTATCTTATCTTATCTTATCTTATCTTATCTTATCTTATCTTATCTTATCATATCTTATCTTATCTTATCTTATCTTATCATATCTTATCTTATACTATACTATACTATACTATACTATACTATACTATACTATACTATACTATACTATACTATACTATACAAAATAATGCAGTGAATAAATATATATGGATGAAAAACTAAACGGCTTAGGACCTCTGCTTTATTGTAATGAATAAATAATAATACAGATAAAATATATAGTTCATATTGCTATCTATCTATCTATCTATCTATCTATCTATCTATCTATCTATCTATCTATCTATCTATCTATCTATCTAAGAACACAGACAAGGACATTAAGAACATTATATAATTTTGAGTGTGTGTGTGTGTGTGTGTGTGTGTGTGTGTGTGTGTGTGTGTGTGCGTGTGTGCATCTCTGTGTGTGTGTGTGTGTGTGTATATATGTTTGTGTGTACGTGCACACATACCAGGGCTGATGTTAAACATCTCTCTCAACAGCTCTTTTCACTTGGCTCTGTGCCCCTATTCTCTTTCGTTTTCTCTTTCTTGCTATCTCTCTCTCTCTTCCAGGAACTATAAGACCTCCGCCCTGCTTAATGCCACTGTGGCCAAACAACACACATACATCATGTGTGTCTGAAAGGAATTTTTGGAAAATTATTTTTGCATTAATGTAATAATTTCTAACCATTTCTTTTATCTTTTAAAATGTTATGTTTATTTCCCCCTAATCTCATCACTTGTGTGTGTGTGTGTGTGTGTGTGTGTGTGTATGACAGTTTGAACACACCAACTTGTGCACCTGTTGCCTAAAGCTGTTGGATTAGATATGTGCACACTTAAGGAGCAGTGTCGCATCTGACCTCCTGCACACACACACACACACACACACACACACACACACACACACACAAACAGAGAGAAAGTTCTCGGGTCATGGCTCAGATGCCCTTTGACTATTTGGAGAGATTTAATTGTGGAGGCATTCAGTCTTGCAGAGAAAGTACTTCACTCAGATAACATCAAGAGGTTAAAGGGCAAAAACTGAAAAGGTTTACTGAAAACATTCTGGGAGGAAGGGAAATGTGGAGTGGAGAAGGGAAAAGAAGAGAAGAGAAGAGAAGAAAAGAGAAGAGAGGAAAGGAGAAAAGAGGAAATAAGTGAAAAAGAGAAAAAAGGAGAAGAAAGGAGAGGAGAAGAGAGAAGATGAGTAAAGAAGAGAAAGGAGGAGAATAGTATAGGAGAAGAGAGGAGAAGTGAAGAAGAGAAAAGAAGAGAGGAGAGGGGTGGAGAGCAGGGAAAAAGAAAATAGAGAAGAGGAAAGAAAAGGAAAGGAACGGAATAAAAAGAAAAAGAAAGGAGAGGAGAGGAGAAGAGGGGAGTGAAGAGGAGAAAGGAGGATAAGAAAGAAGTGAGAAAGGAAAATAGAAGAAAGCATAGGAAAGGAGAAAAGGAGAAAGGAGAGGGGAGTAGTAGAGAGGAGAGGAGTAAATAGGACAGGGGAGGAAAAGAGAGAAAAGGAAAAGAGAAGAGAGGTAATGAGATAAGAGAAGAGAAGAAAAGAGAAGAAAAGAAAAGAAAAGAAAAGAGAAGAGAAGAAAAGAAAAGAGAGAAGAGACAAGAGAAAAATAGAGGAGAGGAGAGGAAATGAGAAGAGAGAAGACGATAAGAGGAGTGGAGTGGAGAGGAGAGGAGAAGAAAAAATAGAAGAGACAAGAGAAGAATAGAGGAGAGGAGAAAAGAGGAGAGGAAAGGAGAAGAGATTTCACTCCAACCCATGTAAAGCAGATCTTGATTGTGCTGGCTTTGTGCACAGGAGCATTGTCATGCTGGAACAGGTTTGGGTTCAGGGGAAAATGTCATGCAACTGCATTCAGAGACGTCATTTACAACTGTGTGCCTCCTACTATGTGCTAACAGTTAAAAGAAGATCATGAAGAGAATATAAAGTCTGTGTAACGATACTTTTGGCTTAACCATGCAATAATCCATGCTCATGACTGTCATTTCTTGGAAACACCCGCTCTCTGTCGCTCGCATGACGAGCTCATCATGTGCTATGCATGTCATGTAATGTATGTAGAATACATTCCTCTAAATGAGCTTTGAGTTCCTTATGTGTTCCTGGTACACCTTTAGGTTTAAAAGCTTCTGGAAGTGTGTAAAATAAGTTCATTTCCCCATTGTAAAGGAGATTCTGGGGAAACCCTGCATCCACACACCGGCTGTAAAACCCTGCATCCACACACCGGGTGTAAAACCCTGCATTCACACACCGGCTGTAAAACCCTGCATCCACACACCGGCTGTAAATCCCTGCATCCACACACCAGCTATAAAACCTTGGATCCACACACCGGCTGTAAAACCCTGCGTCCACACACCAGCTGTAAAACCCTGCATCCACACACCGGGTGTAAAACCTGCATTCACACACCGGCTGTAAAACCCTGCATCCACACACCGGCTGTAAATCCCTGCATCCACACACCAGCTGTAAAACCCTGCATCCACACACCGGCTGTAAAACCCTGGATCCACACACCAGCTATAAAACCCTGCATCCACACACCGGCTGTAAAACCCTGCATCCACACACCAGCTGTAAAACCCTGCATCCACACACCGGGTGTAAAACCCTGCATTCACACACCGGCTGTAAAACCCTGCATCCACACACCGGCTGTAAAACCCTGCATCCACACACCGGCTGTAAATCCCTGCATCCACACACCGGCTGTAAAACCCTGCATCCACACACCAGCTGTAAAACCCTGGATCCACACACCAGCTGTAAAACCCTGCATCCACACACCGGCTGTAAAACCCTGGATCCACACACCAGCTGTAAATCCCTGCATCCACGCACCGGCTGTAAAACCCTGCATCCACACACCGGCTGTAAATATTTCTATAAAAACCATCTATAATTAAAGAGGAGAGGAGAGAAAGAAAAAAAACAGAAGAGTAAAAGAAAAGAAAAGAATGGAAGAAACAAGAAAGTATAGAAGAGGAAAGAAAAGAAGTGAAGAAAAACAATTAATAGGAGGAAAGAAGAGAAGAAAAAAGAAAGAAGAGTAAATGAAAGAAAAGAAAAGAGAAGCGAAGCGAAGTGTCTTCTTCTTCTTCTTCTTCTTCGTCTTTTGGCTTCTCCCATTAGGGGGCGCCACAGTGGATCATCCGTCTCCATACCCCCGTGTCCTCTACATCTGCCTCTTTCACACCAACTACCTGCATGTCTTCCCTCACCACATCCAATGAACCCCAACATCTTCAGCTCTGCTACCTCCAGCTCCACCTCCTGCCTTTTACTCAATGCCACTGTCTCTAATCCTACAACATCTCAGGTCTCACCACAGTCCTATAGACTTTCCCTTTCACTCTCACAGATAATCTTCTATCACAAATCACTCCTGCTATCACTCTTCTCCACCCACTCCACCCTGCCTGCACTCTTTTCTTCACTTCTCTAACACACTCTCCATTACTTTGCACTGTTGAACCCAGGTACCTGAACTCCTTCACCTCCTCCACCTCTTCTTCCTGCAACTACTTCACTGCTGTCACACTGTCCTCATGTCCTGCACCACCCTCACATACTTCTCTGACACACCTGACTTCCTCAAACAATACCACAACTCCTCTCTCCACCCTGTTATACGCTTTCTCTAAATCCACAAGCACACAATGCAACTCCTTCTGACCTTCTCTACACTTCTCTATCAACATTCTCAAAACAAATAATGTATCTGTGGTGCTCTTCCTCTGTATGAAACCATACTGTTGCTCACAGATGGTCACCTCTTCTCTCAGCCTGGCTTCCACTACTCTTTCCCATAACTTCATGGTGTAACTGATCAACGTTATTCCCCTGTAGTTACTGCAGGTCTGCACATCTCCTTTATGCTTAAAGATCAGTACCAGCACACTCCTTCTCCATTCCTCAGGCATCTTCTCACCTTCCAAAATCCTGTTAAACAATCTGCTTAAAAACTCCACTGCCATCTCTCCTAAACATCTCCATGCTTCTACCGGTATGTCATCTGGTCCAACCGACTTTCCACTCTTCATCCTCTTAATCACTGCTCTCACTTCCTCTTTACTAATCCTATCTACATCTGGTTTCACCATCTTCACACCATCCAATCTTCTCTCTCTCTGATTTTCCTAATTCATCAGCTGCTCAAAATACTCCCTCCACCTTCTCAACACACTCCTCACTAGTCAACACATTTCCATCTCCAGTCTTTATTGCTTTAACTTGCAACACATCCTTCCCAGCTCGGTTCCTCTGCCTGGCCAATCAGTATAAATCCTTTTCTCCTTCCTTAGTGTCTCCTCCAGCTCCTTATATGCCTTTTTCCTTGGCTTTCGCTGCATCCCTCTTCACCTGCTGCTGCATCTCCTTGTTCTCCTGCCTACTTTTCTCATCACTCTTTCGATCCCAATTCTGTTTCTCCAACCTCTTTCTCCTTATGCTTTCCTGCACTTCCTCATTCCACCACCATGTCTCTATGTCTTCCTTTCTATTTCCAGATGTCACACCAAGTACCTTTCTATCTGTCTCCCTTATCACTTCTGCAGTAGTTTCCCGAACATCCTTCACCTCTTCACCACCACCGAGCCCCTGTCTGACCTCTTATCTCATACTATAGTCTTCCTTCTTCAGTTTCCACCACACTCCCCCGCCAACACCTTACAGTCTCCAATCTCCTTCAGGTTGCATCTCCTGTATAGAACATAGTCCACGTGTGTGCACCTTCCTCCACTCTTATACGTCACCCTATGATCCTCCTTCATCTTAAAATAAATGTCACCACTGCAATGTCCATCCTTTTAGCAAAATCTACCACCATCTGCCCTTCCACATTCCTCTCCTTAAAACCATACCTACCATCACCTCCTCATCACCTCTGTTCCCTTCACCTACATGCTCATTTCAATCTGCTCCAATCCTTTATTTCTTGGTTCACTCTTTACCACTTCATCTAACTGAATCCAGAATTTTCCTTCTCCACCATTTCAAAACCCATTTGAGGAGCATAAGCACTGATGACATTTATTTTACCCCCAGCTTCACGTTCATCACTCTATAAGAAACTCTCTTCACCTCCACTACACTCTTATTGTACTCTTCCTTCAGAATCACACCTACACCATTTCTCTTTCCATCCACACCATGATAGAACAGTTTAAACCCACCTTTTTCACAATAAACATCGTCTCAATGCAGCTTCACAGAATTTAAGAATTTAAGTGAATGGTGTGTGTTTATCCCTGATGAGAAGCCTGGGGTGACTGTGGCAAGGAAAAACTCCCTAAGATGTTATGGGGAAGAAACCTTGAGAGGAACCAGACTCAAAAAGGGAAACAGACTCATTTGGGTGATGCCAAGAGTGTGATTATAAATCTAATACAATACAGAACACTGGAGAGTGAGAACTAACATGAGCACCGGAGTGTGTGATTATGAGTGATGTCCTTTATACAGTCTTATACAGTCAGTTGATGTTGTGGAACCAGGAGCTACTGAGCATAAAACAGCTCAACATCTAAAATCATTATAGATCCAACACCAGCTTCTACATGCCAGAGCCTTTAAACACACCAAGAATTTCCACCGGTACCCTGTTGGTTAACGATACCTGTGGCGGTCGTTGGTAACCCGGACCTCGACCGAGCCGCTATGAAATTTTAAATGGCATTCATTTGGTTAGAGCTGGATGCCCTTCCTAACACAACCCTCCCCATTTATCCGGGCTTGGGACCGACACTAAGAGAGCACTGGCTTGTGCAACCCTAATGAAAGAGAAGGTTAATGAAAAAAAATGTAAAAAAAGAAAGCAGGAAGAGAAAGGTAAGAAAAGAAGAGAAGATAAGAGATGAGGAGAGAAGTGTAAAGGAATAAAAAAAGATAGAAGACAAGACTAAAGGATGGAAGAAATGAGGAGAGAAAATGAAAAAAACAAATATTAAAGAGAAGAGGAAAGAAGAAAAGAGGAAAAGAAAGAAAAAGAAAGGGGATAAGAGTAAAGTAGAGAAGAGAAGAGATGAGTAGAGAAACGAAGAGAAGAGAAGAGAAGAGAGGAGAAGAGAAGAGAAGAGAAGAAAAGAAAAGAGAAGAGAAGAGAAGAGAAGTGTAAAGGAATGAAAAGAAGAAAGTAGAGAAGACTAAAGGGAAGAAGAGATGAGAAGAGAAAATTAAAAAACAAATATTAAAGAAAAGAGGAAAGAAGACAAGAGAAAAAAAGGGGAGAAGAGAAGAGAAGAGAAGTGTAAAGGAATGAAATTAAGAAAAAAGAGAAGACTAAAGGGAAGAAGAGATGAGAAGAGAAAATGAAAAAGAAATATTGAAGAGAAGAGAAGAGAAGAGAAGAGAAGAGAAGAGAAGAGAAGAGAAGAGAAGAGAAGAAAAGGCTAATACAGTATTATGCCTTCAGAAGAAAGTGCTATCTGCCCTCTTCTACATACATGAGCTCACAGATGTCTGTGATTGGCTGGTGTCACTGTGACAGAAGTAAGTTTTGTCACAAACAGAATTAAAAATAATTGTAAAAAATCTACTGCTGAACATTAAATAACTAAATAACCATAAACTGCAAGATATGAGCAAAAGTAATGGGACAGCTGACTTCTCCAGCCACTGTTTTTAAACTGTTACCACAAAAAAATGAGGAAATTGTACGAGGACGAGTTTCCATTCCTTTAACGCTTCTTTAAACCAGGCAGCCATTGTTCATTGTCTCCGCTGTGGCAGAGGAGGAGACATCGGGACAAAGAGATGCAGAACGCAGAACGCTGTTGGAGCTTTCAGATGGAGACAGGTGATAAAGTGTTGATTATTCACTCACACACACACACACACACACACACACACACACACACACACACACACACACACACACACACACACACACAGTTGAGACTATGCATTCTCCATATCTTACTAAGATATTTCACAGCATGTGTTATGGAGGTACCATTATAGGCTCAAAGGTTTTTGGACACCTCAACATGTGGTTTTTTAAATGTCCCATTCCACATTTAGTCCTCATTTGCTGTTACAATCCGTTCCACTCTTTCTGAGAAGATGTTCCACTGAATTTTGTGGAGATGTGTGGAGATATACTTAATACTTAAATAATCCAAAATTCCTAAATCATGTTTTGTAGTTATTACATGCCATGTGTTCTTCATTCTGTCATACAGTGTAGTGTGTAATGAATGCGAGCATATCAAACACGATCCCTTGTTTTGTTTTCGCCTCTATGAGTTTAATTACAGATATTTCCTTCCTCGTTTCTGATCAGTTCTTTTGCTTTGATGGAAATCTGCCTTGTTTATGAGTCACTTGGGATAAACACTTTAGAGGGCGTGCTCTTAGAGGGAAAGGATTAATGATGAGTGATGTGGTGTGTTCACAGACAACACCTTGTTTTCTCTTTCTGTCGTTATATTTTTTTATGTCGTGGAACTTCCTAGAGACAGAGCAGCCTTTTGGAGCGGCTCTAAAGACTCAACAGACTGCTTTTATTCCATCTTTTCTTGATGGAGCAAATGATGGAGCTTGTCAGAGTACTGAAAAAAACAACAAAACCCTGTACTGACTCTAGAGACTCCTCCCATAAATGTTAAAACGAACATCTAGTCTTTTAATGAAAAACTTCATCACATTGCTGATTTGATTGAATTGAAAGTTAGATGCTTCTATAAAATTCTTATGAATGATTATCTGAGGAAATATTTTAAGTTTATTTGTATTGCGCTTTTCACAACAGACATTGTCTCAAAGGAGCTTTATACAAATCAACAGTGAAGGTAAATGGTGTGTGTTTATCCCTGATGAGCAGCCGTGGCGACTGTGGCAAGGAAAAACTCCCTTAGATGTTATGATGAAGAAACCTTGAGAGGAACCAGACTCAAAAGGGGAACCATCCTCATTTGGGTGACATCAAGAGTTTGATCATAAATCTTTCAACGATACAGAACACTGGAGAGTGAGAACTAACATGAGCACTGGAGAATAAGATTATAAGTAATGTTCTTTCAACAGTCTTATACAGTCTATATGGTTATAAAACTAGGTCAACATTTGTGATCATCAAAGATCCAGCATCAGCTTCTCCATGCCAGAGCCTTTAAACACTCAAGGAGGTCCAATGTCAAAACTTCACACATGTAGTGGGATCCAGTGTTTGTGCTCTAAATACACTCCACAGTTATAAGTTCACGGACACCTGATTAATATATGTGCTCCTTTTTAAGCATCCCATTCCACAATAAGTCTCCAATTGTTGTTATAGTATCCTCCACTGTTCTGGAAAGATCTACCGCTAGACTTTGTGGAGATTTGAGGAGATTCATTCAGCCACAAAAGTATTAGTAAATTCAGGTACCGAAGTAGGTAAAGTGAGGAGTTTCCTGGGGTGCAGTCAGCATTCACATTCATCCCAAAGGTGTTCAATAGGATTTAGAGTTCTACAGCAGGAGATCTTCCAATCCAACCCATAGAAAGCATATCTTCATGGAGCTGGAGTTGTACACAGGGGCACTGCCATGCTGGAACAGGTTTGGGTCTCATAGTGAAGTTCAAGTGGAGGGACAATTTTATCCAACGACATCCTCTGCAATTGTATGCCTTCAACATTGTGGTAACAGTTTGGGAAAGAACCGCATATGGCTGGAAATTCATCAGGTGTCCAAATACTTTTGTTCATATAGTGTGTAATAAAGATGTATGAATTATTCTGCATTTGTAAAATGGAAGTTGATTGCAATGGCATTAATTGTGTTTTATTTAACATTTCCCTGAGTTTATTCCTTTCGGGGAATGCTCTAAAACCAATTTGACAACAAGAAGAAAACTCATCACTGAAAGGAAACCCCCCCTTACCAGAGAATCCTTCAGGGTTCCTACAGAAAGGAGATAAAGACAGGACACATTGTGTGAGCTTTCGTGTGAGAATAATATGAATCCTGCATAACATAACGAATAGTTTGAGTCTTGTGTTCACATCGATTGTTTTACTTCGAAAGCACATTTTTGTACTTTGCATTAGTTTGGAATTCCATTTATTATTGTGAAACACATTATTCGATCCCCCCAACAACACCCCCCCCCCACACACACACACACACACACACACATGCACACCCAAACACACACACCGAGTGTAAGCATCCCCCTACTATGTGATTGAAAAGGGAGGTAAAGGTACCACCCTAAATGGCTTCTATTGTGTTTATCCTAATTAGAGTTTCATACACACACACACACACACACACACACACACACACACAAAACTAGTTTTATTTTGACTTTGGTCCCCCTAGGCTTGTTGTAATTGCACAAGCTTTTAAAAAAAAAAAAGAAAAAAAAGAGACAGCAGAGGCAATAGATACACCTTCAGGTATAAAAACCCTGATACCTTACATCCCCCAACACCTTCCACAAACACACACACACACACACACACACATGGTTCTTGATTTATCTTAGAAAATGAGTGTGCAATGACAATATATTTCTAGTAGTATTTTTCTAGAAGGTTCTTGCTTTAAATTAAAGTGTGAGGGGAAAAACATATACCAGGAATTTTCACAAGATTGGAATTTAAAGATACTGTAAGTTTGACTTTTAACTAAAAGGGTCATATATATTATTGACTTATGCAACCAAGTTAAATTAGCATGAATGAAAGGTGACACACAAATGCTAAAAAGAAGTTGCAATTTACGTGCTTATTTTTTTCACCAGTTCCCTACAAGTTCTCATTATTGCCCAACAGCCAGAAAACTGGGAGGGTGAAGACTTAAAGACTTCCCTGAAACACCTGAAGCATGAAGTGCTCCTTATGCAAAGGCACTTAGTCTAATGCTAACGTCTAGTGTCACTCTGATCAATGGGAGAGAGAGAGAGAGAGAGAGAGAGAGAGAGAGAGAGAGAGAGAGAGAGAGAGAGAGAAAGTCATATTTTTGTCCCTGATTTAATCTTGATTCTTTCCTTCCACTTTCCCTATATGGTTAGTGTTTCCTGTCCTTTATTCTCCTTTTAAAGTTTGCAGGTTCCAACCACTGTTTCTAACTCCATGTCCACACAAATACGTTTCTTCCGTCCACACTGAGACAGCATTTTTAGTCAACGAAAATCCATTTCCACTTTGCAGTGTAGATTGTGAAAATGAAGGCTTTTATTACAGTCAAATGATCAATTCAGCAAAGTTTCAAACAGCCAGAAAGTAAATAAACGGCAGGTAGAAATGACGCAGGTCGAAACATCTTACATTTTTACTAATGCACAGTACAGTACAGGGACATGTGCATCTTTTGGACGTTTCAGTGTGAATGAGCAACTATTGTGAAACAATCGAAAACAATTATGGAGTATGGATTTTTACACGAAAATTGCATTTTTAGCTGAATCCGTGTTAGTCTAGACTCAGCCTAAAACACAATCTGATTAGAGGCATATATTTCATTGTCTTTTACTTTTATAAGGACATGAGAAAGGTTTGAAGGTTGCTGGACAAATATCTCCCAAACCATAGAAACTGCCTGGTCTGGGCTTTAAACTACTCGTTTGCTTCGATTTAGGAAGCAGAACCAAGTACATTTATTTAAATTTTACTCATCGACATACACTGCATTCGGAAAGTATTCAGACCTGAAAGTATGCAGAAGAGCATGTCTAATTTATAAACTTTTCCACAGGTGGACTCTAATCAAGGTGTAAAACATCTCAGCAATTATGAGTAAAATTGTGATAATGGGATACTGAGTGTAGAAATAAGGACAAAAATTTTTTTGTATGATTGTAGTATCAACTTATTTCCTGTGTATCATTTCCTGTCTCTCACACACCACAGGTGTAGACTAGTTTACGAAGCTCACAACGAGCACAGCAGCAAGAAGTCTGGGGTTCACATGGATGAGACAGAGGGAATCAGTGATGTAAACATGACTGAGAACAGAGACTTTTCTTTTACTTTTCCTCACTATGCTTGTGTTCTATATGGTGGATCTTCAGTGTGGATACATTTATCAGAGAACTTAAATTATTATATATTAATATGATGTGAGGTCCAGTTTCCAGCATGACACTAAAACAGGTAGTAGTAATGATTACTTTTTACTTGAACTATATTTCAGAGCCCAAAGCCCAGAGCCTTTTACCAGTCTTTTAAAGTATCTGTACTTCTACTGGAGCGAAGGATGTGTGTACTTTTGCCACCTCTGGCTATACTATAGGGCAAAGGTTTTTAGACACCTGACCTTTTTTGGACATCCTCCATTTATTACCCATTTTGCTCTTGTAATAGCCTCCACTCTTCTGGGAAGACTTTAGAATGTGCTTGTGGAGATTTGTGGAGATTCATTCAGACATGTTACTGATGGAGGTGGGGTGAGGAAATCTGGGTGGTAGTCAGTGTTCACATTCATCCCAAAGGTGTTCAATAGGAGTTAAAGTTACTTTAGAGTTTTATAGCAGGAGATCTTCCAAACCAACCCATGGAAATCATATCTTCATGGCGCTGGAGCTTTTATTGTGGGTCTCCTAGTTCGAGGGAAGGGAACATTTCATGGTAATGTTTTAACAACTTTATGCTAACAGTTTGAGAAAGAACCACATAAGTCATGTGTCTCAATACTTTAGTCCCTGTGATTTAGATTCTTTGTTAGATTCTTTGCTCCGCCTGGCTGGTAGCTGTTGTATGATAGGAGAGATCTAATCTGCAGTCAAGATCAGATATGAACTGATGTAGCTGAGTTTGAGGTCATGCTCATGCTGATGGTGCTGACATTTCGACCTCTGTGGTATTTCCAGTGAGAGCATAAGAAAGAGTAGGCCACACCTATTTCTAATAACAGATGCAATATTAGGAAAAATCTCAAGAATTGTAAATGTATCCCCAAGTGGGCACCGAAACCATAAAACGCTGACTCATGAGAATCATCCCAAGGGAAGAAGACCAAGAGATTTTTCTTCTGCAGAAAAAAACGAGTCCAACTTTGAGATTTTTGGTTTTAACCACCGTGTCTGGAGACATAGTAGTAAATAGTAAAGTTAATATAAAGAGTGTGTTTGTGTGTGTGTGTGTGTGTGTGTTTGTGTGTGTGTGTAAGAGAGAGAGAGAGTATATGAAAGATTTTTGATTACAGATACAATATGCATATTTGGAGCATGAAACAGATACAGCTAGTTTTGTGTTACATGTATAGTGTTTAGCAGTGTCTAGTTTTAATTATGGTCTGGCTTTCAGTTTTTTTTTTGATAATCGATGCCAGAATGCAAACTGACTCTAAATATCTTATTGCACCAAATAAATGCTACTTTAATTATATCTATGACTTCACTTCACTCCCACAGCCATATGTAAAACACATGGAAACAACGTTTCTATTGCACAAGAGGAGGAAGCCAGGAGTGTTATCAGGACGTCTTACAATCACACACTTGCACATAAATCACAGATGATTACACACTCTTCTTTTTTAGACACCTATGCAGACAGATAGACCACGATAGTTACATTGGGCTCGGATTTCCTTGCAGAGTCTTTGTTTTGTTTTTAAAAAACTGATATACCGATAAGCAGATTCATACACAGCGAGACTGGTGTGTAATGACACACTGACGGTTTCCTGAATGTAAGCTGAGTGACTCTGCAGGGTATTAGCGCAGGATCAGCAATCATGATCATAGGGGTAACAACCGTCACACATTCTCAGTGTGTATGAGTATATATGTGTGTGTGTGTGTGTGTGTGTGTGTGTCTTCCGTATAGTTTTTGAATGCCTCCTGGTATTTGTCTTGAAGCAAATCCGGATGAAACAATCATATTCTGCCGCTTGTTTAGTTGAAACTGTGTTATATTACGGTACATAAAATGCAGGTTGTTTTCATCAATACAAGAGACTTTGGTGAAAAAATAGGCAGATATTTAAGTAACATAAAATTTGACGCAAATGTATGGATATTAAAACGTGCATAGATTTTAAATAAACTATAAATCATATTTATTTTGTTATGTTACAACCTTATTCCAAAATAGATCACTTTTTTTATTTTTGCAATCATGGCATTTGTTAGACACTTTTTTTATCCACAGTGGATTTTATCTTATTCATATAATTGAGCAGCTATGTGATTAAGGGCCTTGCTCAGGGGCCCAGAATTGTCAGTTTGTGTGGCTGCGATTTGAGCTCATGACTTTTGAATACAAGGTCCAATGCTTAAACCATCACACACACACACACACACACACACACCTGTTCCAGCATGACAATGTCCCTGTGCACAAAGCCAACTCCACGAAGATCTGCTTTACATGGGTTGGACTGTATATATGTGTATGTGTATATATATATATATATAAATTGCAGATTGTCCAAAGTAGCTGCATTCATTTCGATGACAGCTTGGCACACTCATTGCATTCTCTCATCAGATTCACGAGGTGTGTCTTGTTTAAAGTTCATTTATGACATTACTTGCCTTCTTAATGCGCTTTAGACCATCGGTATGCTTCTGCAGCGAAAAGGGTGAGTACAAAGTCAATACTAAAACTACTGTACAAATCCAATTTATGGCAAGAAGCATTCAGTTATGTTAAGGGAAATTACATTCCATCATTACTTTAAGAAATAAAGGTCGGTCAATCCGAAAAAATCTCAGGAACATTAAATGTATTCCAACTGCAATCTCGAAATCCATCAAACGCCACAATAAAACAGGCTCTCATGAAGACTGTGCTGGGAAAGGAAACCAAAGAGCTACCTCTGCTGCACAGGATAAGTTTATTAGAATTACCAGCCAAAAAAAACCTGCCAATTTACATAAATGCTTCTCAGGGTTCAAGTAGCAGACAAATTTTAACATCAGAGCAGACTGTGTGAGTCAGGCCTTCATAGTTGAAATTGAATCATTACTTCAGAACCATTACTTCAGAAGAACAAGAAGAAAGTGCTGCATCAGATGGCCTGGTCTTTACTATCACCCTATCTAAATCTAACACCTCTGGGAACTCCTTCATGATTGTTTAGAAAACAATTCCAAGTCCCTACTTCATGAGACTGACTGAGAGAATAGCAAGAGTGTGCAAAGCTACCATAAAAAAGCAAAAGATGAATACTTTGAAGAATTGTTTTTTGTTCATTGCATAATTTCACGTGTTCCTTTACATTCATTTATTTTTTGCTGCATTTAGCAGACGCCCTTATCCAGAGCGACGTATAAAAGTGCTTTGAGTCTCTAGTAATGAATAAATCTACACTGGTACACAAGATTACAAACTTAATATAAATATATCTCTTGTGTTCTACAAACTTGGAAAGTGCTAATTTAAGTGTTTCAGGAAGATGAAGGTCTTCAGTTGTTGCTTGAAGATAGTCAGGGATTCTGCTGTACGGACGTCTAGGGGAAGTTCATTCCACCACCTCGGTGCCAGAACAGAGAAGAGCCTTGAAGTGTACTTACCTTTCATTCTGAGAGAAGGTGGAACCAGTCAAGCAGTTCTGGAGGATCTCATTCCTTCATAGTAGATGTGTTTAGTATTAATGCACCATCTGAAGGAGAAGGTCTTAAACTTTAAACTTTTGACAGTAAAAAAAAGTGAAAGTGTATGGCTCATAGCCAGGCATATACTCAGGCAGATACGTGATTAGGCTAGGTGGTTGCTTAGTGGTTAAGGCATTGGTCTTTGGATGTGAAGGTCATGAGTTCAAATCCCAGACATGACAACCCTGAGTAAGGCCCTTAAGCCAATAGCTGCACAGTTATAAATGTAAGTCGCTCTGGCCAAATGCCATAAAAAAAGAAAGTGGTGTGTGTGTGTGTGTGAGAGAGAAAGAGAGAGTGTTGTTAATCCCAAGCACTGGACTATAGCTTTCTTCTTGAGCACATGGCTGCCAATTGGGCGTGAGTAAAGTGTATGAAAGAATCCCTCATAACACTCATTCATCATTTTTCTCTTTCCCTTGGATGATAGGCATCTGATTATATATGAAGTATTGTCCTCCCCTCTTCTTTTCTGGATGAGTTGGGATGTTCCCGTGGGATAGTGGGGGTGCACAGATTTCCAGGATGTATTACCACATCGAGAGTAACATGAACATGCCCAGACCACCTAAACACACACACACGCACATGCGCGCACACACACGCACACACACACACAAACACACACACACACATGCACTATATATCTATATATCGATAGATAGATAGATAGATAGATAGATAGATAGATAGATAGATAGATAGATAGATAGATAGATAGATAGATGGATGCACAGAAAAAAACACACATGCAAACTCAGTGCCCTACATAATCCCAGGTGTTTTTGTTCTTCATTTAGATAGATAAATCAAAAAAAATTATGTGCACTCAGACTTTTGTACACACACACGCACACACACACACACACACAAACACAGCACAACTATCATCATCTGTCTCACGTGTTGTCCTCAGACCGGGACTCACGCCCAGTTTCAGTCTACATGTCCCATCTTGCAAAAGAGAACGAAACGAGAGCAGCTCTCTCGGTGTACTGGAACACAGCCCAGGAGTGTGTGCATAAGCGTGTGTGTGTGTGTGTGTGTGTGTGTGTGTTTGTATTTTAACAGTATCCCTTTTATTCTTCATCTCTCCACAATGAACTAATCTGTATATTGTTACATCAGAATGTTAATATTTACACTTGCTCCTTAGGTCGTAATGGCTGTCTACTGTACTGAAGTGATAATTACAATATTAGATCATGATGACATATTTTATTTAGTTTAATTTTATTTTATTTGTAGAGCACTTTTAACAATGGACATTTGTCCCTAAGCAGCTTTACAGAGATAAAGTGGGTATAAAGAATGTATTAGTTTAGTGTCTATAAGTTTGTTTCTTATAATTGAGCCAGTGATGACTGTTGCAAGAAAAAACTTCTTGAGAAGGTCTAAGAAAGCAACCTTGAGAGGAACCAGACTCGAAAGGGAACCCATGAGAGGCTTTTAATGCGGAACTGTTCATGCGGTCTGTAGTCCTGAACCATTGTCGCAGTCTGTTGATATTAATTATAAACCAAATCCATCCTCATTGTTCTTGAGTTGCTCATTCTCTTTATTATTTGTGCTGTTTATGTGGAATCATCCCCAGCTGCATAGAGTGGTCTCCAATTAAGAGAATCACGTATCTGGACAAGTACAGGATCATTCATAAAGAATGAAGCGATTTCATTACGCAATATTTTATTAAGAAAAAGTGATACAAAACTCCAGCCAAGTCACACGTATTAAACTCACAATCAACTTAGATAACTCCTCTTTTACATGATCACTGACTCATTCCATTAGAATGCTATTCTTTTTGAATGACCCTGTAGATGAACTTGGAGCTACGAGCATTTACATTTAAAAGCTATCGATGTGCCTGTGGTTTACTCAGTGGAAAAAAAAGCTAATTGAATTGAAATTGAAATGTGTACATCTGGTCCAGATTGGCTTACTTTAACTCACTTTTGTTTTCTAGATCTAAGCTTTGGATCTTCACTCTCAACCAAACTGAGGACGTAATGGAGATCAGAATAATCGGTCAATTTAGTTTATTTCTGTTAGGTATACTGTAGTTTCTGTTAGTTACAGCATTCTGACAATATTTCATAATGTAATTGGGTTTGCGTTAGTACTATATGAGTCAACATTCTCTCTCTCTCTCTCTCTCTCTCTCTCTCTCTCTCTCGCTCTTTCTTTCTCTCTCTCTCTCTTTCTTTCTCTCTTTCTCTCTTTCTCTGGGCTGCATTTGTATGATTAAAATCCTTTTAGAACTGAATCCTTTACTACACACCTGATTTAAGTCTTCACTTGATTCAAACCGAATCAACTCAGTTTAATATAATTGGTACATCACATTTAAACATTGTGCCCAAGCGGTTTTACAAAAAGAAAATGATTCTGAATATGCATTAAGTGCCCTAAATAAACCCTCAAATCCCTGTTTATCCCCAAATTTTGAGCTAGAGATGACAGTAATGAGGAAATGTAATGAGAAGGAAATCTTGAGAGGAACCAGACTCAAAGAGGAATTGATCCTCATCTGGGTGACACCAAATGTCCATTCATTACAGTATCAACTGTCCACTAAAAGACACATGAGTGCAAAACTCCTATTACTGTTGACTGCAGTTAAAATCCATTGTCATGGTTACCAAGCTGAACCATTAACAGCAGTGCAGCAATGTATCCCCAGGTGGTATAACTGAATCTCATGCTCTCTGTTGCACATAAACTACCATTTGATTCATTTAATGATTGTATTGTGAAAGCAAAGTGAACATAAGAATGTCAAAGTGAACATAAGAACTCATCATTAGGAATGACTTCACAAATGAGGGTGAAAGGACAAACCCTCACAAATGAGTACAAATAAGATCAAATATAAGTCTCTCTGGATAAGATTATCTAAATATTTAAATGTAAAAAAATATTCTGATTTAAAGGAACTCTGTGTACTACAATGCAGGAACATCTGCTTGGGTCTTCACCTTAAGGAGATCTATGGCAGTACTGCATTCATATCTTCTTCTTCTTCTTCTTCTTCTTCTTCTTCTTCTTTCGGCTGCTTTCATTAGGCGGCGCCACAGCGGATCATCCGTCTCCATACCCCCGTGTCCTCTACATCTGCCTCTTTCACAACAACCACCTGCATGTCTTCCTTCACCACATCCATAAACCTCCTCTTTGGTCTTCCTCTTTTCCTCCTTCCTCAAAGGAGGGACATGAGTTATATTGTTAGAAGAATGCTGAGGATGGAGACACCAGTAAGGAGGAAAAGAGGAAGACCAAAGAGGAGGTTTATGGATGTGGTGAAGGAAGACATGCAGGTGGTTGGTGTGAAAGAGGCAGAAAGTAAACACGTAAACACGTTCTCTTAAACACGCTAATGTATTCACATTAGCGTGTTTAAGAGAACGTGTTTACTTTCTTGCTGTTGTTAGCAAGCAGTCAGATATGAAGCTTGTGGGGCAAAGGTGAGGTGTCTACATATGTTTGACCACACGGTGTGTATGTGTATGTTGGGTGTGTGTTTTGGTCATTGAGTTTAGTGCATATTTACATTATCTGTTGACACACTGAGACTACACAATTCTCAATTCCCAGAACATGTAGCATGAGGTACTTTTTATCAAGATATAGAAGATGGAGGTGTACAAGGAAATAGACAAGGTTGTATATATTACAGTAGGTGTGCAAAAATACACAGAGTGTACTCCTGTAGCCTCACTTATGCATTTCATTGTACAAACTGTCACTGACATCTGTATATATATATGACAAATAAACTTGAGAAATAAAACATTTCTAACAGCATTGGTTTTTGGTTTGTTATAAAGACTTTGGTCCAACTTTAAATTTGCCCTGATTACTTTGTGTACTACATAATGTATATACAGTGGATCCCCGGTGCGCTTTGGGAAGAAAAGTGGAGCCGTTGAGAGAGTGCCGGTGGGAAGACACCTACCGGGATACACATGCGCGATAACAACGACCAACATATACCAACAATAACAGAGAGTGAGAGTGTGGAAGTTTAAATAGGAGCTGGTGATGATGATAAACGAGCACCATATGTGCGCGATTGAAGCGGAGCTTCAGAGAAAGCGGCCAAGAAAACACCTGACACGCTGAAGGGAGCCGAAGGGGCCGTGGCAGGTGGATTCCTGACAGATAAACATGTACTGTATGTATTTTTATAGCATGCCTTCATCAAACAAATCGCGGCAACACTGTTGTGTAAAAAACCCTTCAAAAACACGTGCATGCACATTCTCATTTATTAACGCACATCATGTACATAAAGAAATTTCAAGCACGTTAATATACTGCCGCCATTTTAAATTTTTGTTTATCTCGTTCATCGTTTACCTCGATGCTTTTTGGCGACCCCCTAGGACATCGACATAACCGGGTTCCACTGTATTTTATATCGTATCTCAATAAGTTGCTTTTTAAAATTACTTCTTTTCATTTCAGAGATGTTGGGAACCTGGGGTCAGTGCACAGAGTCAGCCATTATCCAGCACCCCTTCAGCAGTATCACCTGACCTTGTGATCTGTAATCCAGAACCTTTTCCATTGAACAACAACAGAAGTTGGACTTCCAAACCGTAGATTGAGTGTTTATATCTCAAGTTGCCATTGCTGGGTCCTTGAGGCCCTTAACCCTCAACTGTTAAGTTGTATAAATAAAAGATTTGTTACGAATTTTCTAACGATAAGATGAGTGGATATTAGAAAAAAATCATAACCGTGTCTGTAGTTGCAACCATTTTTAAACTGGACTGATGTAGCTGAGGTTGAGGAACTGTCAGAGGATCTGTCCGAATTCACACACCATCTTGACACTGCTGCCATTTGGATTTATTCATTGTTTCTGAGGGCGTAGCAGTAGGTTCATGTACTAGAGGCAGATGTTAGTGTAGGCGGATGATTGTAGAGATTTCAAACATAAGAAATGAAGTGGAAACATGAAACATGAATGTGAGTGGCACAAGGCACAAGGCAGGAAGTCTTGGTATGTAGACCATGAGCAACAGTAGAGCAGAGATGTCAAAAGATTCACAGAGACACACACACTGAACGCAGAGTATTGAGTGTGTGTGTGTGTGTGTGTGTGTGTGTGTGTGTGTGTCAGTGGCAGGCGGTCAGGGCCAGCAAAGCCTTCTCTGCTGGCCTAAACACTATCAGAACACTGAACTACAATTACAACCTGAATTTTGATATTTGTTCGATTAAATTGTATTAATTTATTCTCAACACTTTATTCTCTTGGTTTCGTAGCGTTTCTCTCGGCTGCACTGCTTTCAGTACTTGTATGTGGATGTTAGATTTTTTGTCCAATCAGATTTCAGCCTCTATGTGCTGCCATGTCAATCTAATCTTCCAGGGCCTTCAAAGTCAGTACTGCTGGCCTTTTTACTATAGAGAATATTACCAAGGTGTCTGTTTCTTTAACCAATCAGATTTCATATTCTCCTCACAGGGCAGCTCGCTTGCCCAGAATAGCGTCAACATTTTTCCGTCCTCTGATTGGTTGGTCAGAGGGAAATTGTTTGACTGGCAAAACATGTGTGTAGCTCAGCACACATTAATACATCTGAGTTAGACTTTTTATGCCTACGGTGGAAGAGAAATTCATTTGGTCTCAGACATAATTAAAAATAAATTTTCCAGAAAAGTTAGACATCGTGACAAGGTCGGTCAACCCTGAAGCTAGCTAGCGTGTCTCAGCCCGGGGAAAGGGTTTGTTCTCCACTTCCAGACCAGTAAATACGAGTGGTACCACTGGATTACAGCCTCTGAGGAGCGCTGCACATTATAAATCTGTATCTCTGGTGAGTAGGTTGTATTTTATTTTTTTGTTATGTTATTAGACAAATATTAATTCTAAACTACTCCAGATGTTGTAGGTGAACAGTTGTGGTTGTATTGTAGAGGTTTGGAGTCTTAACTGGGTTAACTGGGCGCCATGCATTGTTATATTGCGGTTTTGTATTGTATTGATGGTTTCTATAATCCCGAAATGATAGTGGTGGTATTAAGAGGTGGATTAAGTCAGGCACTTAAAGCCCAGGAAGGCCCATTTTATTCTCTTCCTCGCTAACAGCATGTCATGTCTGCTATCAGTTCATCTTTTTATTTGGAAACCTGTACAATCAAGTCGAGAATAATTCCTCTCCTGCTGCATAAAGAGTTTCCTGCTACTGGTTAGAGAGCTGTGTATAATTACAATGCGTGTCATTTCTGTGTAGGATTCCAGCACACACGACCTGCGGCACTAAAACACTAAGGCACCGGGCCGTGTAATTGTAAATTAAACTTGTGCAAGTCTCTTTCAGTGAAGGAATGCACCTGTTCCCCATGAAAGAAAAAAAAAACACCTGTTGCATGCTGCAGGGATAGAGAGAGAGAGAGGGAGGGAGGGAGGGAGAAAGGGTGGAAAGGACGATTGCCACAGAGATGGTTTGTCATTATGGCTTTAGTGAGCCGTAAAGCAAATCGGGCCGTGTAATTGTAAATTAAACTTGTGCAAGTCTCTTTCAGTGAAGGAATGCACCTGTTCCCCATGAAAGAAAAAAAAAACACCTGTTGCATGCTGCAGGGATAGAGAGAGAGAGAGGGAGGGAGGGAGGGAGAAAGGGGGGAAAGGACGATTGCCACAGAGATGGTTTGTCATTATGGCTTTAGTGAGCCGTAAAGCAAATTCGCGAGAGAGAAAAGAGCGACAGGAGAGACAGACGACGGCTGAGGTGTGGAGTGAGGGACTGAAAGGGCGGATGAAGACACAGGAGGCAGCGGAGGAGGGACGCAAGGGAAGGTAGGGATAGGATAAAGAGACACCGGCAGAAGCAGGAGGTGTCGAGTGAGGGGTGCCTGGGGGGGGGGCACAACAGGTTCAACCTGAATGTAAATCTCTGATTACAGGGTGCTGAAAATATGAAGTAGCTCCCAAGTAAGTGGAAAAGCTCATTAAAACGGATCTATTTGTGGCACAGCCATTAATCTATCTGTCGCTCTTTTTCTCTGCTCATTGTCAATCATGTCATCATTTGTTCACATACTGTAAAGAGACATGACACGACTTTTACAGTTCATCGGTACGGAGCGAGTTTGTTTGGTTCCTTTGAAAAAAAAATTTATGTTTTAAAGTTTGTAATTACATCATCTTCTGGATGCATTATGTATATTTTATTAATGACGTGCTCAAAACCTATTTTTCACAAACACCCATTTCAATTTACAGCATTTGGCAGGAGCTCTGATTCAGAGTGACTTGGATTTATATCATTTATACATCTGAGCTGTTGAAGGTTAAGGGCCTTGCTCAGGGGCCCATGACAGGGCTGGGATTTAAACTCATGGGCCTTCTGAGCAGAAGTCCAACATCTTGAACGCTGAGGGATCACCTCCAACATGCAAAGGTTAAATAAACAGCTGTTCTTTGTAAGCCGGTTGATGCGATCCGTTGAGTGATGTTCATTTTTTTTTAGGCCCCATGACCTCATTTAGAAGTCCCTTTGCAACACAAAAATGTCGCTAATGTTGACTGATTGAATCTTCTCCTTTTGTCAGAACAAAAATTGTATTTAAAAGGAACGGCTCTAAAACAGCAGCATGAAGATGACATTCATTCTCATGTCATGAAGGAAGCTCGGTGACTCATACGGACATTCATACAGAATCATACCCTTAGAAATCCCCTATAGTGCTGAAGAAACATCTCTAAAAGGAGATGCCTTAGGACAATGATCATGCTAAATATTAGCATGCTGAAGGAGCATTATAAGGCAGATAAGTCGCTGTGTCGCTGTGAAACAGATAATGCCGAGTCATGCTGAACGTGCTAATCAAAAAAAGGATTTCACAATGAGTTTATTTCCTGTTCAATGTAACATCTTCTCCTTTTTTCGGCTTCTTTCATTAGGGGTTGCCACAGCGGATCATCTGCTTCTTTCACACCGACCACCTGCATGTATTCCCTCAACTCATCCATAAACCTCCTCATTCTTCTACCGATATACTTCATGTCCCTTCTCTGGACACAACCAAAGCATCTCAAAGGATCTCAATCCATCTCTCACCTTGTCTCAAAACATGTCCTACTTGTCAGGTCCCTCTAATAAACTCATTTCTAATCCTGTCGTTACTCCCGATGAAAATTGCAAGATTGCAGAATTGAAAATACTTCTAATGTAACATTTCTTAATCATTGCTATATTAACATATTATATAAACTCCTCAATAAGACACTGAACTAACACACACACACACACACATCATACCGCACAAATAGTTGCCTGCTATATTATCACCTAACATTAATTTAACAGTATTTATCACAACCCCAATTCCAAAAAAAAGTTGGGACACTGTGTAAAATGTAAATAAAAACTGAATGCATTGATGTGCAAATCTTATAAACCCATATTTTATTTAAAATAGAAGATAAGATCATATAAAATTCAATGACTGTTATTGCACAGTTTAAAAAACAGTATTAAACTGAGAAAATATACCATTTTGAGAAAAAAATATGGTAATTTTAATATTGGTGGCTGCAACACGTCTCAAAAAAGGTGGGACAGGTTCATGTTTACCACTGTGTAGCATCACGTCTTCAGACAACAGTCTTTATATGTGTGAGGAAACAAGTTGCTGAAGATTTCAGAGAGGAATGTTGTCTCATTCTTGCCTGATTTAGGATTCTACTAACTCATTTCAAGATGCACCAAATATTTTCAAAAGATGAAAGGTCTGAAATGCAGGCAGGCAGTTCATTTCAGCACCCGGACTTTTCTACTACAAAGCCATGCGGTATGCAATAAGTATTGTCTTGGTCAAATATGCAAGAGCGTCCCTAAAAAAAAAGATTTTTAGATAATAGCATTTGTTGTTCTAAAACCTGTATTTACCGTTCGGATTCTTTCCAGATGTGCAAATTGCCCATTCCACATGCATTAATATACTCTCATACCATCAGAGATGTGGATTTTTGAACTGAGCGCTGATAACAAGCCAGATGGTCCCAGTCCTCTTTATTCCGGAGGACATGGTGTCCATGGTTGCCAAAAAGAAATTCTAATTTTGATTTTCTGACCACGAAACAGTTTTCCACTATGCCTCGATACATATTAAATAATTTGAATAATGATGACAATTACATTTTTCTGCCATCTGTTAACGGTTGCTACACATTTGTACAGCATATTTAGATAGGATAGGAAATTCATTAATTGTACAGCATCTATATTAAATATATATCTTAATAAGTATATTTATTTGAAAATACTTCGATTTTATTTACTTTATTTTTACTTTAATCGTACTTTGATTTTGGCAGCCATCTTTATCCAGAATGATTTACGTTTATCTCATGATAACCCTGAGCCGGTGAGGGTTTTATGGCCTCCAGAGTGTCAACTTGGTGGTGCTGAGATTGTGGAACTCACAACCTTCCGATCAGAAGTGCAACAACTGAACCACTGAGCTACCGCTTACGTTTAAAACATGCTTAGAAATTCCAAACTCTAACACACGCCAGGTCAAAGCTCGAAACAACGTTAATAACAATAGACCACATGGTCAGGAAACAACTCAGTCCAGACACACAAGCATTACAGGAGGGTTTACCTACTGCATCGCTACAGCTAGAATCTTTACACACTCACAGCAGATTGTCTTTAAGCCTTTCAGTCCAGTCTGCAGTCTTCTGAACAATAAGACTTACTAAAGACAGAATCTCTTATAATCAGAGGTTTTTCAGTAATGGGTGTGACTGTAACATGGTCCTTACACGGAAAAATTAGATATTTAGGTGCAGAACTTAATGTTCAAATAATAATAATGTGTTCAAATAATACTGCATAAAATAAAAAATAAAACTGTGAAAAAAAGAAACACATGATAATTTTTTATGGAAATGATGGAACTTGATGGATCAAAGTGTAACATTTAACCGGTTTAACCAATAATAATGAAAATGAATAAATGAATGAACAAATGAATGAATGAAAAGATAGATAGATGGATTGATGGATGGATAGATGGAAAATTGGTTAAATGGATGGGACAATTAATAAATGTATGGATAGATGGATAGATGAAAGGATGGATTAGGATGAATAAATGCATGAATGTATGTATGGATTGATGGATGAATGAATGAAAAATAAAGGAACTAATAAATTAGTAGGTTTATTAATGGATGGATGGATGAATGGATGGATGGATGAATAGGTAAATGGATGGGACAATTAATAAATGTATAGCTGGATGGATGGATGAATTGGTATGAATAAATGCATGTATGTCTGTATGTATGGATTGATGGATGAATGGATGGATGGATGGATGGATGGATGGATGGATGATTGGGTAAATGGATGGGACAATTAATAAATGTATGGATAGATGGATGGACGGATGAATTAGTATGAGTAAATGTATGTATGTATGTATGGATGGATGGATTGATGGATGGATGGATGATGGATGGAGGAAAAATAAAGGAATGAATGAAGCAGAAGGTTTATGAATGAAGGATGGATGGATGGATAGATGGATGGATGATTGGGTGTAAAAGCTTGGGGTCATGCTGTGGGCATTAACCATTGGATCAGAAGGTCATGAGCTTTAATCCCAGCACTACTAAGCTGCCACTGCTGGGCCCTTGAGCAAGGCCCTTAACACTCAACACCATGTGACTGTGTATTTCAGCCTGCCCTGCCCTCATTACTGCTCCTTTATTCCATTTCAACAAAAACCTGCATACAAATGTATTGAAAGTCTTTGGATACAGTAGCATGAAGTTTTCTCTTTACTCGATCTAGGAGACCCAAACCTGCTGCAGTGGAACTTCTCCCCAGAAGAGTGGGGAATATAAAGCGTCTCTGATTGGGGACTGATGTAAAACTTAGGGTTCAAATAGTCATTAAACAGAATGTAGTCACCCTGGTTCTTCTCATGCGTATGTACAGTACACAGGAGTCAGGCAGGAGGAATGTTGGTGGCTGCCAAACTCAAATCCATCAGTCTTTTTTTTTTTTTTTTTACTGCAAAACACATATCATACAGACGTTGCTGACTTACAAAGACTTTAATTAGCGAATTTTTCATGGAATGCGCACACCCCGTTAGCCTACAATAACTACCACCTCAGCTTACTGAGTCAGCCAATCGTTATTAGCATAAGTCACCCACATTCTATTCAACCTGAACATAATTCGACAATTTAATTGTCATTGCCAGTGTCGCTGCTGTATACGCATGAATAACCGCAAGCTCATAAAAGGACAGGTCTGAACCTGCAAAGAAACTGGGAAAAGCATTCCGAGCCACAGCCCCATAACGAATGCGCATACCACACCAAAATGCCAAAATCTTTACTTCCGGAAAAAACACAAGTGGAGGGACGAGGGAAGATGGAATGGCAGCTCGTAACGTTCGTGCATTCTTTCATTCTAGTGTTTGCTTTAAAAAAAAAAACCTGTTAGACAGATTTCATGCTTTCTCTTCCTCTAAAAAGCTCGAACATTCCTATAGAGTGGGGTTTAAAACCCTGACTAGCACACACACACACACACACACACACACACACACACACACACACACACACGCGTGCACGCACACACGTGCACACAGAAAATATCATTTTAGAATACGCTCCATTTTGCTTTAAATATCCAACATGGTTATACACACACACACACACACACACACACACACACACACACACACACACATATACCGTACACACACACATACGAGATCTCTGTTTTACACATACACACACACATGCATTGGTCGAAAGTTGTAATTGTGAAGTGAAGAAATTACTGTGAATAAAATGTAAGTACAGTAGGTTCACTACACGTCTTTTTTCTAGATGTTCACTAGAACGAGGTGAAACCATAAAGCTCAAGAGCTTTATTTAATATTCCGATTAAACACCACAACTGGGAAAAATGCATGACATCTGTGTCATTGGCTTGTTGGACCCAATGGGGGTCATTTATTTTTTTTAAAGCAAAGATTGTCCTGGGATTTTTACCAACATTTTCTAGAGCAGGCAGAAATGCTTTAACAATGATAGAGGCCAAAGGTTTGAGTTGAGAGGAAGGTTATAGTAGCTCAAATAACCACACTTTATCAGCATGTTAAACAGAAAAGCATGTCAAGCATGTCGAGCTCTGAGCCAGTTTGGCTACAACAGCTGAAGACCACACTTATTTCCTTTACCATCTGAGAGACATCCTCACCTCATCGTAACATACCGTTATTTTATCTATACATATGTGCAGGTGGGGGTTAGGGGCCTTGCTCAAGGGCCCGATCAAGTGACAGTTTGGTGGGGCTTAACCATTGAGCCATCTTTACCAACCAACAACATACCTTATTTCCAATGAAAATAAATATACAGTAATTATATATAGTTATTTTCATTATTTTTGGAGGTAAAATAAGCTTTCAGAAGGGCTGTAATTTTCTTGGGTATACAGTACATCAATTTCTTCATCATCATCACCTTCATCATCGTTAGTACTGCACACTTAATTCATCATTATCGTCATCATTCTAATTGTTCGAATTTTTTATGTTAAAATTAAGAATATGGAAAGTGTTTAAGAGCAGAGGAAAGGTTTATAAGAGTGTCGGGACAGTTTATAAAGCCTTGAGATATACAGGTATTCTGTATACTGTGCTGTATACATGTTAGGTTGCCACTTCACAGATTTTCGCCTAGCGAGGAGGGGTCTGGAACGTGGAGGGATTACTGTAACTTGCTAAAGAATTAAATGTTCCTAATTTATAAAAATGTAACAATAAAGAAAAGCTTTTATTTATCACATTTTTTTTCATTTTCTTTTTACACCCAGCTGGTTGAAAACTTGTGGTCAGAGCAAAGGGTCAGCTATCATACAGCACCTGTGAAGCACAGAGGATTAAGGGCCTTGCTCAAGGGCCCAAGAGTGGTAGCTTGGTGATACCAGGGCTTGAACTTCAGACTTTCTGGTGAGTAACCCAGAGCCTTAACCACTCAGATCCCACTCCCCCAATAGTATTGTTAGGGTCAAAATAATTATCAACAAAATGTGATATGCAGTATAAGGAATAAAACACTTTAGAATGTGGTTTCATTCAAAAATGATTAATGTTAGGGTAGTAAGTGGTACTCTATTATACATTTACAGTATTTGCCAGATGCTCTTATCCAGAGCAACTTACATTTATCTTAAAATAACTGAGCAGATAAGGGTTAAGGGCCTTGCTCAGGGGCCCACGAGTGGCAAATTGGCATGGTTGGGATTTGATCTCACAACTTTCGAATCCAAAGTTTAATGTTTTAACTACTAAGTTAACACATATATTGCGCTTTACTGTATATTGGCACTTATTTTGGTGAAGTAGTAGTTTAGCAGATAAGATGTTGGCCTTCTGACCAGAAGGTCATGGGTTCAAAACCCAGCACCACTAACTTGCAACAGCTGGGTGCTTGAGCAAGACCCTTAACCCTCAATTGTTCAGCTGTATAACTAAGATTGCTGTAAGTTGATCTGAATAAAGGCGTCTGACTAATACTATAAACAGCTAATTTATTATGTAATGTGAACGCTTTTACAGTTTTGCTCATGTAACTGTTTGTTCAAAGCTGGAAGTTGAATGAAACCAACTGGATTTTAGGTGTAAATAGAAACTGCATTTTTTTTTTTTAAAGTGTGTACCTTTGTTTTAAAACACTGAAGCCAGACGTCTGTGAGGCATTTAAGCTGTACGTGTACGTAGATCTTCTTTTTGTTTTTTTTCACCGATGTGTGTACAGATAGGAGTGGTTCCTTATCCGTCCTGCATGCTCTGGCATTTTGAGGCAAAGGGCACGAGGGTGACGACAAATCTACCAGTCATGATAAAAAAAACAAAAAACTAAACAAAAACATATCTGACAGATGAATGAAGGCGATGTGTTTTTTTTTTCTTTCTTTTCGAAAGCATGGTGGAACTGTCTACTACTGACTTATAAATGGTCAAGAATTGACGTGACTTGATCTGAATTTTTTATTAACATTTATGTAATCCACATACAGAACGATCAGGTTTAAATGTTAAAAAAAAATTTTTTTTTTTCAACTAGCCTTATTATAAGGATAAATACAGTCATTTACGCTAAAATATTTTTTACATGGCACATGCTTAAATGGGGTGTCAGATGTTAAATATTTACAGATATATAAATAAATAAATCCTTAATAAATGTCACATCAATTAAATACAATACAATTAAAATTCAGTATCCTTTTTTTGTGGCCGAACTGCAATATATCATGAGTGTATTGTAAATAGCTAATGCATTGTATATATTGTATTGGATAAACAGTAGCGAATGGGAAGTGGTGGCTTAATGGTTTGGGGTTTGGAAAGATTGGAGACTTCTTCCAGGGGAAAAAATAGAACCCACATGCCAACCATTCCATACTTCAACTCAATCTTCTTTCTATGCAATTTTGTCTGGTCCTTGAGAGAGACCCTTAACCCTCCAATAATTGTAAGCTGCTTTGGCTAAGGGTGTCTACAAAATGGCATAGCTGTAAATAAATAGGAGGTCACTTGGAGTTCAGCGACTAATTCTTACTAAAAAATGACTTTGAGTTTGGGTTGCCAGATCTCCACCACTCCAATTTTCCAGCACATCTACATCTACATTTTGCAGTTTTTCTAGCATTTCGCAGAAAGTATAGCTGTCTTACACTGAACAACTCTGAATTGTCTTATTTGTACATCTTTCGGTCAAGGGCCTTGCTCAAGGGCCCAGCAGTGACAGCATAGTGGATCTGAGATTTAAACCTATTTATCTGAAATGTAACATCCTAATCACTGCCATTATCCCAAAAATGTCCAGTCACTGTAAACTGATATTTATTTATTTTTAATATGAGAAATGTAATCTTGCATGTAAATTTCACCGCTCAGTTTATTATTTGCATTATCTGCTTTTTGTTGGCGTTATCCTAATCCTGGTGTAATCCTTTCCATAATCCGCCTCTTCCGATCTTCACAAAAGGTCTTGCAACAGAAACAATTCTATACATCGTACATGCACCTTCTGCACATACGCTATTCTTTTGTTTTGCCATGATCTACTCTCATGTCAACTGATTAGATTTCAATCTGATTATCTGCAGCTAATCTGTGGACTATTTATAAGCAAGAAAAAAACACAACTCCTACCTAATGACTAATGTTTTCTACACAAACCTTGTTCTAAAATTTGGCCAAAAAAAACCAAAGACCAAATTTCTTTCTATTTACGGCATTTCCCAGACACCGTTATTGTGACTTACTTGTATTGCATTTATACAACTGAACAGTTATTGGTTAAGGGCTTTGCTCAAGGGCCCAACAGTGGAACTTGGACTCATGACCATCCAAGCAGAAGTCAAATATCTTCAAGAATTTAAGTCAAGAAGCTTTTATTGTGATTTCAACCATATATATTTGACGCAGTACACAGTGAAATCAAACAACGTTCCTCCTGAACCCTGGTGCTACATAAAACAACAATGACAGAAAACACAGGGCTATGGGCTAAGGGCTAAGGGCTAAGCGCTATGTAAGTGTAATCTTAAGTGAGTAGTCTTATCCACAGAGCTCCTACTATTGTTTGTTCACCTTTAATAATAACAAATCTGTTAGCAAGCTAATATGCATTCAGCTAGTCTGAATTATAAAAGTATTTTTATGCTAGCTTTCTAGCTTTCAAAGATTAGGAATAGAGCACAATTTATTTAGTCTTGATTAATCTCAAATGTAAACTAGTTCTTGCCATTCATTTATGTTGCATGCTTAGCATTATGTTAATGCTAGCTAACCTTTGGAAGATATCAGTTTGTCTTAGCAAATAATCTCTCAAATATTAGCTAGTTATAAGCATTTAGCTGCTCTAGATGGTCAGAGTTACTAGCATGTAAGCGACAAAAAATTAGGAATACGGTAACATTTCTAGCACTTAGCAAACCTCTTTATCCAACATAACTTACAAAAAATATTAGGTAGAGGGTTAAGGGCTTTGCTCAAGGAGCCAACAGCAGCTTGGTGGTGCTGGGATTTGAATCGATGATCTTCAGACCTAAAAATTGCCCACCCAAAAAAGCAATCCTGGTCTCAAGTGGCCTTCAAAAAGTGCTGGTCTGTCAAAGATACATTTAAATAAATGAGCGAATTATGTAATACGGATTGTATACATACTGTAGAGCACCTAGTATATCCCTATTGCTATTACTCACTCTGTGACTATATGATTAGTGAATTATTAACAGTAATTATGTTGGAATCCCATTTACATAATCACGAATGGGTTTTATTCATACGTGTGCATATACATTTATACAAATATATAGAAATACTGTATGTTTGTGTGACATGTTTACATTACACACTGTACACACTTTATATATGTACATAACTTTTGTTCTTCTTTTCACTTTGTCTTTCATTTGCATCACTGGAATACATTATGTACAGTGTTTGTCAAAGGTTTGAAAACATCTAGTCTTTTCTGATTTTTGAGGCACACACATGAACATACTAGGTAAAGAATTGAAATGACTGGAAGGAGGTCTATGGAGTCCAAATTGGACATTTTTGTCCCTTGAGAACTTGTGTAAGCCTAGAGAGAACAGGAGAGAAGATGTGATCAGACTGTGTCACCCCCCACAGTCAAACATGGAGGTGAAAGCCTAATGGATGGGGGGGGGTTTGAGCAGGGAAGGTTGGAGACTTATTCCAAGTAGGATGAACCAACATGGCAACCATTTCATACTTGTAACATCTAACACCATGTAATTCCCTCTGGACTGTGGCTCATTGGAACCAACTACAATATACAACAAGATGATGAGCCAAAGTGTACATCTGAGCTCTGTAAGCGTTATTCAGAGAGCAAACAGTCATTTAAAGTGTTATCTATCGTGGAATGACCTGCCCAGTCACCGCATCTAAATCCTATTGAACTGCTCTGGGATGAACTGGATCACAGGAAAGAAATGTCTAACTAGTGAAGAACATCTTTTGGCAAGTTTAATAAGAGGAAAAAAAAATTCTGAGGTCTTAGGAAGTTCAAAAAAGACAGATTTTTTTTATTATTATTATTTTTATTATTATTATTATTATTATTATTTTATAAAATAAAATTCTGAACTGTATCCTCGGATGAACACCAACTCCCCCAAGCTAGGCTCCATACCGCCTGAGGGCTGTGTCTGGAAATCACAGAGATGTAAAAAAAGATGCCAGGGAGGAGAAAACAGGTCTGTCAACTTACATAAGTGACCCTATAGAAGATACCACACACACACACACACACACACACACACACACACACACACACAGTGTGCATTCATAAGTCTTTTGCATGACTAATACATTAATACTTCTGTTTTGTAAAGAAAAATAAATAAAAAATAGGCATATCAGCTTGAAACTAATAAACATTCCATAATTATAAAACCTCAAATTGGGACACTGTGTAGAATTTAAATAAAAACGAAATGTATCAATTTGCCAATTTTAGAAACCCAAATTTTATTCACAATAGAACAAACATATAAAACTAAACTAAATTTTTTAAACTAAAATTTAAGGACATTTAGAATTTGATGGCTGAAACATGTCTCAAAGACGTTGAGATAGAAGCATGATTACCACTGTATATCATCCCCTCTTCTTTTAACAACAGTCTGTATACAGCACATCTGGGAACTGTGGACCAGTTGCTGGAGTTTTGGGAGCGAAGTGTTGTCCCATTTGTGTTTAATACAGGAGTCTAGCTGCTCAACAATCCTGGGTCTTCTTTATTGTGTTTTTTCATCTCATGATGCACCAAAGAATCTGGGAAAGCTCTGCACTGCAGGTAGGCCAGATCAGCACCTGGACTCTTCTACAAAGCCATGCTGTTGTAATGGATGCAGTGTGCGGTTTAGCATCGTCTTGCAGAAATCTGCAAAGTGATACAGCCGTCAAATCGAAAATAATTACACCCTGGTTTATGAAATTTGCAGATCATCACATGTTTGTATTAAAAAAATTTTTACAGTGTGCAGTCATGCTTTCTATTGAAAAGGAAACCTTCTATTATATGTAAAGCATTTTTGTGGTCTTGTATAGTTTGAAGCTGTAGTTTGAAAGATTTAACATCCCAGTATTATCATGTTGCCCCTGCTGGACCCTTGAGCAACACTCTTCCGCTAACTCAGTAAATAATTGAGAGTATAAATGAGATAATTGTAAGTCGCTCTGGATGAGAGCATCTGCCAAATTCCATAAATGTAAATGTAATAAATAAAAAATACATTATTTCCTAAAGTCTATAACATTTTTTAAATTTTTTCGATCTGTTTAAATTATTTAAAAAAAAAACAATTTGAAAGTATATAAAAATAGTTATCAAAAAAAGTATTAATTCCTTTGTTGCAATAAAACGTAGATGAACTTTTTTTTAAACAATTTTTTAAACAATATTTGTGGTATATGTTTATATTTTGAGGAGTAAAGAGGTTCTTTATTTTATTTTATTTTACATTTTTTTTTAATTTCATTTATTTTTACTGGATTGAATCTGTCTATTTTTTTTTTAATGGCGCACAAAAATCTTCTTCTATTTTACCCTTTTTTTTCTACTTAATTTATTCTTTACTTTCTTAAAGTATAAAATAAACCCTTTAAATGATTTACATGAATGTCGAAGTCTCACTATTTGGCACGTCCCCTTGGTTTGCTTGAGGGTGTGCACTTGAGTTGGCATGGACGTTTTTGTGAAACCTGATGATCCATTTTAGATCAAATCCATAAGTGTGTCATCTGATCCCACACTTCAATAGAAGAGACTTGAGGGAAAAAATAATAATTAGCGAAGCAGATCACATGATTTTTATCACACAACAGAGACCAAGACATAATGCAGAATCGTGAATATTCAGCATGAACCTTTATGTTGTTCAGTCCAAACCCAGACTGTTTATTTATTATTATTATTATTATTATTATTATTATTAATATTATCCTTATTATTGTTGGTGTTGTTGTTATTGTTATTGTTATTGTAACTTTTAGAAACTATGGCTAAAAATTAAATGAATAATCTATCATCTATTATTTATGTATAGATGATTGTTAAAATGCAAAAAAAGTATAATAGTTATAATAATACTCAAACTGTGACATCATCATCCTTGATATTATTATTATTATTATTATTATTATTATTATTATTATTATTATTATTATTATTATTATTATTATTATTATTATCATCATTATTATTATTATTATTATTATTATTATTATTATTATTATTATTATTAATATTATCCTTATTATTGTTGGTGTTGTTGTTATTGTTATTGTTATTGTAACTTTTAGAAACTATGGCTAAAAATTAAATGAATAATCTATCATCTATTATTTATGTATAGATGATTGTTAAAATGCAAAAAAAGTATAATAGTTATAATAATACTCAAACTGTGACATCATCATCCTTGATATTATTATTATTATTATTATTATTATTGTTGTTGTTGTTTTAAAAAATAAAATCTATGAAAAGCTACAACTAACAGTTCAATTAATTATTAATTTATTATTAAAAATTGTTTCTTTATAACTGATTTTTAAACTAGGATAAAGTAAAAATAATGAAAAATGATAAACAATTAAAAGCTATGACTAACAAAGCTACGATTAACAATTAAATCAATTACATTATTTCTTTATAACTGATTATTAAACTATGAAAAAATGATAATTATAATGATGAACATCATCTTTCATAATAATCATCGTTTCATATTTCACTGTTTTCGCTGAAAATCTGAAGAGTTTATCGCAGTTCGCCTGTAAATTCATATTTAAACTTTCATTTTTTGACTAAATATTGAGCTGTATTTCTGTATGATATGCAGATGAAGCAGTAAACCAATACATCTCATTTTCATTTGCTGTTCGTTGTTTTTGTTGCACTTTTTACTGAAGAACACATGAACGCTGATATTGTGGCATTTTGGAATCGAAATGGAGACTCAATTTTACCCCAGAGCGACACCTAGTGTTCAAACTGGAGACTTCATCTTCCCTAAAGCCTAATAGGGCGACCTTTTTTGTTTTGTAAAAAAGGGGGCCCTTTTTTTTTTTTTTAAAAAAAAAAAAAAAAAAAAATACAGGGGTTACCTTTTCCCATTACAATATATATATATATTAAGTTGGCCAAAATTGAATGACAGAGATTACAGATTTGTTAGACAGCCTCTGGGTGAGATTATTTGCAAATGACATGAATTGGATTACAGCCTTATTAATGGATTAATTTATAGCATGAACCGTTGTTCTAAAATGTTTTTCCAAATTCAACCAATTTGTATTTGGTTGAATTTGGCTTGAGCATATTACTCTTACTCTTACTCACACACAAACACACACACAAACACACAAATACACAAACAGTTTTGTTCGCATGTATTTAGACCGTATTTTGGATTGAACACTTCCTTCAGCATTTCCAGATTCAGTTGTTTCGTAACGAAGCCCTTTAGAACATTATGAAATAGTTCAACTCTTCCTGGAGTGAGTCGAAAGGGAACAGGTGTGTGATCACATTGGCACATTCATGCATAATTAAAAAACGCAGGAAATCCACTGACCACCTTTTTACACCCCATTTCACAGGTAGTCCCAATGTGCTAAACTCCACTCTTCTGGGAGGATGTTCCACTAGATTTTGGTCTGTGCTTGCCGAGATTTGGAGCCACGAGGATGTTAGACAGAGCTCTGTAGCAGAAGATCTTCCACTTTAACCTATATCTTCAGAAAGCAGGTTTTAATTTAGCTCCCCTGGTAAAAGTGAAAATGTCATCCAAAACAATTAGAATGTATTTCCTCACAACTTCTGGACATTCTATCTATCTATCTATCTATCTATCTATCTATCTATCTATCTATCTATCTATCTATCTATCTATCTATCTATACTGTTTATAAATCTATCTATCTATCTATCTATCTATCTATCTATCTATCTATCTATCTGTCTATCTGTCTGTCCGTCCGTCCGTCCGTCCGTCTGTCTGTCTGTCTGTCTGTCTGCCCGCCCGCCAATAGATCGATCGATCAATCAATCAATCAATCATTTTATCTATCTATCTATCTATCTATCTATCTATCTATCTATCTATCTATCTGTCTGTCTCTCTGTCTGTCTGTCTGTCTGTCTGTCTGTCCGTCCGTCCGTTTGTCCGCCCGCCCGCCCGCCTATCTATCTATCTATCTATCTATCTATCTATCTATCTATCTATCTATCTATCTATCTATCTGTCTGTCTGTCTGGCTGTCTGGCTGTCTGTCTGGCTGTCTGTCTGCCCGCCCGCCCGCCAATCAATCAATCAATCAATCAATCAATCAATCAATCAATCAATCAATCAATCAATCTATCTATCTATCTATCTATCTATCTATCTATCTATCTATCTATCTATCTATAACTTTGTTGTTACAGTATGTAGAAGAAAAAGGAAAAGGTAAAGAGAAGGATATTATGTGTCGTACTACATTTATCTTTTGAATGGGAATTGTTTCCTACATCATACATGTTTGGGTCACTTGAATTATACAACTGATTATAATTTTCTTTTAATATGTAACCTACATAAATATCTATTTTTATCATTTTAAAGAATTTGACACACAAAACATACTGTATTAGTGAGCAGAGAAGTGAAAAGAAGAATAAAATCCTGTGAGATTTCATAAACATTCCTAAAACAAATCCTAATATTAAACAGGACAAGACTGGACACTGATCTCCAAAATGCCATGAAAAATATTCATTCATAGATCACCCAGAATGTAGCTGAAATTCTGCAATGGCAATAGAAATGACTTACAGGTTCGTTTCTTCACGTCTGCAATGGAGCGAAAGTTTAAAAGCAAACAGTGGGATTTTACAGTCGTTCTAACAAACGAGCGATTTTGTACCCTGAAACGAGAAAATTACTTCCCTCACCATAACCACATCTGTTCATCATTATTTCTATCAGTTACTGAGTAGGTCATTTCTGCTGATTAGCACTTGTATGTAGCCTCCCATATCATCACCATCATCAACATCATGCTCATCATGCTCCCATCATCATCCTCCAATCAGAGCACTCACTGTCCCACATTTAATCCTAATGTGTTGTGATGTGATGTGGAGCATATTTTATGTTTCAGGTTTGATTTCTTTGTCCCTTTACTTTGCTTTTTTATTGCATTTAATTCATTATCCGTGATGGGTAAAGAACACAAATGTAAAAGTACATTACTACAATTTATTGTGGCTATATATATTTAATATTTATTATGGATATAATGTTCCTATTATCATTTTTGTCACAAGACTTTTGCTTAATCAAGCAAACACTGATTAATATCTATCAAAATGATCATGAGCCCAAAACCTTCTTTTCTTAACTACTTAAAGAAATCGCAAAAATCAAGGTCACGTGTTTTGTGGCGAGTTCGAGTCTGGAGATTCTTCATCATTTATTCCTCTGCTTGCTGTTGAACTCATGCTGTAAGTTGGTGATCAGTAGATACACCAAGCGCCAATAAAAACGAGTTCAAAACATAGCTCACGCTCGATCCTGATTGGTTTGTTGCGTCTTTGACCAGTTTTTATTCGCTTATAAATGAGACTGTAGTAGTGGGAAAAAAATTACGATATTTGACTTTGCAGTGAAGTTAAAGTAAAATCTCCCCAAATGGTAAATACGTGAAAAAAAGCTACTTAAGTACAGTAAAGAATTACATTTACTGTCCGCTGTTCATCATGCACTTAAATACCACCTGCACCTGCTTTCGCTCTCCTGGTGATTGCAGGCCAGAAGGAATCCTTCCTAATGAACCGTTTTCATGTCACGCGTATGTGTTCCATGACTTCGCGCTCCTCCCTAGAATGTCCTCAGGCGGGAAATGTTCTTCCTTATCAAGAAAAGGAGAGAGAGAGAGAGAGAGAGAGAGAGAGAGAGAGAGAGAGAGAGAGAGATTAATCATAGTTAAACTTATTACCTATGATTATTAATCATTTATCAAATATTTCCAGGAGAGCAATTATCCTGTTGTGCTGCAGCTGTCAGTGAATCACTGCTTTGTTATTTTTGGCATGGTTTATAAGCAAACAGTGAGGTATGAGGTGACACATTATACACAGGACAGAGATTTCTTTTTTAATCATTTACATATTTTGTTAATTATAACAATAATACTACTTATAAAATAAAATAAGTGTGTGAAATAAACATTACAGTTACAGTATCTTGATAGAAGAAGGTGTTAAAGGTCAGGTGGCTTTTTTGTGTGCAGTTCTGTATTGTTTTAAAGACTATAATTATACTCTTAATGTCTCCCAAATGATGATGGGTTCCCCTTTTGAGTCTGGTTCCTCTCAAGGTTTCTTCCTCATAACATCTAAGGGAGTTTTTCCTTGTTGCAGTGACCACGGCTGCTCATCAGGGATAAACACACATCGTTCACCTTTACTGTTAAATTCTGTAAAGCTGCTTTGAGACAAATATATACAGTGCAACATACAGTGAAACGAAGCAGCGTTCCTTCAGAACTGAGTTGCTGCATGCAAACAATATTAGCATAAAAGAAGAAAACAATCCAGAACGAGCAAACACTACGTAAAGCTCTTGTGCAACAATTTAATCAAATCTTATTTAATGTTATTTATATAGCGCTTGTAGTAATGGATATTGTCCCAAAGCAGCTTTACAGAATTTCAATAAATTAGCAATAGCATGGGGTCCCTATAAGTTTAACCCTCATTTGTCTCTGTCTCTTTTTTCTCCATCATGGCAGAAGTGTAAAGCTGGAAAATCCTACTTGAGTAAAAGTAGAGAAACCTTGCTGCGAAACTTATTCCATTACGAGTTCCAAGGCACCGATTCCAATATGAATTGCGTAACGTTCTCGAGTATCTGATTTGAACAGTACTTAAGTATTTGACTCATATGGAAAGTAGGCTCAAACATGCACTAGTTCTCAACACTGTTATATAAAAAAAAAAACAACAACAGTTCATTTGTGAGGTTTTATTTCCTCAAACACAAATCAAAACCATCAAAACAACAGCCTCTTCAATATGTAGAAATCAAAAGTCAAGTCAAGTTTATTTCTATTGCGCTTTTCACAACAGACATTGTGTCAAAGGAGCTTTACAGAATTTAACAGTGAAGGTGAACGATGTGTGTTTATCTTTGATGAGCAGCCGTGGCGACTGTGGCAAGGAAAAACTGCCTTAGATGTTATGAGGAAGAAAACTTAAGAGGAACCAGACTCAAAAGGGGAACCCATCCTCATTTGGGTGACATCAAGAGTGTGATCATAAATCTTTAAACACTACAGAACACTGGAGAGTGAGAACTAACATGAGTACTGGACTGTGTGATTATGAGTAATGTCCCTTTTACAGTCTTTTACAGTCTTTTGTGGTTATAAAACTAGGAGCTACTGAGCAACTCATAAAAAGCTCAACATTTGTGATCATCAAAGATCCAACACCAGCTTCTCCATGCCAGAGCCTTCAAACACTCAAAGAGGTCCAGTGTCCAAACTCCACATGAAGTGGGATCCAATTGGGGCTGGTACGTCTCTAGATGGTTCGGGATGTCTGCAGGTCGGCATCTACTTCTTTAAAGGTCCACAATCTTCATTAGGTGGGACGTGACTGGGGCTGGAGCAACCGCCCAAAGATCAAACAAGTCGGTCAAAAAAAATCTTTCAGAAAATGGATATTCAATCAACACATAAAATAACAATCTCAGGTCACAAGAAGAAAAATCATTAGTATTCAATGGACACAAATAATTAAAGGAAATAATATTAGAGTAAAAACAAATCTTCAACAAAACGCTGGTGAACAAAGTTTTTGGGCTGAGGCCTGCGGTGATAAAAAGCCGTTCGCAAGCAGCAGATGTGTGTAGGAGAGTGTTAATTACATCTTCAACAGAAATGACTTCATTAACACTCAATATCATTTCTAATATAGTGGAGTAAAAAGTACATAGAAAATCGTTTTATACTTAACAAAGTAGCCAAAAAGATACTTAAGCACAATAAAGAAGTACATTTACTCAAATACTTTACACCAGTACAAATAAATTTACTGTATATAACACTGCATCCGCAAGGCCAGTAGCTTAGTGGCTGATCACACACACATATCAAACACACACTTTTTACTGTCCTGCCATTAAAAAAAAAAAATACTGAAGTATTCTGACCCTCACGTCCAGACTGTGTACCAGTTTCTTCCTGCAAGCCATTTGACTACTGAACACAAAGGGACTGGACTGACACACACACACACACACACACACACACACACACACACACATTTACATTTTATGACGTTTGCCAGACACCCCTTATTCAGAGCGACTCACATTCTTCTCATTCATAAAACTGTACTAAGGTTTTGACCAGGGGACAGGATTGGTAGCTTGGTGTGGATGGGATTTGAACTCATGACCTTCGGCTCTAAAGTGCAATAGCTTAACTATTAAGCTTCCACACACAAAATTCATCGGCTACACAAAATTCTAAATCAGCATTAATATCTACAGCATTTATTATTATATGGAAAATTCACACAAATCCTCTGTACTGGTCGGTGCTGCAGTGTCCCTGTGTCTACTGTCTCACCGTATTATGTTGTTTTTTTGCCAATAAATGTTGTTTATGTCGTTTCCTAGTTAGATTTGTGTGTTATTTTTTATTTAAACGTGTATGTAGCAGCTTCATCGTGTATGAAATTTGATTCGCTTCACTGTGTACTGTATTGTAGATGGTTGGAATGACAGTAAAAGCCTACTTGACTTGACTTGACCCAATAAGTGAGCCAGTGGCAACAGTGAAAAAGGAACAAAACTTCCTGAGATGGTATGAGGAAGAAATCTCGAAACAAACCAGACTAAAAAAAGGAATCCATACTCATGTCGGTTTTGCCGAATGTCCGCTAATTCCATCGTTGTTGCGGTTAGCAGCTGTTTACTGATGGGCAGGTGAATGCAGCTGAATGCAACAATGCAGCACCGACCAGCACATGGGGCAAAATGTTAATTGTACTCACATAAAGTTAAATATAAATGTTTTAAAAATAAATTATTATAAATGTTTTAAAAAGAAAATCTAATTAATTTCATGCGAGTTTCAGCGGATTTTGCTCTGTCAGTAAATCGATAAAAAAATGGTTAATTATTTTTACATTTTCACAAAGTAATCCGGTTACAGAGCCTGCAAAAGCTAAAATCCTCAGGGGGAAAAAAGCAAACTCACAACATATCCTTTGTTAAAACTTTGAGGATGGATTACGTGAATATTCCTGCAATTAAGCACCTATCACCAAACACCTCAACAATGATGGAACTGTAATAAATGGTCATCCGATGTTGAGGATGTTTTCTCTCATAGTTTCTTCCTCATGACATCTCGGGGAGTTTTTTTTGGCTCAATTATTAGGGATAACTTGCAATTATTAAGTGTGCTTGTATTGATTTGTGTGAGATTTAAGGAGGTCGGAGGTGGAGTCAGTGTTTAAATTCATCTCAAAGGTGTTTAATAAGGTTTAGAGTTCCATAACAGAAGATGTTCAACACATGTAAAGCTTTGTGCACAGGGGTATTGTCATGTTGGAACAGGAGTTGGTCTCCTGGTTCAATTAAAGGGAAGATTCCAGAATCTCAAAACTCAGACACTGTTATAGTCTGTTATATTCCATGATTACAGTCAGGTTTAAATGGTTTCACATTACATCTAAAAGTCTTTAGAAATCACAGTATACTTCAATACTACATTTAGAATTAATTGGCAAAAGCACATGATTACTAATTTGATTTCTTTTTAGTTTTTTGTAAAAAAAAAAATTTTTTAAATAAAAACAAAAAGATTTGCAGTTGAATCTGTCAAATCTGCACATAAAAAGGTAATCTTACCCATAAAACGAAATAGAACTAGCATGAAAGTGTTAAAAAGTGAGTAAGAGAGAGAGTAAACCTTATCACTTTTTTTCAGGTTCACAGAAAATAACCTACTTAAATCAAAATCACATGATGTTGAAATATTCTTCTGGCAAACATCCTTGTTATGAAAGCAGGAAACAGGAAACATCTCTACACTGCGTTACAATTTGTGCCACTGAATAAAGACAAGCATCGCTGAACACTCGGTTTGCGTGATGTCTTCTGTGAATGCATGATGAAGTAAACACCATACCGTCTGCAGAGATTACACAACGCTTTAATGCTTGCGGGTACATCTCTCAAAATATTTCTACACAAGTCTGTTGAAACCACGCATTTCCCAAATACTTGTTAGAACCCGGTGTTCCTCAGGGCTGTACATGAGGACCACTGCAATTTTTTTATTATAATGCGAGAATACATAGAACTTGAATTCTCGAATCTAATTGGTCAGATGGTGTTGAGGCTATTTATTTATATTTAATAGCGCATATCGAGTAAAAGCTTACACAGAGACATGTGTAGTGGATTAATAGTAATAATAATAATTATTATTACACTTCGAAAAGAAGATTTCCAGGACCCATTCCAGCTTCTAGTTCCTAATAAAGACCAAGAAAAGTCAATTTTCCATCCTTTTATTCTCAACAAATTCCACTGAGGAAGTAGCAAGAGCATCCTGAGCAGCTGCATCTATTCTAGATTTGGAAATTGTACTATTTTGGATCGCAAGACCATGCAGAATATAATATTGACTGCAGAGAAGATCAATGAGATTTTTTTCTATTTATATTTCTAACATTTACACGACTGCAGCATTTATACAGCATTTAATTATTATACAGTACTGCTGTATCTTTTTGTTTACCCTGTTACATCTGACTTTTTTTATGTTATTTTACTAGACCTGTGTACTGGTCGGTGCTGCACTTTTTTTTCGCAACACTTGCCCTTTATGTAGACCTGTGTACGCATCACATGGACTTTTGTGTTGCTTTATGTACAGTAGACCTAAAAACACGTTGTTCAAATAAATCAAATTAATTGGCTTTCCTTTCTTTTCTTCTGATCTTCCCGATTCATACCGACGCTCTACCTCTGGATGGAGTTCCCTAAAATTGGAGACCACTCTGTGCAGCTGGAGATGGTTCCACATGAACAGCCTAAAGATCCATGAAGTTTCTAATCGACTCAAGAACTTTGAGGCTGGATTTCATATCAACAGACAATTTTAATTGCTCAGGATTGCAGTTTGCATGAACAGTTCTGCATTCGAGTGCATATCACTGAACTGCACACCTCAACAATGATGGAACTGTAATGAATAGTCTTAAAGATAAGGATGGGTTCCTCTAAAGGTTTCTTCTTCATGGCACCTCAGGGATGTTTTCCTTGCCACAATCACCTTTGGCATATTACAGTTGTTCTCAGTTGCTTTGGAGATTTTCCTGAATCATCCTTAATATTTGCAAACCAGTGAATGCATTTCTCAAAACTTAAGTATTTGTGTTAATGAACATCTCATTCCCATCAAAATGAAAAGTCCTTTTGTCATTGTTCACAAACAACATCGTCAAAATTTAGGCGTGTTCTCAGTACGACGTTGCATAGTTTCTTGATATGAACTGTGGTTTGAGTTACAATTATTAAAAATGCATAAAGTTGAATTTCTTTTGTTTGCCATCTATGAATTTTAGCAGCATGAATGTATTTATTTGATTTCATATTTGATTTACACTGAAATAAATCAGTTCTGAGACCAGATATGATTCACACATTTACTGTACTGTACAAGTGTTCATTTGTTTTTTAATTAGTTCATCCATTTTCAGAAATTATAATTCTTCGTTTTGCTCTGTTGCCAATTGAAGTGCACGAGATTCACCTTTGACCTGTTTTGGAGAACTGGTTTATTATTGGTTGATCTGATGCCGTTCACTCGCCTTCATTATTGACATTCAATATTCATCTGCACAATTTATCAAAAAATAAATGTATAGAAATTCTAAACTTGACAAATGATGACAACTGGTTTAACTATTTTGCAATCTTATGCAATGAACTGATGGCGATACATTTCAAAAGGTCATCAATAAGGCACTTTATTATGTTTTCTTCACTTTATTGGTACTTTATCACATTAGGTCCCCTGGTGGTCTAGTGGTTAGGATGCGACGCTCTCACCGCTGCAGCCCGGGTTCGATCCCCGGTCAGGGAACCGACCCCAGCCATTAGGGTTACACAAGCCTTAGTGCCGGTCTCAAGCCCGGATAGATGGAGAGGGTTGTGTTAGGAAGGGCATCCAGCGTAAAAACATGTGCCAAATCAAACATGCAGATGATCTGCTAAAAGAAAGCTTTTGGGCAATTAACTGATGCTGAGATGTTTTGAGGGTTGAGACGATTCAGGTGAAACCAGTAGGCACTTTATTATGTTTTCTTCACTTTATTGGTACTTTATCACATTAGGTCCCCTGGTGGTCTAGTGGTTAGGATGCGACGCTCTCACCGCTGCAGCCCGGGTTCGATCCCCGGTCAGGGAACCGACCCCAGCCATTAGGGTTACACAAGCCTTAGTGCCGGTCTCAAGCCTGATCTGATCTGCTGAAAGAAAGTTTTTGTGCAATGAACTGATGCTGAGATGTTTTGAGGGTTGAGACGATTCAGGTGAAACCAGTATAATATATATTTTTTATTAACATAAACATAAACAAAAGATAATGTAGGAAACAGCAGGAACACAATCGATTAAATGAATGTACAAAAGCATTCACAATTTGATCAAAGCAACAAGAAATGTTCTTATGATGTTCACGAGTAACTAAATGACGTGGAGGTTGAACAAGTAGTTTTGAGAATTTCATTTCTGATCTGAGAAACGCTCCAAAGCAACTAAGAAGAACTTTAAGGAACAAACTGATAGGCGCTAAACTTGTACACAACTTTAAAACAACTTAAATTAAATGTCCATGATGACTGAAATAAAGACTCTGATGATCTCTGCTGCCTAAAATATCCACTCTAGGTTCCTAAACTTTCCAGTGCTCTCTATAGTCTCTTAGTCTCACTGTACCAGCTGCAGAGAGTTAAAATGACAACAGGGGGAAATTGATTTGATTCTCCTCAGATGTAGATAACATTTCCTATATAACAGGTGCCATTGTGGATTACATTTTGCATAATTAGATGTAATCGTGTTTGGTTGCAGCCCCACACAACTCCAGATATTTCAATTTTCTGCAAAATACTTCCTCTTCAACTCTGTGTAACAGGTGGGCACAGTGGGTACATGGGTGTCATTTAGCATCATTCTATTCGATAAACAAATGCCTACAGTACATAGCTACTGTATGATCCATCTGTGAATAACTTTGTTTGTTTAAACCCATTGTATTTGATTCTTGATTGGAAACACACTACTGTTATGTTAGTATCTATTTCAGTAATTCGGGCGTATACACAAACACACACAAACACACACACACACACACACGCCTCTTTCTTTAACATGCGCGTGAGCTTACGTCGTTGTGACGCACGGGCGGTTCAAGTCCTGAGCAGTGATGTGGATTCAAAACACAATGGAATGCATGTCACTGAGTGAAAGAGGCGTGTCAGGGTTGGTTATGAAAAACACACAGGCAGCAAGCGATTCATTGGGTGCAGACAGAAACGAATTTATTGGGTAAGCGGATAATTGTGAGCAACTACATCCATAGTGTTGACAATACTTGGAGTAAACAGAGCGCTGCATCACAGACAGGTATCACATGCAGCGAGAATAAATGCTATTACTAAACCAAGAAACCCAATAAACATAATTCAACAAGTCTCCATTCACTGAAGCCACAGCTGCATCGCCCGCATACACCATCTCTATCAGAAACAGCAATTTTTACCTCATAAAAGGTTTTCAGGTTCATTTTGGTGCAATTTCTTTTGTGGATTATGGTTATGAAAGGCAAATTTAAGATATACAGCTTTTCTTGGAAAGTCTGTCTTGTAAATGTCCTTGTAAGTAATTGACCAAATCAATTTCTTCTTTCTTTGTCAGCCATATTGGAAAAAAAAACAGGTATAAAATTCACACGTATATATTTGAGCTTGTGCAGTTTGCTTCAGTTTGCAGTATGTAATCATTAAATAGTGCGCTCTTTGACCATCCAATCAAAACACGTGAAAACGCTGACATAACTGTACGCCTGCTAGATGGCCCCGGTGTTGTCAAACCCAAAATCTGATAGGTTAAAGCAACAGCTTCAAGCAAGATGTAATTTACATTACAGGTGCTCTCACTGCTGACTCTGAAGACCTCACGGCAGATTCCTTCGGCCCCGGCAACATGTAAATATGACGACTCAAATCTGATTGGATAGAAACTCTAACCTAAATTACATTCCTTGAAGCAGATGATCTTTGAGGAAGTAATATAATAATATAATATGCACAGTGTATATACAAATGTTATATACATACTGTATGTAGAAGATAATTTAAGAAATTCAATACTTTTACAAATATATACAGATGATTGATTATATATAAGCTGAAGTAGAAGTTTGTTTCCTCATATATGTGCACAATCATTAAATCTCTGATTATGCCAGGCATATATGACTTGTAGTCTTGAAGCTGTAACTTCTCTCTGGTATCATTGACTACAATCCAAATACACTAAATATGTCATAACTGCCCCAGCATTGTACAATACAATACAAAAAAACAGACAAATTAAACCTACATACTACAAATGGTCAAAGGTTTGCAGACATCTGACCGACAAATACATTTATTGAATATATATATATATATATATATATATATACATGTGTGTGTGTGTGGATCATTCCGAGTTAAAAGCTAACAATTTTATCAGATTCTGGAACATTACAATTTCCATTCACTGAAATGAAATCAAGTCAATTTCATACGTATAGCACTTTTAACAATCGACATCGTCCAAAAAACAGCTTTACTGAGGCGCCTAAACATCATGACACTGTGCAGTTTGCGGTTGTGAAAAAGTAATTTCATGGATTAATGACTTGCTTCGCCAAACTTTGTGTGAGGAATGAACCGGCACACAGCCCTGATCTCAAGCCAATTACTGAGCACCTTTGAGATGGAAATACAAACTGGAATACAAACTGCTTCCCAAATCAAAGTCTGGGTTTGATCGCATGTCGTTAAGAAGTTGAGGTTAGAGCGCAGGGTCAGACTTTTTACAGCACCCCAGCACAAAGGGTTAAGAGCCTTGCTTAAGGGACCAAAAGTGGCAGCTTGGCAATACCAGTGCTTGAACCATGACATTTTGATCCGTAACCCAGAGCCTTAAACACTTAAACAATTGCATTTTGATAAGGCAGGAAAACTCCTGGAATATAATGCAGGCTAGCTGCCAGTGTCAGCGTTGGCAACCATGAGTCTACATGACATTCCTAGATGCCACCTAGTGTTGATGTGCCGTGGGCGGGAATACAGTAGATCTCAAAACGGGTTTTTGCTGCCACCTATCGTTTGTGTTAAAAAAAACAACAACCTTTTTTTATATAATTTTGATTTACCAATTTATTATTCCACAATATTAGTCCTTATAGTAAAGTTACATATATGTATATATTTTTGAGGTGATATTGAGACCCTTAAAAACACACACACACACACACACACACACACACACGCACGCACGCACGCACGCACACACACACGTATTATACGTTATTACTAATTCTCAAAATTTGTGATTGAATTAATAAATGAAAATGATTAAATTACTAAATAAAAATTAACTACATTTTTTTATATATATAAACGAGAAAAGAAAAAAAAGTCAAAGCGGAAACCGAGCCACTTTTGTTTGCAGGTGTAACCGGAAGCGGAAGTGTTCATTGAAAATGGCGAGATGTATTGACAGTGGACCGGGCTGGCTTCAACAATGAGTTGGAAAAGAGACTTTTGGTGGATTTAATTCAAGAAACAGCAACAAAAACTAAAGATAAAGTAATGACAGTGAGACTCTACAGGGAATAATTGTAAAAAATATATTATTTTGATAATGTCGAATGCGGGTTCGGTTCAAACCGGAAGTGTGTACGCGGCGAATGGACCTCTTTCCTATACTGTGAGTATTGTTTCTCTTCATACAAACGAAATGACAAATCAACCACGATCATATTGAAAGTTTTACATTGTTGTAAATCAATAAATTAATCTGGTGTTTATTTTCAACGCTGTAAATCAGCTGTAATATTTTTAGTTAGATTATAGGTGTATTGCTGCATATTAAGTACACAGAGACATGTGTCCATGTGTGTGGTGTGTCCCTATTAAATTTGTTTTGTTTATGTGTTTTATTAGGACAACCTTATAGGTACATTGCTTGCTATCATCGGGAATTTGCTGATCAGCATCTCTGTGAACATACAGGTGGGTGTAACCAGACTGACGTAAGCTGTTAAAAATAGCTCTCCAACATGAAAGAAGAGCAGTGTGACGAGTTCTTCTGATTATCTACTTAATTCCCATTGTGTATTATATTATACTGTTAATATCATTATATTATATAGGCATTTCTTTGTGGACGCCTTGACCGTAAGCTCGGTATGTGCTTTTTGAGCAACTTATTCCACCTTTAGTCCTCGTTGTTCATCAGATAGTCTCGAGACTCGCTCTGTTTACAAGAAAGTGCTTTATTTATCTATGTTTACACACAATCACCTTCAAAATAGTCCCCTCGCACAGCAGTACAGCTCTCCCAGATTTCCTGCCAACTCCGGAATGCGTCCTGGAAGTCTTCTTTTCGAAACGTGTCTAACATCATCTGCGATCCGTGTCGGATCTCTGGAACTGTGTCACCTTTAAGCTGATTTTTATCTTTAAGAGGGTGGAGATCGCAGGAGACGAATCTGGCGAGTGATGTGGCTGCTGAAGCGTTGTGATGAGGAGGACTCGGTGACATGGTGTTCTAACTCGCATGTTTTTTGGCACACTGACTTATGAAGGTCGGGTCACTCGGTGACTACGAGTGCAGCCTCGTGCTGAGATGCAAAACTTGTCTCAAACCTTTTTTGATACCGTAATGACCTTTACTCTTCCGGGAAGATGTTCCTCTAGGTTTTGTGGAGATTCAGTCAAGCACAAGGGTGTTAGAAAAGTCAGGTACTGATTGAGGGATTGAGGTGAGAAGGCCTTGGGTTCCCAGAGAGGTGGTCGCTTAGTGTTTAACGCATTGGATTAATTGAGGGATAAATTCAAGTCGTTCTGGAGAAGGGTGTCTACCAAATAGCGTAAACGGAAGCATTTTGTGTCCTTACATCATGTTTAATTGTGTTGAGGATCATTCGTCCAAACAATGTAAACCACATCTTCATATCAGGCCATTCCAGATCCTGCACTCCAAACCAATGTAAAGGAGATCTTCATGGATCCGGCTTTGTGCAGGTTTGGTTCTCCTAATGAAATGCGTGTTCATACTTTTCTAACAGTTTTAAAGAAACACATATTGCAGGGAAAATCAGGTGTCCCAATACTTTTGTTTATATAAAGTACATCAGTGGTTAGTGTCTGTCATGTAACAGAAGAGAGCTGGCTGGGAATTGACGGAAGGCCGAATTGGAATGAAAACGTTATTGTTAAAATGAGAAAGAATTCATGCTGTTGTGTCTTTCTGCTGCAGCTATCAATTATTCCATTGATTACTCGAGTAATCGGATAAGAGGTACTTTTCAGTTTATTTTTTATTTTTTAAAGAGCAATACTAAACATAGAAATGAAACAAAAGACGGGTCTTTTGTTTCATTTATAGAAAAATTGCCATTTTTATTGCTGAAATTGCACACAAGGACATCTGTTTAAACGGGTGGTGCGTCAGTAATAATGGTCCGTGTAGAAACGTGGTGCTCCATGTGGTGTTAAATGGATTGAAAAAGCTTTTTTTGTATTCAAATTAATCTAGGGATTGATGATAATATAATATAATATAATGCTAATAACAGTTTATTACTACGAGTCTTTAGTGTAGGACATCTTACAGCTTATAGGGTCATGAGTAAACTTAAGCATTTAAAATGTGAACACACCTAGAAAAAGAAGTCCACACCTAAATAAATATAGGCAGAGACACTCTCGTCGGTTGTGAGCAGATCTGCAGAGTAAACAAAGTGACTAAGTGAGCACTGCTATTTTTTTTACTTGCTTATTTGTTTATTTCTTTAAACAGTCATCAGATTTAACCACATTTTGTCATGCAGACCAGGTCCGATCTAATTCAGCATTGATTTGCACACACACAAAAAATAATTAGTTATTGGATGATGTTTGAGTTCAAATATTTTTTAGATAGGGTGCACTCATTTCCTTGAACCTGGAGACCCGAACCATGCTCTTCCAGCTCCATGAAGATATTGTAATGTAAATACAGCTGCTTATGGATGCTAATGAAGGTTATAATGGTTTGTGGTGTTGATTTAGGAGTAATGTTTGAAGTCGATCAGTGAGAAGGGGGTATTTTCTTGGGGAAAATAATCTCGGGTGTAGATAGAGACAGAAAGAGAGAGAGAAAGAGGTTGCATGGGTTGAAGAGGAAGATCTCAAGCGTCCTGTATATATAAAGCTCTGACCTCAACACTATTGAATGCCTTAGGAATGAATGTGAGTAATGGCTGCACCCCAGACCTTCTCACCTCACCTACATCAGTTGTTTTTTTTCCTTTGTAATATACTCCATTGAAATAAATCAATGTATATATTGTGTGTGTTTACATTTTTATGCTTTGACATGCATGGCAAAAAAAGTGACCCATAGATTACCTGTAAAGCCGTAAAACAAGCTTCTCATGGCTGTGACATCATCATGTCAAGTGCGCAGAACTAAACGTTCTTCAGTGATGTAATCGACATGTAGATGCAACGTATAACAAATTATCTGTATGACAGCATGATCTCTTCAGCATCACTCATTCTGCGATTATAGTTTTATAGTGTGTGGATGTGTTAAAGGTGAAAGGGTCTATTTCTTTTTTCACCCTAGAGCCACAGATCATTTCTAATAGTTTTTGTCCTTCTTTCTCTCTCCCTCTCTCACACAGAAACAAAGCCATGTGGTGTTGGCTGGCGCTAAGGATCCGAGGCCGTACTACTGCACAAAGACGTGGTGGTGCGGCCTTGTGCTACTGCTGATCGGAGAAGGATCCCTGTTCACCTCGTACGCCTTCGCGCCGCTCTCTCTCATAGCCCCACTCAGTGCTGTGTCTCTTATAGGCAAGTATTATTCCAACACCCGTTTCACATCAACCCGAACCCTAATACAGACCTCTGCCTTATTAAATATCCAAAGAGATTCAAACCGTTTTTTTGATTCCCTTTACAGCCAGCTGTATCCTGGGATTTCTGTATTTGAGAGAAAAATGGAAGCCAAAGGAGTTTCTGAGTGAGTGCTCCATCTTTTGTCCCACCACTGCAAAATAGTATGAGAGCAAAGATATAGTTGTAGTTGGGAGTGCTTTATATATATATATATATATTACACAAAGTAAACTGAAACCCTACAATTAGAATTCAATCTTCATTTTTCAGCTATTCTTTCATTAAAATTAAACGTGTTTACCCAGAATGCACTGCGTTTTTGTTTATTTTTTTGTTTTTGTGTTCCAGAACGCTACGGCTTGTCATTCCTCGGCTGTGCCTTGACTGTAGCAGGGACGTACCTCTTTGTCACATTCGGGCCAAACTCTCACGAGCAGCTGAACGCAGAAAACATTGTGAAGCACCTGATTGGCTGGCCAGTCCTCCTGTACCTGGTGAGACCAAACCTCAACATCTCCGAGCATATGCACCGTTTAGACTCCACACTATATGGATGAAAGTTTGTTGACATTTGCACACAGTTCATTCAATATTCAGTCTCCATTTGCTGTTATAATATCCTCAGAAGGTAACTTTGGGTAACAGTTTATGGAATAAAAGTACACACTGTTGTGTGTGCAGGAAGTCACAGCTCTACCTCTGCCATGTTAATCTGTATTCTATGTGACTCTCAGGACACGCCTGTAGTGTTGTGAAACCTCATATTCATGTAGCTGCGGTGGTGTTGAAAGAAATCAATCTACATATCAAATATTGATCACAAATTCCTAAACAATAAAAAATATAGTGCTTCTTCTAATAATTATATATAAATAAATCGCTTTTTACCGTTTTTTAAGAAACAAATGCATCATGAAGCAAATGTCAACTTTTATCACATGCGCACAATTTTTTCAAATCGACGCATCACATCGCTAACTTTTATGCCAACGCGAATAAGTGAATCTTCCCATCACTAGTGTGTAGATTTCTTTCATGACTTTCACTTTCTTTTCCTTTTTTTGCTGCTTAGCTCCTGGAGATCATCACATTCTGTCTCGTGCTGTATTTCTACAAACAGCACAACGCGAACTACCTCGTGCTCATCCTGCTGCTGGTGGCGCTGCTGGGTGAGGAACATTTCAGCTTTATTTTCCTTTTTTTTAATTAATTGATTGATTGATTGATTGATTGATAGATTGATTGATTGATTGCAGAAAGCTACACCTAGAAAATACACATATTGCTAATAAGAATTCCAGGGTATAGGAATTATTTCACGATCACAACCTTACAATTCCCAGACAGACAGACAGACAATTTTGAGGTGGTCATAAGCTTCAGGGATTTCTGCTTCGATCCTAAGTCCATATCTGTACAACATTTTGCATGTATTCCCTGTGTCTATGTAGGTCACTCTGTGTTCTCCAGTTTCTTCCACAGCAGTTCTGATATCTGACGAAGATGTGAATGAATAGTATAATAACAACATGAGTATTAAACAATTAACCTTTAGATGTTTAATAAAAATTGTCCAAATGCCAATTCCTTATTGCATTATCTTTCATCGTGGCACGAAGTGGATTGTGGATTGTATTTCTCATGCATTTCTCCGTGTTCTTTCTCACTTCAGGCTCTGTGACTGTCATCACGGTGAAGGCGGTCGCAGGGATGGTGGTTCTCAGCATTCAGGGCTCCCTCCAGCTCAGTTATCCCATTTTCTACGTCATGTTCGTCTGCATGGTGGCCAGCATCTTCTTTCAGGCATCGTGAGTCTCTCTTTCTTTTTCTCTCTCTTTCTTAATAATGCAGTAAATTTAATTAAACTGCACTCGTTTTATTAACGCAGAGCACATTTATTCACAAAGTCCTTTCTTTACTCGGATATAAAAAAATAAACTCCAGCGAAATTATTATTTTTTTTATCACAACAAACATTTGTTTTACCGATGCAGTAAACAAGCACCAAAAAACGCAATGATAGTTCTTCTTCTTCTTCATTGGTTTGCATTCTAATTGAGAGCATGATGCACTGTGGTAATGGATCAGAGACTTTTATCCCTTTTTTCCCACGGACCAAAAATGGGGCACATATCCGGCAATTATAACCGTCCGTGTGGAAACATAGCAAAAGTTCTGTTTGGTATCCTGATGATTTCCGTAATTTGAAACACCACAATTATTGGAAAACCTTTACAAGAAAAAGTATTCATTTTAGGTACAGTGGTGTGAAAAACTTTTGGCCCCCTTCCTGATTTCTTCTTTTACAATAATTATCTTTTTTTGCATATTTGTCACACTTTAATGTTTTAGATCATCAAACTAATTTAAATATTAGTTAAAGAGAACACAAGTGAACCCAACATGCAGTTTTTAAATTAATTGTTTTTTTTATTATTGAGGGGAAACAAAATCCAAAACTACATGGCCCTGTGTGGAAAGAATATTTGCCCCCCCCCTTTTAAAACTGGTTTATCACACCTGAGTTAAATTTCCCCAGTCACACCCAGGCCTGACTGCCACACCTGTTCACAATCAAGAAATCTTTTAAATAAGACCTGCCTGACAAAGTGAAGTAGAACAAAAGATCTTTAAAAGCTAGACATCATGCTGAGAGGCAAAGAAATTTAGAAACAAATGAGAGAAAGTAATTGAGTCTGGAAAAGTTTATAAAGCCGTTTCTAAAGCTTTGGGACTCCAGTGAACCACAGTAAGAGCTATTATTCACAAATGGCAAAAACATGGAACAGTGGAGAACCTTCCCAGGAGTGACTGGCCGACCAAAATTACCCTAAGAGCACAGCGACGACTCATCCAAGAGGTTACAAAAGACCCCCACAAAAACATCCACAGAACTGCAGGTCTCACTTGCCTTGGTTAAGGTCAGTGTTCAAGACTCCACCATGAGAAAGAGACGGCAAAAATGGTCTGCATGGCAGAGTACAATTGCTGCTGAGCAAAAACACCATAAAGGCTCGTCTCATTTTTTCCAGAAAACATCTTCCCCAAGACTTTTGGGAAAATACTCTGTAGACTGTGGACAAAAGTTTAACTTTTTGGAAGGTTTGTGTCCCATTAGGTCCAGCGTAAAAGTTACACCGCATTTCAGAAAAAGAACATCATACTAACAGTAGAGGTGTTGATAGTTGATTTAGTAGCTTTAGGACCTGGAAGACCTGCTGTGATAAATAGAACCATGAATTCTGCTGTTACCAAAAAATCCTGAAGGAGAATGTCTGGCCATCTGTTCGTGACCTCAAGCTGAAGGGAACTTGGGTTCTGCAGCAGGACGATGATCCAAAACACACCAGCAAGTCCACCTCTGAATGGCTGCAGAAAAACACAATGCAGACTTTGGAGTGGCCTAGTCAAAGTCCTGACCTGAATCCTATTTAGATGCTGTGAAATGACCTTAAAAAGGGTGGTTTATGATTGAAAACCCTCCAATGTGGCCGAATTACAACAATTCTGCATAGATGAGTGACCAGAATTCCTCCACAGCGCAGTAACAGACTCAGTGTGAGTTATCACAAACGCTTGATTGCAGTTGTTGCTGCTGAGGGTGGTGTAACCAGTTATTAGGTTTAGGGGCAAACACTTTTTCACACAGGGCCATGTAGTTTTGGATTTTGTTTTCCCTCAATAATAAAAACTTGCATTTAAAAACTGCATGTTGTGTTCACTTGTGTTTTCTTTAAACATTAAAGTGTGACAAAAATAAGAAATCTGTAAGGGGCAAATACTTTTTCACACCACTGTATATTTGGAACAGAAAAATGGCGATTAATCGTGATTAAATATTTTAATCAACTGACAGCCCTAATATGTGTTTGTGTGTGTGTATATATATATATATATATATATATATATAATGTGTATATCTCAAAAAGTAAGTACACCCTTCACATTAAAGCCATTATATTATAATCTTCGCAAGAGACAATGCTATAGAAATGAAACTTAGATATATTTAAGTCAATGTGCAGGTTGTTCAGCAGCACATATTTACTGTCCTCTAAAAAATTACTTAACATACACCCATTATTGTCTAAATAACCGGCAACAAAAGTAAGTACACCCTCAGTCAACATGACAAAACTGAGTCCAAAGTGTCAGTATTCTGTTTGAGCACCATTGTTATGTAAATATATATATATATAGAGAGAGATAGATAAAGAGAAAGAGAGAGTGAGTGAGAGAGAAATATCTCTGTTTCTCTAAAAACATTTTTTCTCTTTCTTTCTTGCTCTCTCTGTGCTTTTTTCTCTCACACCAACTCACTCTTTCTCTCTGTTTAGCTCACCTGTATCCCTGTCTTTCTTAGTTTCTCTGTCTTTCTTTTTCCTCTCTCTTTTGTCCCTGTCTATCTCTGTTTATCTGAGTGTGTGTGTCTCTCTCTCTCTCTCTCTCTCTCTCTCTCTCACTCTCTCTCTCACTCTTTCTCTCTGTCTCGCTCACCTGTTTCTCTGTCTTTATTTTTCCTCTCTCTTTTGTCCCTTTCTATCTGTGTGTGTGTGTGTGTGTGTGTGTGTGTGTGTGTGTGTGTGTGTGTCTCTCGCTCGCTCTCTCTTTCTCTCTCTAGCGCTCTCTCTCTCTTTCTAGCGCTCTCTCTCTCTCTCTCTCTCTCTCTCTCTCTCTCTCTCTCTAAAATGATTCTATACTTTTGTTATAGCTATTAACCATTTGATCATTGATGAGAGAATTTCTCTTTTTTTTCCGACACCCTTCTGACTAAGCGTTTCCATGCTGTAGCCTTGGATTGATTAGAGTCCTTTTTTTATCCATGCTTTTTTTATTTTTGTTTTCTTATCACAGATTTCTTGCCCAGGCGTCCCATTTATACGATTCGTCACTCATCGCCTGCATTAACTACATCTTCTCGACCACGTGTGCCGTCGGTGCAGGTAACACACTCATCTCTATTACGAAACGTATCCAACACGGCATTCATTCCAGGGTTCGAGCATTTAATACTTTTTTTTTATTAGGTTTATTGTAATCATCTTGTTACTCTTCTAATCTAGGAGCCATATTTTACCTGGAGTTCAACCAAGAGGATGTTCTGCACATCTGCATGTTTTTATTAGGGTGAGTGGGATCCAGATTATAAATTGCTTACTCAGCGTTTACATCCTACCAAATATAGTCACATTATTAATTCACGATTGGTGTTTACACTGAATATAAATCCGATCTCCAGTAAAGAAATTTGTCTGGACAAAAAGTTTGTCACATGTACCTTTAAACACCCAATTCCACATTCAGCCCCACCTTTTCTGGGAAGATGTTTCACTAGATTTTGGAGTGTGCTTGTGGAGATTTGAGTTCATTCAGCCACAAGTAAAGTCAGGTACTGATGTAGGGTGAGGTGAGGAGTTCTGGTGTACAGTCAGCATTTCAATTCATTTCAAAGGTTTTCAGTAGGGTTGAGGTCAGAGCTTTTTAAACAGGAGATCTTACACTCCAAATCTATATCTTCATGGAGCTGCCTTAGTGCTGGAACAAATATGATTTTCAAATTCATAGCATTTCCCTATCCAGACTGAAGCTTAAAAACCTATACAAGCTACCTAGAAGATTCCTGGAGACAGTAATTGAAATGGAATCATCTCTGTTATTTCTCCAGTCTGTTTCAATACACATTAAACGAAACACGTTTTTAGACACAGATTCGTACGATTGCATATTCTGACGTCTCAGCACCAGCATTATAGAACATTCATTCGTGTCCTGAGGTTCTGCTGTTTGTTTTGACAGATGCGCCGTGTGCTTCCTGGGCGTCCTCCTCATCACCAAAAGCAAGAAGAAAGCCAAACCATTCGAGCCATACGTCACCATGGACATGGTCAAAGGTTGGTGCATGAACATCCAAGAACAAAAAACCTAAAGTATAAAACATCGAATGTATTAGTATGTGACAGAAATGTATACCGAGTCATGTTTATTCATCTTTATCGATTGTCAAACGCAATAAAACAATTATTGATATAATGTGATCAACAGAAGGTTTCCATGGTGTCTTCAGGGCAGATGATTTTGTGATTTTTATGAGAAATTATGAACTGTAATGTGTGAGGATGTCTTTCCAAGCACCTATACTATATGGACAAATGTATTAGGACGCCTTATTTTTGCAGATATGGGGCGCTTCCACAACAAAATCGTCCCTGACAATGCTTGTGTGCACAAAGCCAGCTCCATGAACATGTGTGATACACAGGGTTGAAGTGGAAGTTCTCCTGCTAAAGAGCTCCAAACCCTTTTAAACACATTGGATTGGAATCAGAGCTGCACCCCAGGCCTCATCACCTCACCTACATCAGTACCAGACTTAACAGCCTTGTAGCTGAATAAATCTCCACAAAGTCTAGTAGAACATCTTATGAGAAGTAAATGGGAATAAATGTGGAATGGGATGATGAAAAAAAAGAACAGAAAGGTCTCCACAAACGTTTGTCCATATAGTGTATCATAATAATGAACACCACACTGTCGCAGATTATTAATAATAATCGTGTATATTTCTTTGCTTCTTCTTTTTAAAACAGGTGTTCCAACGATCCACGATAAAGGCTGGCCTGTTCAGCCGGATTATAACGGCTCCTTCTCCTACGGCACCCTCGTAAACAACGACGGCGTTGCACCCGCGACTCTGCCGGTGGCGAATCAGGAATCAGGCGTATCTCCAAGCACGGGGCACAAGTACCAGGCAGACGAACTCAAAAAAGACTAGCTACATGATGATAAATCTATTTAAAAAGAATATATAAATAAAAGCTGCATTTGATCTTATGGTCGCTTCAGAAAACTGAACGAGTTGCTGGTAGAATTAAAATTACAAGACCGATTTTGTTGCAATTTCAAGCTTTGAAAGAAATCTCCAGAACTGTAAGGCTTTTCTGGAGCACCACACTGTCAGAACTTGAATCTGCGGACGTCAGGGTGAACCTTTTGGTGTGCTCAGCTTTTGTGTGTCTTTCCATTCTAACATACTATAATGCACTTCATTCTTATCGCAATCAGAGCCAAAGACAATTTGATTCCCCTTCAATTAGATCGGACCATAATGCAGATTGTGGTTGGAGTAATGACTGACCTGTGATTGTAGTTTCCCATTCGCACATATTGGAGACTAATAATAATAATAATAATAATAATGTTTAGTCTAATATAAAGTTGCCTTAAAACACAATGCTGAAATAATAGAGGTCCACCGATGATCGGATCGTATTTGCCAATAGCCGATTAATCAACCAATAGTTTTTTAAAATGCATATTAGATAAAAATTACCAAAAAAACACGTTTCGTTTTTTACGAAAAAACAGTACCGACTCATGAAAATGCGCTAAATTAATATATTATTTATATTTCTAAATTATTAAGGAAAATAAAAGACATGTAATCAAACCGAAACAAAATGTAACTGCAAAAAAAAATAAAAAATCCAAAGATTTTTTTTTTTTTTTTAATGCCACTTCAAATAAACAGCATGTGGTGTCAGTGATTGACCTCTAGAGGCCGCTTTCGTACTGTGCAACGCAACCTGGAAAAACTGTCTTTTTCTGCAATCAGTTATCGGTGCAAACTCGATAAATTGGTCGAATCGGGGAGGGGATTGAGAAAGAAATGATTCAGTAAAGCGTTATTTAATGTATTTTTGTGGATCTCTCGCAGTCAACGCCTTTATCCGAACGCTCTATCCGAACACTGTGCATCTATGCATCTACCTGGTATTAGATCAGCAGCATTTTGCGTTATTTTTTTTCTATAACTCCTGCAGTATATTGCACAAGTTTTCGCAGAAAAACAAGTTCTGACATTTTGGCTTGTATCGAGGTCAGTATGTCAGTTATGAGTAGATTAAAGTACTGGTTTGAACACGATGTGTACAAAATTTCCACTGATTCACACACTGGGGGTTTCCTTTTGGGGTCCGGAACTATATTTCCGTATGTTTTTCGCAAACACGAACTTGTGTTTTTGGATTTCATTCACGTGGGTTTTAAGATGACCTTCGCTATTGGAGAAAACTCGGACGTTCGCTAGATAACAGTGTCATAAACTAAGGTGTTTAATATAAGCTTGATGTGTTGCCTTTGCAAAACTTAACTAGCTAATTAGCTATCTAGGCTATTTTAAGTATTAAGAAAATTGTTTAGAAATAGCTGGAAATTAGTAAATAATGTATGGTCAAAAGTTTGTGGACACTTGAGCATAAGATTAGTGTGCTTTTCTCCATTTAAAAAAACATCCTGCATATGATTGTAATAATCTCCACTCTTCTGGGAAGATGTTCCACTAGATTTAGTGTGCGCTTGTGGAGGATTTTGTTACAAGGGTGTTAATGAAGTCAGGTACTGGGGTGCAGACGTCATCCAACATTTGTGGTAACAATTTGACGAAGAAAAGTGTCCCAATACTTTTGGCCGTACAGAACACCAGCCAGGTTTCTTTTAACTCTCACTTTTATTTGTTTTTGTTTTTTAACCCCCCCCCCCCCAAAAAAGTGTCTTCCTCCCAGTGACCTACGCATTCACGACTGTCGTAACGAAACTATAGGTGTGTGATGAATGTGTCATGCAACCCTTTAGCACTGACCTTACACTGATGTTTGATCAGTTGAGGATCTCAGACGAGTTCCTCATATATCAACATGCTTTAAAAGCCTTATATTATTATATTGTCCATCATTTATTCTGTTCAGTAATTTATTCTCATGTTGTGCTCACTTTATTTCTGATGGGAAATGAGTAGCTCTTTAATGTGAAGGGAATTTTTAATGTATTGATTTATTTCTGATGATTTGTATTATGTGTAGAAAAAGTACAAATCTCCGAACTGTCTTCATTTTGCATTTCCATAGAAATCCCGATTGTTTGGGCGGAAAAGGGGAACATGTATGTGTGGGTAGAGGATGTGTGTCAAACTGATGATTTTTCTGGGTAACACTAATTCAGCTGATTCGTTTTAGTTTTTAGCAAAATTTCTGGAAACTTTCCATGGGAACTTCATCCTGGGGAATTTTGGAAATATTCCAAGTTGGCAATTTTACCAGGAATTTCTAAGAGTTAAAAAAAAATAAAAAAAATGTGGGAAATTTATATAAACTATCAAATTTTGATTTTTTTTTTGTATCGTTTTAATAATAATAATAATAACAATGCATTTTATTTAAAGGCTCCTTTCAAAACATTCGACATCATACAATTGAGTTATCATAAAATACATTTAAAAAAAGGTTTCAAACATAAATTAGATAAACATTACTTACATTTATGGGAATACTCACCAAAATGTATTTATTTATTTTTTTACGTTGTTTTGTGGCCAGGATTCTAGAAATGATGCGCGTTATGTTCTTGAGGAATGCGCAGTGTGTCTAGGGGGCGTGGCCTCGGTCACCGTGCAGTACTTGTGCACGTGAATGATTAATGCGCCTGAAGAAATTCAACTGAAATGACGTCGTCTTGTCGGTTTTACCAAAATTATCCTCCAACTTCATTTAAAAATTCCCTGTTACAGGCTGAAGTGCAATTTTGTAAATTCCCAGTTTATTCCCATGGAAAGTTTCCAGCATTGAAAATTCCTGGGATTTTGCAACCCTAGTGATAAGCTTAAAGGATGCGAATTGTAAGAATTTGTAAATGGTACTTTTTTGATTTCTGCTTGATTTCTGCAGTGTGACTGTAAGTGTTAAAATCTCTACACTGCATTCCTTCTTACATGTGTCTCAGTGTACAGTACCAATAAACTAATTATCCAATCATCTAAAGTCTTCATGGTTTTTGAGAGACAATGGCATGTACCTTTTATTACTATACAACACACTCGGGTATTTAAAGGTATGGTTTTCTTTGACCAAACAAATCTAAAAAGTCCAGATGTTCCACTTTATTTTTCATTGAAACAGTCAGTCCTTTTCTCCAAACGTTCAGCTGAAATACTTTGCAGTGTCTCTTGTAAAACTCCCCGTTTTTCTGTGCATCTCAGAGCAGTTCAGTAGGATTTAGGTGCGGTGACTGGGCAGGTCGTTCCATGATAGACATCAATCCAGATGACTGTCTGCTCTCTAAATAACGCTCACAGATCTCAGACCTACGCTTCGGATTCTTCATTGTCTTGTCGTATGGTGAAGTCGGTTTCAATAAACCGAACTTTACATGGTGTACTGTATGTTGAAATATGAAATGGTTGCCATGTTGTTGTTTTTTACCCAGAATATCTAAACAATTCTCCAAAACAACCTCAAACCATTACGCTTCCACCTCTATGTTTAATGGTTGAGGCAGTCTGATCACATCTTCCCTCCTGTTCAGGCTGCAGACTCACCACACCTAGGATGGGTTTCTTTACCATTCCGTATAGACAGCAGTTTGAGTGAAATTCCCAGTAGATCAGCAGTTTTCCAAACTACAGTAAATAATACAGTTTAATAATCGAAAAAAATGAGATAGCAGGAGATGAGGAGGACAATTTAAACCGCCTACGTGGTCGAAAGTCCAGGAACCAGTTGTACAGGCAGATGTTCAGATCTGGGATTGGTGGAAATAGTATTAATTGGGGGTCCAAGGAGTTTCTCCAAGTAAGAAGGAACAAATGATAGGTAGAGTTTTTGAAAGAACGTGGCAGTTTGGTTGTTCCAATCAACTTGGAGAATCAACCACAGATCCTCTATGGATGGAGGCTGCCTCAAATCCTTCTGCTGCATAATGTAATCCCAGACACACACAGTGGTCTTAAAATTGGGGCACTATGAGGGCCAAAACTATTACTTCCAGGATTCCTTATTTTGCTCCATGCTGAAGATAGTCGTTGTCCTGCTGCAGAATATAGTTGGGATCAGACGCCTTCCTGACGCCTTCTATTGCATGATAGATAATTATCTGCCTGGATTTCTCAGCATTGAGGACACCAATAATCCTGAATTAATCCATATATATCAGCCATAAAATGGCCTTATTACAAATGTTACTTACTGCAGCTTTAAAGGGGAAAACAGGTATTTACGATAGGCTGTAATTAAATTTGCCCCGTGTAAGCTAAAGAAAGAAGCTGTGGATATTTTTGTTTGTTTGTTTGTTTGTTGTTGGACCCTTTCCATGAAGTCCATAATGATTGGACTCCAGGGGCTGACAATTGTTTATTTTTCTTTCGTTATTTTCGTTTTTGATAATAGTGTGCAGATATTTTAGAACATTTGTACAGACCTGATGTGGTTAAAAAACACTTATAAATTTTGTATTTTTCTTTTTGTTTTTAACAAAGCGAGCTATAATAAGATTAGTGCTGGATAAGGGATGTACTTGCATTGTGACCGCTAGAGGGCGCTGTTGCATATGCAAAGTTATCAGGTGTACTTACTGTTACAAGGGTACTACCAGTGTAAAGCCGTGCATTTCATACCTTGGCCTATAGTGGTGTCCTGCCTGAATCAGTCTACCTTTTAATACCATAATTGTGACACTACAGCAATAGAAACCATCAGTATTATAAAGAAACACAGTATAATGGCTATAAACCAATAAAAACAAAAAAACCCAGTGAACACGATTCACAATTCGAGTCTTGTTTCACTGCAGCCACAGCTGCACCACCCACACACATCATCTCTAGCAGAAGCATCGATATTAACCTCATGAAATGTTTGTGCATTTTTTTCTGTGCATTGTATATTTTTTAAAAATCAGTTATTGTCCCTGGCAACATGTGATGTGACACCTGACATCTGACTGAATTACAACCTAAATTATACTCCGATTTAGACCTTAAGGTGTAATACCACCTTACTATGTCATTTTGGGTGTAGTCCTGCCTTACTATGTCACTCAGGCTGTATAACCACCTCACTATGTCACTGAGGCCCTCAGTCTGAGGGTGTATTCCTGCCTCACTATGTCACTCAGGGTGTATTCCAGCCTCACTATGTAATTCAGGGTGTAATACCACCTCACTATGTCACTCAGGGTGTATTCCTGCCTCAGTATGTCACTCAGGGTGTATTCCAGCCTCACTATGTAATTCAGGGTGTAATACCACCTCACTATGTCACTCAGGGTGTATTCCTGCCTCACTATGTCACTCAGGGTGTATTCCAGCCTCACTATGTAATTCAGGGTGTAATACCACCTCACTATGTCACTCAGGGTGTAATACCACCACACTATGTCACTCAGGGTGTATTCCTGCCTCACTATGTCACTCAGGGTGTATTCCTGCCTCACTATGTCATTCAGGGTGTATTCCTGCCTCACTATGTCACTCAGGGTGTATTCCTGCCTCACTATGTCACTCAGGGTGTATTCCTGCCTCACTTTGTCACTCAGGGTGTATTCCTGCCTCACTTTGTCACTCAGGGTGTATTCCTGCCTCACTTTGTCACTCAGGATGTATTCCTGCCTCACTTTGTCCCTCAGGGTGTATTTCCGCCTTACTATGTAATTCAGGGTGTATTCCTGCCTCACAAAGTGTCACTTAGGGTGTATTCCTAAATTGGTGTATTCCAAAATTGACTCTGGATCCACTTGCCAGAACATTTCAAATTTTAATGAATTATGAGATCATATCAGGTACATTAGTGTTGTTGAGATTTTTTGGTCCCCAAACAAAAGAATGTCTCTTTTCTAAGGTCATTAACTAACAGTAATTATGAGTAGAGAATGAGTAACACATTATGCACAGGGGGAATGAACTCAGACTCTATTTGTACACATATTATGGAGATGATCCACCTTTTGTGGTCATGTTTAAAGCGGACTCACTTTAGTCTGGACAGCAGCGTCCCTTTCCACTAATGGACAGTGTAGTGATGAACTGAGAACCTGTACATCCAAATAGACAAGCTATAGTCAGTAAGTGTATTGGGTACAATGATAAATTGTATGAACGTTGTAATATTTACTACAACCAGTAGATTTTCACTTTGTATTAATCCTATTTTTAGGACCTGTTAATCCTAATATGTTGAAAGTTTTACTATACATACTCAAAGAAGATTTTTACTAAACGCCTTTCATTGTCTGTCTGTTACTAGTCTCCTAACCAGACAGGCCAATGTAGATGATGTGCGATGGGCTTAAGTTGTGGATTAATGGCTTAGAGGCCCACGGCAGTGTCCCCGAGGATGATGAGGATGAGGAAGAGAAGTTGTCTGGCAAAAATGAAGCCGAGTCAGAAGACATGATCGACTTGAGTGACCTGCCAACCTCACTGTTTGCCTGCTCTGTAGACGAGGCTGTGTTTGAGGGTGACAGGCAACGGGTAAGTAGTGTGTGTGTGTGTGTGTGTGTGTGTGTGTGTGTGTGAGGCCCACAGTAAGGTAAAGGCTAACAGGTATGGTGTTACATGTCTGCATGTGAGTAACAACTGATATCAGTACACTAGCCTAGCGTGTGTCCAAATGTGGACAGATGAGGACAAAAGTGACTGGTCTGAGACTCATGTTCATCTAAAAAATCATGCTAAATCATCTGGAAAATTATATCAAGCCAAACATGCTTAACACACACCCATTTTTAAAGATGTGAGCTATGAAACAGATTCATAAAATGCAAAACCTAAAAATATCCAATATTAAACAAACAAAAATGTATTAAAAGTATGCAATTTGTAAATGTGCTATAATGCTACAGCTCAGTTTGCTAGTAATTACTAGCATAGCTAGCTATTTTCTTCCAGCTTTTCAATTAAAGGCTAAATTCAAGTCCATTCTGTCAATGTTTTGTTGAGTTTATTTTTGTATCCATTGAAAAGCGCACCGGTATTATAAATTGAAACAAGACTGATGCAGCGACAGCTTACCCCAACACAAAGTGTAATACGTGCCACAGTTAAATTTTATGCTGGAAAGCACATTTTATACACGAATATCCAATATAACAGTCATGGCAAAGCTGTCGTCAATCATGTGAGTGCTGTAAAATGTAAAACCTACTGAACACCTACATCACCTACATCATTACCCAACTTTACTAACACCCTTGTGGTTAAAGGAATATCACACAAATCTCCACAAGCACCATCAAAAATCTAGTGAAACATATATATATATATATACAGTACAGACCAAAAGTTTGTACACACCTTCTCATTCAAAGAGTTTTCTTTATTTTCATGACTATGAAAATTGTAGATTTGCACTGAAGGCATCAAAACTATGAATGAACACATGTGGAATTATATTTGGAATTATATACATAACAAAAAAGTGTGAAACAACTGAAAAATGTCATATTGTAGGTTCTTCAAAGTCGCCACATTTTGCTTTGATTACTGCTTTGCACACTCTTGGCATTCTCTTGATGAGCTTCAAGAGGTAGTCACCTGAAATGGTCTTCCAACAGTCTTGAAGGAGTTCCCAGAGAGATGCTTGGCACTTGTTGGCCCTTTTGCCTTCACTCTGCGGTCCAGCTCACCCCTAAACCATCTCGATTGGGTTCAGGTCCGGTGACTGTGGAGGCCAGGTCATCTGGCGCAGCACACATACACACACACACACACACACACACACACACACACACACACACACACACACACACACACACACACACACACACACACTGCCTCAAGCATGTAGGCCCAACATAGAAAGCTTTATATTTTCTGCTATTGCACACATTTCGAATCTAATGGACGAAGTGGAAGCAGGAACATACAAACCTGCATGTAGTGATGCCCTGATTACATTCACACAACGTTTTTAAAACCCATTAATTTAAGTGTGTTTATTCCCTGCAACTGTTAGTGGAAATATTCATTAGGTAACACAACCTACATTGAGGTCATAGTGATCTAGTGATTATATATATATATACACACACACACACACACACACACACACACACACACACACATATTTCTAAACAGTTGAGGGACATTGACAGAGTTTGATGTGGCATGTGTGTAAAAGCTCAGTATTACTGGTGAATAAAGTTATTTTTTACAGCATGGTGGTCTATATATAATATATTGGTGCATGTATAAACCACTATTCTGGTTGTCACATAAAGCCAGTGTTGGACAAAGTGCACAAAGCATGTACTTGAATAAAAGTAGAGATGCACTCAGTAAAATATTACTCCAAAAAAAGTAAAAGTGCTTCTTTTTAAAGTAAAATTAAAGAACAAAAATTATTTGCATTTGAATGTACTTAAGTATCCAAAGTGCTATGATTTAATATGGCTATAATGTTCCTATTATTATTTTGTTCACAAGACTAGGTAGCTTGCTGCGTGCTTCTCCAATTACGTTTTTATCCAGTCATAAATAAAAGGAACGACTGTTTCGCAAAATGTAGTTGAGTAAAAAAATCTAATATTTGACTTTGAAATGTAGTGAAGTTAAAGTAAAAGTCTTCCCAAATGGAAATACTTTAATAAAGTGCAGATACGCAACAAAAAAAACCTACTTAAGTACAATAACGAATTACTTTTACTTTCATTATTATTACGTTACTGTACATCACTGCATATAGCCTTTTTAAAAAACAAAAACAAAACAAAACACAATCATTTCTGACCTCCAAAACATACAACGGCATCTTTTACTCTATGTATCGTATTGACTTTAGTGTTGGACATTTTGTATCTGTTTTCCTTATTTAATTTCAAATAATTTGTTCCCACCAGTGGCACTGTAATGGAAAGGGATTGATGGAAAGGGATCACACCTCTAGTTAAGAGATTAGCCCAAGTCATGAGACAGTCATAAACTCGGGTGCAAAATCATGTATCATTATTATTAATTTTATAATTATTTTTCCACAGGATACATGTTGATGTTAGAACACAATAATGCGTGCCTTTGTGCCAGTGTCTCCAAGCGCCACCTCTCTCTGATCTACCCTGGTATTTTTTTTAATTGCACACCATTACACCCATTCATTATTTACATTCCGACACAAACACGCTAGGTTAAGCTAATCAGTGGGTAATTATGTAGAGTTCAACCGGCTGGAACTGGAATCTTACAAACACAGAATCTGCTGGATATCTCAGATAGAGGTCTGAAATCAGGTCTAATCATACAATCAGAATAGTTGGAAAGAAATCATGTCAAAAAAACTTTACGAATGCTTTTTTTCTTCCCCACGAAAGGAAATTTCCTGTAATTTGATGCACTGAATTTATGACTAGGCTGGATAGAAGGATTCTAGAGACAACCAAAAGAGCTAGTGATAAAAATCAGATCATTTTAGTGACTTTTTTTAACTTCGATCAGAAATAAAATATTCATTTATTTTTCACTAAGCAGACCCCCAACATGGCTACATACACAAACTTTGACTATAGTTTCACTCATTTATATATGTATATATAACTTCATAGTGCCTATAGGAGTCAAGTGACAACAAAAAAGAATGACTCGGACTAGACGAGTGTAGAGGGATAAACTACTCTGTTACCTGTGTAATGCGTTGCATAGCATCAAAAGAACGTACGGTGATTTGCTCGTCCAGTAGAAAATAAACAAATCACTCTTCGAGACTACTTTAATTTCTGGACTATAAGCCACACCCATATATAAGCCACACCCATATATAATCCGCACCCACTGAATTTTACAAGTTTTTTTTTTTTTTTTACATAAATAAGCCGCACCTGTCTATAAGCCTATAGTCTACACTAATGAACTTTACACAGGCTTTCACGAAAGACACGTTACATACAGTGTAACGGGTGAAATATGTTGCGCTTCCATCCGGAGCAAAGCGGTATTTTGGGAATAGCCTGCCACTGCATTTTTCCCGGTATTACTGCATGTGTGTAAGACTGAGGAATATGTCCTTATTAATTTCTGATGCTCATTTTTAAATTTCTTTGACTAACCCGTAACGCTGTTGCCAAGAAAAATAAAAAAGCATGTGTTTTGGAAACCTGTCTGTGCTTATATGATTTCTGTTGTAACTGGAGTTAGCGGGTTCTCCCTTCACCCAGACTCAACGCGCTACAACGGCTTGTGTCTAAACAGTAGCCGCCCAATAAAGTCATTGTTCACCGTCTTCCTTTCACAACTATTTCTTTCAGGAGTTTATCTTTTGGCATCGCCGTGCGTTTAAAAATCAACCGATGGAAGTTTTTTCTCCCGATGCCGTGCAGCTCAGAACACAGGTGATGTGCCTTTTTTAGTTTCCGTTCGGAAATTTCATTGGTCTAATGTTATGGGTCTTAGTTTTGGCTTGAAGCTTGTGAAACCAGAAAACTGAAAGAATTTATAAATTAGCCGTTCAAAACTTGGGAAAAAAGTAGCGGCTTATAGTCCGAAAATTATTCTTGAACGACCCGTCACTACTTCTCCTTTTTACAGAAAAGGTGGAGAAATGGAATATCTCTGATATAAATGTTAAAGCATGCGGGACAAATGTATTACAAGTTAAGCAAATCAAATACTAATCCAGCAAAACAATGTTATGTGTATTTTAGTGTATTGAGACGAAGGAATGAAGTTAATCCTTAACTATAGAGATATAAATAAGTATAGTTGTAGTATATGTACTTCCAGTCTTATTTTCTTACCAGTTGCCACCTCATACCTTTTCTCTGGACATTAGACCAAAAATAATACAGGGGTGCGTCTCTCGAAGCTTCTTTGACGTTAGTAATAAAATGACTCATAGTTATCTTTTTATGTTACGTCATTGGTTACCTTTTTCATGGATGAGAAAACGTCATCATTGCTAGTTTGCTAATATAAAATGATGTATACAGGGTCATGTTGGAGTCAAAGTGTATCTACAGACATTATTGTGGCCAAGTTATGAACTGAATCAGCTGTTAGTCGAGACATCGAACATGAGACAAGCAGCTGAAGGTGTAGTCAGTGAGAAAGTGAAGTACATTGTGTGTGTGTGTGTGTGTGTGTGTGTGTGTGTGTGTGTGTGTGTGTGTGAGAGTGTGTGTGTGTTTGTGTGTGTGTGTGTGTGTGTGTGTGAGAGAGAGAGAGAAAGAGAGAGATAGAGAGTGTGTGTAAGTCACTCGGCATGTATGAGGTAAAGCGTCTCTTGTGTGAAGGTATATTTCTCTTGAGTCTGATTGCACACTTCCTTGTTCTGATTGGCTGGATGTCTGTGGTCCTCATCATCCATCTTTTCCCTCTCAGTTGCAGAGCCTTCAGAACAGCAGAGACCAGAATCTTCTCTCTGAGACGGTGTTTTGTCGAAGCTGCGGGAATTTGAATGGTACTTTTCTTTTCGACATAGTAAGCTTTTAACTTATCATACCAATAAAACCACCTACTTATTGTATGGCACTAAAATCACTTTGATCTGTACAGAAGCATGGACTCTAAAGGTGTGCTGTAGTAAGATGTTAGCAGCAGATCCTCTAGTCCTTTAAGTCAGTGGTCCCAAAGCCCTGGTCCGTGGGTCAACTGGTACTGGGCCACACAGAAAGAATACATAACTTACATTATTTCTGTTTTATTTATTATCTGATTCTAAACGATGTTTTATTTTAGAAAATGACCAGATTCTCTCCACCACATCTGTCTATGACTCACTCTTGATGCATGTCATGATGCCTCAGTCACATGTTTTACCTCCATCCTCTACTTTCTTAAAGGGGCTGCTCCATCTGCTAACACATAATACATTACCTCTAAATTCAAACCCCCAAACTAGCAACATGAACAAAAAACAACACAGTGGATTCACGTTTATTATTATATTTAGAAAATACCAGTTTTTATGGCGGTCGTAACATTTTATTTTGTTGTATTTATCCGTCACACCTTAAAGGGCGGTCCGTGAAAATATTGTCTGACCGGTCCGTGGCGCAAAAAAAGGTTGGGGACCGCTGCTTTAAGTTATAAGGTGGAGACTCAACCTCATGTATTTTGGTGCCTGTTTTTTCAAGCCAGCATTTGTTTCAGGAAATAGTTAGACATGCTTGCTTCCACTTCCCACACACATCAGTGAGTCGTAGGTGCCTAATGACATCATCACCAATTTACAGTTTTGGTAGGTAACCACTGCATACCAGGAACACCCCAATGAGACTGTCGTCTAGCCATCACATTTCTTTTCAAAGTTGTTCAGATGAATACGCGTGTCCATTTTACAGTTCCTTCAGTCTTTTCACTTTCGGGAAACAGAAAAATAGGCAAACTAACTTTTCACTTGATGCTTAATATATCCCAGTCTATCCCAGTGTTTTAAAATAATTAATAAGGGTGTAATGGTACACGTATATTTGTACCGTTTTCAGTACAGAGCTTAATGCAATACTTTTTACGTGTGGAACAGAGTTAAAATCTTGAGTTCCCTCAAGAACCTATTAAATGGTGGACAGCAAATTATGTTTTTTTTGAATATTTTTAAACTTGAAAACATACACAACAATGTCCGGGGTATAAAAAGAAACTAGAGTTAGCACAGTTTCACTGTGGCTAATGACTAAGCTAAGATTTGTTTTGGGCATGCATGAAAACGCTAAAGAATCCATACTAGCGTTAGCCGCTAACAGAACTGGCTAGCGGCTAACATTAGCACTATGGATTGTTTCGCATTTTTTGTCCAGCTTCAAGAATTTTTCTCAAAAGAGAAAATCCTGACAATTCCACATTTCGAAGAGTGAATGAATGAGGGATGGAAGGAATGAAGATATTTATTAAAGTATGCTGAAATCATAAATTATTCCCTATAAGATTAGCCTTAATGACACTTGATACTGACACTTGAATGCAAAAATGTTTATGGCCAATTGCCATAACTGTAGCAGGCTATTTATATTGGTGCCTCCGGCTTGGATTATTATTGTAATGACTTACTGTCTGTCAAGTCAAGGTTTTTTTTGTTGGTTTTTTTGGCACATGTACCGTACAGCACAGAGAAATTCTTTCTCCGCATATCCCAGTGATGTTAGGAAGCTGCGGTCAGAGCACTGAGTCAGACATGATACATCACCCATGGAGCACAGAGGGTTAAGGGCCTTGCTCAAGGGCCCAAGAGTGGCAGCTTGGCTATACTTCAGCTTGAAACAATGAACATCCGATCAGTTACCCAGAGCCTAAATTACTGAGCTCCCAAATGGAAAGCTGTTTTCAGTAAGTTTATCATGATTATATATATTATATTAGGTGTAAACAGACTTCTTTATTTTCCTAGACCTGACTTTCAGGTGGAGGGAGAGAAGGACTGAGATAAAAATAGCCGAATGGTGCTGTATGGATCAGGAAGCTATTAATACATGAATCGGGCATGTAGATCGAGATAATGCAGTGTTTCTGAGTCACCAGGCAACGGGCACACATTGTCTCCTTCCATTGTCTCAGATTCTTCTACGGTTCATTCTTTTTTTAATTCAGGCTGTTTATAGGCACTGTGGACTTTTTTTTTTCATGTCTGTCTTCTGTCTCAGTTCACTCTGCCTATCCTCTCTTTCTCTCTCTCCGTCTGCAATCACTCTGCTGCATCACTCTGCATTCCTCTGCACCTGGACCCTCCCTCTCTCTTGCTTTCACTCTCAGTCTCTCTCTCTCTCTCTCTCTCTCTCTCTCTCTCTCTCTCTCTCTCTCTCTCTCTCTCTCTCTCTCTCTCTCTCTCTCTCTCTCTCTCTCTCTGTTCTATAAATATCTTGCCCTAGTTTGCTGCAGCTGCAGTGAAGCCAGAGGCTGGTAGAAAAGGGTGAGATAGTAAAACAGTCTACACACACACACACACATGCACACACACACACACACACACACACACACACACACACAAATGTATTTTTGTTCACTATACTGTGTGCAAATCATTTTACCCGAACACAAACTATAAAGCACTTAATGGTTTCCAGTTCTTTAGCTTGACCCTGTCAGACTTAAGATGGATAGAACAGCTCATACACACCAAATGAGTTAGTCATTCACTCTCACACACACACACACACACACACACACACACACACACACACACACACACACACACACACAAACACATGAATACAGAGTCACACAGCCTGATGTCTCTTACTCTTACTCTATGCCATTGCTGTATATTGTGTGTGATTCATATCATGTTCTATTTCTATCCAAATTGCTATTTATTAATATAAATAACGTCAACAGATGATACATAGTTCTTTAAAAGATGTGTGTCAGCTTGTGTGAGTGTGTATGTGTGTGTGTGTATGTGTGTGTGTGTGTATGTGTGTGGAGGGTGGTTGTGTCTAATGTGACTATGCAATCCCTGGAAGCTTTAACTGTTCCACTGCCCTGCTTTTTCTCCTACAACCAAAACAAAAAGGCAGTTTTGTTTGCACTACTGACAGAGTAACTGCACTTTCAGCACTTTCAAAAAACTATATTTCTACTGAAAAGGTTCATGGTTTTGTAAAGCCCGGCTGTCTATCTATTTTGGCTAGTGCCATTAGTCTTACAGCCTTGTCTTTTGCCAAAGGGTTTCATCTAGTAAGTTGTTTAGAGGGACATTAGAAAGAGAGGTTGGTGAGGACAGGAGAGACTACAGCTGTAAAGGATTACAGGAACTAAAATGATTAAGAGACATAATGCAGCATTTTAAAACAGATCCGTCTCTGAAGAAAATATTGTCCTATAAACCATGCGTTGAAAAGAAGGTTGGTGAGATCACTTCTTCGGAATACATGATATCTCAAGACTTTGCCTGGCACTTTTCACTTATACAGCCATGACATTTTGGATGTTGATGCAGAATCCCGATCGTATCAAATCTCTGACAGTGGCTATGAGACACTAAAGCAAATGTATTTCTTAGATCAATATTAATCAGGTGATTAAGCAACAAAACCGAACACGTCATTGTTCACACCATTAGTTCATCCGCAGAAACATTAAGAAACGTCAAACTGTCAGTGTCTTGTCTTAAGTACTACCTTGATATCTGTGCCAGCTCTGTCACAGTATAATACTTAGTCTGGTCCCACTTATATGTACTACATTTTGCTGTTAGTTTTATGCGTGAGACTGTGCGCTGCATGAAGAGCGCTATATTATAAGTATTATGTATATTATATATTTATTAAATAATATGATCACATTTTCATGATTCAGTACTGGTTTTTTTTCTTTCATTTTTTTAAAGAAATTTCAGTACTATGTTACATAGCTTGTAATAATGTTTTTTTTAAATCTTTTAAAAAAAACTATTGTATGGTTAAGCTTTAAAGTGCAATCAAGCCTAGCTATCTGTAAATCCCTCGACCTCGATTTAATCTTAATCTGTATCTGGATTTCTGTAAAACAACCTTTAAGAAGTCGACATGATAACAAAGGGCAATTTTTTATTTTTATTATTAATAATGAGCATCATATTAGTGAAGCTGTAGACATAAGTGGACTGCAAATTTATCTTCTTCTTTCGGCTTCTCCTGTTAGTGGTTACCACAGAGGATCATCCGTCTCCATACTGTCCTCTACATCTGCCTGTTCAAACCAACTACCCGCATGTCTTCTCTCACCACATCCATACACCTCCTCTTTGGCCTTCCTCTTTTCCTCCTTCCTGGTGTGTCCATCCTCAGCATTCTCCTACCGATATACCCCATGTCCCAAAACGTCCTACATGTGCTGTTCCTGTAATAAACTCATTTCATCATTGTCACTCCCAACGAAAACCTCAACATCTTCAGCTCTGCTACCTCCAGCTCCACCTCCTGTCTATTAGTAAATGCCACTGTCTCTAAACCATACATCATCTCAGGTCTCACCACAGTCCTATAAACTTTCCCTTTCACTCTCACAGATACTCTTCTATCACAAATCACTCCTGCTATCACTCTTCTCCACCCACTCCACCCTGCCTGCACTCTTTTCTTCACTTCTCTAACACACTCTCCATTACTTTGCACTGTTGACCCCAGGTACCTGAACTCCTCCACCTTCTCCACCTCTTCTTCCTGCAACCACACCCCTCCACTGCCCTCCCTCACACATGTACTCTGTCTTACTTCTACTGACTTTGATTCCCCTTCTCTTCAGAACGTACCTCCACCTTTCTAGGATCTTCTCAACCTGCTCCCTACTCTCACCACAAATCACAATGTCATCCACAAACATCAGAGTCCATGCAGACTCCTGTCTGACCTCGTGTGTCAACCTGTCCATCACCACTGCAAACAGGAAAGGGCTCAGAGCTGATCCTTGATGCAGTCCAACCTCCAACATAAACCAGTCTGACGTTCCTACTGCACACTTTACTGCTGTCACACTGTCCTCATATTCATACATGTCCCGAACTGCAAATTTATAAATGTAAAAAAAAAATCCAAGCTACATATGTGCCAATGACCTTCAACATCAATATAGTGTTACCTTAATTAACCATGCTCTTGTGGGTGGCACTGGAACTTTCCACTACATGATACATTGGTGGTACCATGGTTACTGTGGGTTTTAATTATATAGGTTTTTGGGTTGATATTTTATAGTAAAAAGTAATTTGATGTCTTATGTTCCAATGATTTTGTCAGGAGTATGGGTGTTTTACCTTTCTTCAAGTCATAGAAAAGAACTAACACATAAATAATAATTTAATAAAATTGAATCAACAATTAATGCTATTAGGGTTCCACAAGCCAGTGCTCTCTTAGTGCCGGTCCCAAGCCCTTTATAGTAAAAAGTAATTTGATGTCTTATGTTCCAATGATTTTGTCAGGAGTATGGGTGTTTTACCTTTCTTCAAGTCATAGAAAAGAACTAACACATAAATAATAATTTAATAAAATTGAATCAACAATTAATGCTATTAGGGTTCCACAAGCCAGTGCTCTCTTAGTGCCGGTCCCAAGCCCGGGTAAATGGGGAGGGTTGCGTTAGGAAGGGCATTCAGCCTAAAACATGTGCCAAATCAAAT
>MU551610.1:5446290-5492336 GCA_024362625.1 Silurus asotus | reverse complement strand
GTTAGGAAGGGCATCCAGTTTTAAACATGTGCCAAATCAAATATGTCGATCAGGATTCAGAATTTCATACCGGATTGGTCGAGGCCCGGGTTAACAACGACCGCCACAGGTATCGTTAGCCAACAGGGTACTGGTGGAAATTGGGCTACTGTTGGCTGAAGGAGGAGAAGGAGAGGGGGAAGACGTCTACAGAGACGACAGGGAAAGGAGAAGTGTAGAAGAGTAGAGGTTTGGGTTGGTACTTTAAATGTTGGTACTATAACTGGTAAAGGGAGAGAGGTAGCTGATATGATGGAGAGAAGAAAGGTAGATATGTTCTGTGTTCAGGAGACCAAGTGAAAAGGGAGTATGACCAGGAACATTGGAGTTGGAGGTTTAAACTGTTCTATCATGGTGTGGATGGAAAGAGAAATGGTGTAGGGGTGATTCTGAAGGAAAAGAACAGTAAGAGTGTAGTGGAGGTGAAGAGAGTTTCTGATGAGTGAGAATGATGAACATGAAGCTGGAAGTTGTAGGGGTGATGATAAATGTCATCAGTGCTTTTGCTCCACAAAGTGGTACAAGGTGAACGAAATTAGGAATGAAAGATTAGTGATTAGATTAGATTAGATTAGTGATTGGTGCAGATTTTAATAGGCATGTAGATGAAGGGAACAGAGGTGATGAGGAGGTGATGGTAGGTATGGCTTTAAGGAGATGAATATGAAAGGGCAGATGGTGGTAGATTTTGCTAAAAGGATGGAAATGGTTAGTGAGCAGAAGGTTGGACATCACTGATAAGTGCCATTGTTGGGCTCTTGAGCAAGGCTCTGAACTCCCTCTGCTCCAGGAGTTCATAAAGTTAATCTTGTCAACTTTGTCACCTAACAAGACACATCACTTCTATATAAGATGCTTTTGTTTGTCGTATACATTACAGCACATTGAATTTCTTATCTTGTAACCAGGAGTATTAACTGTTAAATCACCACTTCCCAGGTCATAGCCTCTAAAATTATGTAAGTCCTGAAATGTTAAATATATTCCAGTGTCCTTGGATTGACAAACATCTTGATATAGACGTATCCGGATGCCGCCCGTAATCCCAGCAGGTATCTGAAGAAATTTCGCCAGCTGAAGGTCTATTGACTGTGGTTTTAGTGGCTGCAGGCTGATTGCTTAATTAACTACGGTTAACGACAATAAAATACTGTATTTAATTTTAAAGTCTTTTATAAACCAGTGCAGGCAGTCCTCAAATTATGGTTTGACATGATTTTTCAACAATAGCTTATGACAAAATTGTAAAAATTTTGATGTTTCGTGCGTAGCAGCATATATGCGGTATAATACGTTGGGATGCTGCAATGGTTTACAAACCTCATACCTGCCTTTATTGTGTATTACTCCATACTTGTCACCCAAATCTCCTGGGTGTCTCGATTTACGATGGGGTCATCAGAACGCATCTCGATTTTAAGTCAGGAACAACCTGTATTTTGTAAATCATTTGTAGCTTTATTTCTTAAATTGTAATTTTTACAATAACGCAGTTACATAAAAAAAAAAACAGTAAAACTAACTCAATAAAAACTTGATCATTTAGACAATAGCGTATGCGGGCGTCGGTGACGTCATACAGGGCCGCGCTCTGATTGGTGCGTTTTGTAGCGGCTCGACTCCGCCCCTTGCGTTCAAGACAGCGAGGGTCAGACGGGCAGTAGTTGAGTCAGCGAGTGTTCAGGGATCTGCAGGAGCGCATCTCAGGTGAAACAGAACAGTGCCGGAACCCGAAAGAGGAATAAATAAGGACAAAATTAAATACAATTAAAAAATTCCATTGTTAAGCGTTTTGAGAGGGAATGCCATCAATCGAGATGAAACTGGAACTGGTGACGCTCATCGCGTGCGACGTGGACGCTGAGGTGTTCACATCCGACAAAATGCAGGTAGAGATATATTTCTTCTCCCTCGCTATGTCTTCTCTCTCTCTCTCTCTCTCTCTCTCTCTCTCTCTCTCTCTAATTAACCATATTTAATTATGCTATATCCCCCCCCCCACACACACACACGCTCACACACAAGACATCCCAGATATCTTCTCGATCACCATCATACACACTTTATGCTCAAAGTCCCATCATTATCAGAGTCCTATCATTACCATGCTGTTTCATTTGATCTCTGCGGCGAAGGACGGTTGCTATGGTCGCCCAGACGTAGCCACGCCCCCTGACAACAGCGGCTGGTGAAAGCTTTTGAAGTGTTGAACTTAAAAAAAAAAGATCAAAGGATTTGTTGGAATTTTAAAAATAAAAAATTGTTAGACTTGAGTTTAAAAAAAAGTGTCCATAAATCAAACAATGGATTTTTATGAAATAAATAAATAAATAAAAAATTTATAATAATAAATTTCTGGCGATTTTCTTTTTGTTAGAATTTGGGGAAGAATTATTATTTTGTTATTATTATTTATAAATAATAATAATTATATTCTTATTAGTAGTAGTATACTAATAGACTATAAACAGGGTTTTTATTTATTTATATTTATATGTATTGTTTTTTTTTTGTTTTTTTTTTTATAATTTTTTGGGGGTTTTTGTGAATGAAGCTGCGGCTCCGCATTGACATTCCGCTGCACGCTTCGGTGACGTCATCGGTGCGCCAGAATGAGTGACGCGCGCGCTCGCTCGCGAAGGCGCAGGGAGCAGCAGACTTATACACTCCGGTCATACCGGAGAGAGGGAGAAGGGAAAAAGAAAAAAAAAGTGCACCAGAGAAAAGCTGTTGTTTAGACGCATAGGCGAGCCGAGTTCTTATGCACGTGTTTGCGCACACATAAACACGCAGAGTATGCCACCTAACCTACTCTCACACTGCAGGTGTGTGTGTGTGTGTGTGTGTGTGTGTGTGAGAGAGTGTGTGTTAGAGAAGGTCTGCAGGAATGCATGGGACCAAATGACAATGCTGTTGCAGATCTTCTCAACTGCGTTTGTAGATGTTATTCAAAAAGTTGTGCTTCATGCAAAAGGCAGAATGGTATAGTGTGTGTGTGTGTGGGTGTGTGTGTGTGTGTGTGTGTGTGTGTGTGTGTGTGTGTGAGAGAGAGAGAGATATGACCAAGATGAGATAATGCAATTTTTAATGTTTTATAATAAAATGTTCGTCACTGCTGGAAGAAAAATTTGTGTGTGTGTGTGTGTGTGTGTGTGTGTGTGTGTGTGTGTGTGTGTGTGTGTGTGTGTGTGAGAGAGTGAGAGAGAGATATGACCAAGATGAGATAATGCAATTTTTAATTTTTTATAATAAAATGTTCGTCACTGCTGGAAGAAAAATTGATTTATTTTGCAGCAGTTCAGTTCAGTGTTTATCTGTAAAGCATTTGTAACAGTGGCCACTGCCCTGAAGCAGCTTTACAAAAATAAATCGATTATGAAAATGGATTTTAAGGTCATAAATTTGTCGATAGAATTTTATTCCTAATGGAAATAAGGAACGGTTGTGGGAAGGAAAAAAAAAAAAACATTAAATGTCAAGGAAGTAACCTTGAGAGGAACCATGCTATCTAAGGGTATCCCTATCCACATACACACACACACACACACACACACACACACACACACACAAATATAATATACACACAATGGACTGTTGTCCATGGTAGCGTTCAGCATCTGTGTTGGAGATAAAATCCTTAACCAGGGTTGCCAGGTATCAGCAAAGTATCCATCCAAACTACATCTCAAAAAACAATTAATTAATGAAATAAAATAAAAAGGAGGACAGAATCTTATTTTTTTTCTATCAGACTTTTTGTGTTTATGATGTACAGAATCCTCATTATCCTGCTACGATTGAAACAAAGGTTCTGTACATCAGTGACAGACTGTCCACACTTATAATAATTATTCGATTTAATTCTGATCCGTCAATATTATGTAAGATTTTGTAAGAAGCAGCCATAACGAGTCTGATCTGGCAACCCTGTCATTACCTGTGCCATCTGCTGTTCCTCTGCTGAACACGGGGCAGCGTGAGTCCTGCCCCAGGGGGCTGCTATACAATAGATACAATAAGGAAGTGAAGTGGGACAGGAAGCACTATGCGACTTGATTATGTAACATCTAGAAAGGCGACCGATTCAACGGAGCATCTGTGCGTATCGGTCAGATTTTGAGACAATTAGCATTTCAAGGGAATTCAACATGTATGGTGTTGTGAATGAGAGCTTTATCTAAGGATGTGCTGCTACTGATAGATGAATTAAAAACCTCTACTGCATCAAAAGACTTTGATATGGACAAACAACGAAACTGAAACGTATGGTCTGGTCCTATACTGTAGGATATCAGGGGGTAATATTGAGTGTATTCTTGCACAAGCGAAAAATAATGACCGTGCGCTGGCAATTTTTTTGCTGTCTTGCTCGCACACACACTTATTCAGGTCAGTGTTCGTCATTCAGTTCTGACTGCACCACAGAAAACTGTAGCACTGCAGTATCAGACACAGTGTGTGTCTCTGGCAACACACACCCAGAACACATGTAGTACACCGTTCACAGTCAAATGATCTGCTTTGAATCAACTGTTTGCTCACAATCGTTTCAACGTAGCATATCGCCATCCGTTCTACACGGGAGATGAGTCATTGTTTGTATGTGGCTAACCATTACTGACCTCACCTCCCATCAAGCCTTGCTTCCCCTGGCATGCTTATACCTAATCATACACACACACACACACACACACACACACAGCATCTCTCCTGTGTGCTGTTAAACCTTGTTTGTGCTGTTGCTACCTTGATGTTCATTATTTTTTGTTTTGGCTTGTTTTGGCTGCTGGTCAGGAAGTGGTCAAGACGAATCAAGAAACAGAGAAATGAATTCGAACAAAATGTCTCTAAACAGCACCGCATGTGCTCCAAGCAGCACGTCTTTCAATGTTCCGAAACGCTAATCCAAAAAGAGAGACGGAGAAGGAGAAATAATGGATGGAGGATGTTTAGTAAATCATTATTGTTCGCGCTCTGGAGATTAATAAGATACACGTGGTAACTGGTACGAATTATAGAGAAGACAACATCCGCTTCTTTTTTTCGTGTCTGCTCGTTTTCGCTTTCTTCTCTGGACATGATTTGTTGCATATGCATCATCCCCTGACTCTCTCTTCCTCTCCCTCTGCATGTGTTCTACTATTTTAAACTAGACTGTATGAGAATTGAAACAAATCTATGAGCCCACATTTTATGCTTGCTCTTACTGCCAGGTGAGTTGTACCATAAAATCATGGGCCACATGATAGTTTGAGGATTGTCTGATTTTTTATGACCAAGAGACAGTCTTTAATTGTCCAGGTTGAGGGACTTTGTGTCAGCGTACCCTCAGATTACTCTTCTCGGCAGACCGTTGTGGAACGCAGACCGGCTGGGCCTTTTATTCTGAGACGCCTTTCTGTATACCACGGTTGTGCTATATTGAGTTACTTTAGTTTTCCTGTTCGCTTAAACCAGTTTGTCTATTATAATCTGATCTCACTCATCAACAAAACCGTTTCCACCTGCACAACTGCCACTCGATGGATGTTTTGGGTTTTTTGCACCTTTATGTGTAAGCTCAACCTGTTACACATGAAAATCCGTGAACATCAGCGTTTTTTTGAAAAACTCAAAAAAGGACGGCTTTACTACAGAATCACAAACACCACAGAGGTTTACATTTTGCCCCCATTCTGTAGCTCCATAAAGATCTACCTTATATGGTTTGCAGTGGAAGATTTCATGTGGCCTGCTACAGAGCTCTGATCTCAAGACCAATGAACACTTCTTCTTTCGGCTTCTCCCATTAGGGGATGTTGCAGCGTATCATCCGTCTCCATACCCCCCTGTCCTCTACATCTGCCTCTTCCACCCCAACCACCTGCATGTCTTCCTGGTGTCTCCATCCTCAGCATTCTCCAACTGATATACCCCATGTCTCTCCTCTGCACATGTCCAAACCATCCCAATCTCGCCTCCCTCACCTTGTCTCCAAAACGTCCTACATGCACTGTCCCTCTAATAAACTCATTTCTGATCCTGTCCATCATCGTCACTTCCAGCAAAAACCTCAACATCTTCAGCTCTGCTACCTTCAGCTCCACCTCCTGTCTTTTACTAATGAACACATTTATGATTAATTTAAATGCACCCCAGGCTTCCTCACCTCACCTTCATCAGTACCTGACTTTACTAACACCCTTGTGGCTCAATCTCACACAAATCTCCACAAGAACACTCTGAAATCTAGTTTAACATCTTCCCAGAAGAGTGGAGGTCAGTAATGTGGAACGGGATGTCCAAAGCACATGCCGATCTTACGGACACACTACACAAGGCTAGCATAATAGCTATTGATACATAAATGGGTATTTAATATTCATGAATCATTTGATGTAGCTCCTTTTGCACAGTGTCCTTATTAGCTTTTAACTACACAAACATGTCCATAGCCATGTGCTACACCAGGCTAGTTTTTTTTTCTAAACATTAGCTAACTAATTTCAAATGAGTCGCGTTCTCTCGCTATATTAGTTACCTTGGATGGAGTAGGGTTGCAGAGAAGAGGAGCAGGTTTTTGTGTCACTTCAGAAACAGCTGAAAGTATGTTTCTTTTTCCATTGCGTCAGAATCCTTCATTGTCAATGAACAATAGCGGCAATTTGCATTAACAACATACTGAGCGTTATTTCCATTAACCTAGTGTACTTTTTTTTCTTATTCATCCTGCCAGCATTTGCAGTTTTGTTGAGGTTTATGTTTACGACATGTTACTTAAATCTTAGAATAATCTTTTCTTGCATTTGGCTTTGCTATGATTGGCAGACACTTTGTATCAGATGCTGATAAGGTAACACTAGCATCTCTAAATAACTCCTATTTAAACAGGCGCTATTATATGCCAGGTAACAGACACCTGACCAGGGTAGAGTTAGTGTAGTTCTGGGTTCAGATTAGTAACTATGCAAGTCCTGTACGACAGTCGGGTAAAAACCAGGGTATTTGTCCCTTTAGCCGATTACAGTGTGTCGGTGGTGTTCTGTGACTGATAGGTGTGTGCATGTCATTCAGTCAGGCAGAATTTGTAACATGAGAGGAGGAAAGGTTAACGAAGTGAAGGGCATGACGTAATGTCCAGCTCAATGCTTAGGTGTCTGTCAAATGTTGTTCGGTTAATTTGTCTCGTCAGCTGTTTGTCGCATGTCTGCGTCTAGGCGAGTCATCTCAATATAAGAAAAAAACAGATGGTAATCCGAAAAACATTTGCTGTAGTCTGGACACAAAGTCCCAACGCATCTAGGCGAGTGCGGCTATTATAAAGATTTGTCGTACTTTTTGTAAGGCTCTATTTAAAGCGCGCTCGCTTGCTGATTTAATGGAACTGTTTTTTTTTTTTGCCTCTATAGGAGCCAGGAGTAATAACAGGAAGTCATAGCTTGAGTTTCACAGCAAAACCTGAATCATAGCAGAGTGTTAAAGGTGTGCGAAAGTGTCTGGTTTATGTCGAATTTAGAGCATGGAAACGAAACGCATGAGGAAAAAAAGCCCTTAAGTTGCAAAACTATAAGCTCAGATACAGTTCTTGGTTTGCTTCCAGAGCTGATGGTAAAATGTGCAAACGTGGCGTGGTTTTACTTACATTAAATAAATTCATAAAATAAAGGCAAATCATAACCCCGCCCATAATTTTAACTAGACGCTTTACCAATACCGATAGCTAGGTTGAATCGTACTTGCCAATAATCGTTTAATCTACTGTTAGTTTTTTAAATGGAAACTGGATTAAAAAAAACTACTTGTAAAATAGCACTGAACCTTATTACAAAAAAAAGTTCTGAATCATGAAAATGTGCCAAAGGAAATAAATATGAATATATTAATAAATAAATATAATTATATAATGAATACATTATAAATAATTAACATAATATAGCGCTCTCAGTGCAGCGCACAGTCCCACATGTAAAATCAAACAGCACGCAGATTCATTGATTTGCTCCTAGAGGCCGACAGCGGAAGTCGGAAAAACTATCGGTTCGGATTATTCAGCAAAACCGATTAATCAGTCGACCTCTAATTCTAACCTTAATTGTAATATAGCTTTCCATATAAACTGAGGCAAAGAAAATATAAAATGTTAGAAGTGCTGGATTGCATTGTCATCTGAATTCACAATATGGACAAAAGTACACTTGATCTTTTCAACCATTTGTGGTTCTTCCCCAAACTTTTTGAAGTTTGTAACACCCAATTGTATAGGATGTCTTTGAAAGCCGTAGCATTCAATTTTCACTTTACCTTAACTAGGAGACCCAAACCTGTTTCAGTATGACAATGCTTCTGTGCACAAATCCAGCTCCATAATGATATGCCATAGATGGGTTGGAGTAAAAGATCTAGAGAAGCCTTATATAGATATTTGTCCTCAACCCTATTACGATAAATGTGAACACTGACTGCACCGCACTCCTCCTCACCTCACTTATATCAGCATCTGTAAGTACTTTACTAACACCCTTGTGGCTGAATCTCCACAAACTTCAAAAATCTAGTGGAACCTATTTCCAGAAAAGTGGAGGTTATCATAACAGCAATGTTAAATAAGTGCTTCAAAAAGCACATAACAATCTTAAGGTCAGGCGTCCACAAACTTTTGGATTGATTCTGTGAGTTTGAAACTCTTAAAAGATTTTGAAACCTCCAATATCAAGGACGAATCAATTAATCCATTAGTTGATTATGTTATCTTTTTGTAAATTGATTTGGGATTTTTTTTTGTTTCTTTGTTTTATGAACATTCTCAAAATCTTGCCTTTGAAAGGAAAACCAGGGCTTGTACTTCGATACTGCACTTCTCCATCAGGTCTGGATTAAACGCTATCAGCACCCTAAACATCAGCATGCACTACTATCTAGATAAACTGGGTTCCTAATTGGCTCTTGACTTATTCAATACTAGAGGTCCTCGAATGACAAGCTTGGATTTAAAGTCCTCTGGGGAATCTTTCATAACCAGCATCTGTCAATAGATCTTAAGCAAACTCTCGCAGTCACGTCATGTCTCGCATAGTTTCCCAGGGTTCTTTAACAATTTGCAGTCGAGCTTTGCACTCAGCTGTAAGTCTGGATGTTATACAGCAGCATTTAGATCATGTCTGGTTTTATGGTTGGTGCATTAAAAATAATCGGCCCTCAATCTCAGTTCTGTCTTTAATATCGTCCGATATATTTTTCAACATTAGATTCTAAATCAGGGGTCTCCTATTTGAGTTGATATATATTTTTAGGGTAAGATGGCAAACATCTGTACTGATCTGAGTTTATGGCTTTGTTTTAGACTTCTACAGCTTTGAGTTGGACTCCTGCTGGGTGAAACAGTAGAACCCATTTTGCTTCTATTGTTCTGTATGTTCGAGGAGTAGAATTTAAGTCAGACATTTGAATCTGTTGTTCTGCATCTTAGACAAGGGAATAGGTTTCCATGCATCAATAGAACCCCAACATTAAGTGTGTTTCTATGGTTCTCCACGTTGGAGTGAAACATGAACCTCAAATTATATGCATTATGTATAGTAGAACAGTAGAGGTTATACCATATGTTATAATTGTATGCATCAGAACAATAGACCCCTAGTCAGAGTTATGTATTAATCCTCCTGCCTCTGGATGGTGTTCTCTTCGATTGGAAGCCACTCTGGTTTCTTATCAACACCCTGGAGTTCCATTGAAATCATGGAGTAAGAACAGAACCTCTAAGGATTTGGATTTGGACTGTAGTTAATGTGAACAGTCTGCTACACTGACTCAGGACTACAGTTTGCATCTGGTAACCGTAGTTTATCTGTAATAAATGGACATTCGGTGCAACCCAGATGAGGACGGGTTTCTCTCTTGAGTCTGGTTCCTCTTGAGGTTTCTTCATTATGCCATCTTGGGGAGTTTTTTCTTTTTTCTCACTCATAAGGGAGCAAACTTACACTTATAATGAACATCTTATTCATTCTTAATTACCACTTTATCTGTGTTAAGCTGTTTTAATACAATGTTCATTGTTAAAAGCGCAACACAAATAAAAATTAAGTGAATTGAATTTTGGCAAATTCTGATTTTATCTTTCTGTATAAATCCTCAGGTAAAGTAGTTCCACAGTCCTGCACCACCTTGTGCAACTTCATTCAGAGTTTAGTTTCCGGAGTCCTTTTTCTAGTTCTACACCAGTAGAATTCAATTTTGTCTTCTAGCAATGGAACCCCAGTGCGAACTACTTCTGTGGTTTTATATAATGCTTGTGAAAAGTTTGAAAACACTTTTATGTTTGTCTTTTTGAGAGACACATGCATGTTCCCTTTGTATACATGCAACAAAATAGGTAATTTACTGGTATTGCTTTGGATAAAATACATGTAGCCATGTCACGTTATACTTCGCACATTTCTGTTTGTGTTTGGATAAAAAATACTCATATACATGTGGGTATAATGTAGGATGGATGGTGAAAGAAATACTGACCCAACATGGCTTCCATTATGTACTTTACCATGCACCATGCAATTCGATCTGGAATTCTTCAGCGTACAACAAGACCATGATCCAAAGCGCATGTCCAAGCTCTGTAAGCATTATATAGAAAGCAAACAGTTGGTCATTAAATGGCCTGCCCAGTCACTGTGCCTACATCCTACAGTATTTAACTGGGATCTGGGATGAACTGGATCACAAGCACAGAAGAAATCTCCAACTGGTGAACACCTTGGTGAATTTTCCTAAAAGCATGACAAAGTATTTCAGCTGAATGTTTGAGGAAACAAACTGTTTGAAATGAAAATAAAGTGGAAAATCTGGACATTTATATATTTGCACGGTCAAAGGAAATCTTTATACGATTAAAAGACCTAGTGTGTTGCATAGGAAAAGGAACACCCATGTGGTTCTAAAATGGTTAAGAAAATTCCAGTGTGTCAGCATGGTCGCTTCTAGAGCTATAACAAACAGTTTAAAAAAAACAATTCTAACCAGCCTGTTTCTAAATATTGACCGCTTCCCACGTGAATGCAGTTTTGTTGTCTTTGTGTAATCTTTTTTTGAACATTCACATCTTTATAGACTCTTATCTTGAGAAAGCAAAGTGATTTTTTTGTTTAAATGCATGTTTATTGTATATATGCCATATAGTTTTTATTTAATCTGAATTGATCTTTCCATGAAATTGCAGAGAGACAGTCCAATTAGTCAACTTTATAAGCGATGACGATTATTTGTTTGGAGGGGTTGGGGGTGATGGGGGTTGTTCTGTAGTTTTTTTTATGACTAACCATACTTTTGACTTCTTTTTACTTGGCTATTCTGCTTTTCTCTGGGCACTGTTACCTGTACCTGATTTCCCTGTTTCTGTTTATGCACGGTATTTGATAACGGTTTATTGGAATAGAGTTATTACATTGCTCTCGTCTCTCAGTGCCACTGGACCACTAAGCTTTGCCAGAAGCCGTTAAGCTTTGCCAGGTTAATTAAACATCATGTCTGTTTAACATGTTCATTTTCTTAATTAAAAACAACTCTGCTGTTCTCAGTCCAAAATCATTACAGCATCCCAGTAGACTGCATGCCCCAAATTTGTTTGATTTTTTCTTTTTTTTTTTTTCTCTCGTCTCTCAGTGCCACTGGACCACTAAGCTTTGCCAGAAGCCGTTAAGCTTTGCCAGGTTAATTAAACATCATGTCTGTTTAACATGTTCATTTTCTTAATTAAAAACAACTCTGCTGTTCTCAGTCCAAAATCATTACAGCATCCCAGTAGACTGCATGCCCCAAATTTGTTTGATTTTTTCTTTTTTTTTTTTTTTTTCTTTTAATTTTCTCTGTAGTTAAAACAAGCCAGACTTTAATGAAAGCACTGGAGGGAATTATGGGGAAAAAAAGGAATAAAAAAATGAGATTAATGCTATTTAAATCCCTGAATATATAACGATTATAAATGTGTACAAGAGAATATAATGATTTGAACAACATGCATAAATGTGAACGTTGTCCATGTTATCATGCCTTTTATCCTATATATGAAACAACATACAATGGCATGACCCAGGTGACCCAATACTTTTGGAAATACAGTGTGTGTATGGACACACACACACACAAGAAATTAATATCTAAAGGACTTTCAGAGCTGTTTCACTAACTATAATGTATGTATAAGTGGTAGCTCAGTGGTTACTGGGTTACTGATCGAAAGGTTGGGGGTTTAAGCACCAGTATCACCAAGCTGCCATTGTTGGGCCCTTGAGCACGGTCCTTTACCCTCTATGCTTAATGGGTATCATGGATGACCCTACACTCTGACCCTGGCCTCCCAACATCGCTGGAATATACGAAAAAAGAGTTTCATTGTGCTGTAATGTCTGTTGTAAAGGCTGGTGTCCCAATACTTTTGCCATATTGTGTTTTCTATGATTATTGCATGTCAAGAAACAGGCTAGAAAATGACATACTTCACCTTCAGCAGACCAGAGGGCCATTAATAGCATGTCAATGTTACAGGCCTGAGCATTCAAAATAGACATTTTTCTGTGTTAAATTGAAATAATTGGTTCATTATAATAATCTCCACACTATCATTTGCACTTTAGCGAAGGCAATAATCATCATGAGCCTTGATATTGTGTGTCTGTTCATCACCCTTGAATAGCTTGTGCTATTCTTAGCTCCAATAGGCTTGTCGTTATTCTGCTAATAGCTCCGGATTAAAGGGAAACTCCAATGGCTACCAAGACAACATGTTCAAAAAGAGTCTGAAGTAGCCATTTTGCGAATATACCATCTCCTATGAATTCACGTATTCGGAGACGGCAACAACCGAGTAGTGCTAATGCATTGCCAAAGTCAGCCTCCGCGCCCTCAAACGTTCTCTCTGTGGCAGCTGTACGTTTGCTATTGGAAAGAATGTCCATAGCTGTACTCCGAATTCTGCGCATGTGGTGTAATGTCGTGTTGTTCAGACATACGCAGTGTGTTTCTCAGATTAGCACCTGTTCCCAAAGCCGAGATGTACCCACATCAGTGGTCAAATTCTCAGCTGTTACAAAGTCCACTGTATACCCAGATAAAGGATCGAGATTCTCCCGTATATTGGTTTTTAATCACATTAGTTCAGATAGACCCGATCGAAACCTTCAGAAGGGATCTCGACAGGGTCTGAATGGGTTACAACACACCACACCAGCACATTCCCACATCCCAGTTTGGCCTTCTTACAAAGGTCACAATGAAAACTCTAAAGTTAGCCATATTTTTCATACTATGTCCAGTTACTAGGTTGAGATCCCTGAGGTAAAATTATTGTTGAGGGAGCGTGAGCATACTATGTGTTTTGAAGAGCTTCGCTGACTGAAAGAATCATCGGTTGACCTTTATATTTTTAGCGCAGCATTTTTTTTTTTTAATTAGCAAGCCACAAGCGGGCAAGGGTATGTTTTATTTGGATCAGAGGGAAAAAATGCTAATTCTGCACAGTTCCACAATAACAAACAATTCAAGGTTAATACCCCACTATAAAGTTCCACATTAACACTCATACAATTCTACTTTTCATGCTAAAAGTTTGAAATTTATACACACTCCATAAAGTTTCATGCTCACCAAATCTCACAAAGAGATCAGAAGAATTCATCTTATATCCACAAGGTTTAATGCTAAGTCTGCAAGACTTTATGTTAACTCCACATTAGTCACTCTCCAACTCCACAAGATTCAGTGCAAATTATAAAAACAAAATATCCATTTAAATGCCACAAGTTTTTATGCTAATCACAAAACAAATCAGTCTACAAAAGATCCACTGCTAACCCCAAATGAGGCAGTACTGACAGCACAAGATCAAGTTTAAACACTACAAGATCTCATACTAACTCAAAGCATTCATGGCAAGTCAATTGGCTTTGTCATTTCAACCACACACAGCTCGAAGGTTCAAGGTTCCTACACTCAAGAGCTGAGCAAGTCTGCAGACGTGAAATTCTTTTTTTAGCATATCACAATGGTGTTAGCAAGCTGGGGTAAAAGCACAGGGTCAGCATCCCTGAGGGTTGCAAGAGTGGCAGTTTAGAGATGACAGGGCTTGAACCCACAACCTTATGATCAGTAACCCAGAGCCTTAACCACTGAGCTCCAATAATAATCTTCATTAATAATAATAATAATAATAATAATAATAATAATTATTATTATTATTATTAGTGGTAGTAGTTTTATAATTATAATTATTATTATTTTTACAATAGTTATTATTATTATTATTATTATTATTATTATTATGAATTAATAATAATAATTTGTATTATTTATAATATTATTTGTATTATTAATATTATTTGTATTATTGTTATTATCATAACAATAATTTACTGGACGTTTACTGGTTAAGTCAATGGATTGCTTTAAAACAGAATGCTGCCACTCCTGGGCCCCTGAGCAAGGCCCTTAATCCCATAGCTGCTCAGTTGTATGAATGAGATAATTGTAAGTCCCTCTAGATAAGAGTTTCTGCCAAATGCCATAAATGTTTATGTAAATAATAATAATAATAGGTTCATCTACTAATTCCCAGTTTCATTATTGTTTTTCTGGGTGAAGTTCTCATTAGTTGGAGGCCACATAAAATAAAAAGAATCTGTGTGGTTCCTTTGGGGGGGTCAAGTTTGGAACCGTGTGGGATTTGGACTGTGATTAGTATGGACGGTTTGATACAATGGCTTGCAGCTACGATTACTGTGAACAGTTTTTGCATTCAGGTGTCCGTCAGTGAACAGTAATGTGATGAACCTGTAATGAATGGACTTCCAGTGTCATCTAGATGAGGATGGGTTCCCTTTTGAGTCTGGTTCCTCTCTAGGTTTCTTCCTCACACCATCTCAGGTACCACTGTTGCTACTTGCTCTATCATTATGGATAAACATATAGGGACTAATTTATGACGCTAAAACCTTTAAGCAATCTATTTGATTCTGTGAAGCTGCTCCATACGAATAACAGTGAATTGAATTGAATGGTTTAGTAGACACTGTGTAAAGAGCTGTTCCATAACACTAATAACTCAAGTGGAGTTTGGAATGACCCTATAGAAGGCTCAGGACCTGGTCTTACCATCAATCATTGCTGCAAAACACTGCACGATCCAACAATTCGCGCTCTCAGAACTATTATATTCGCCAACTCGTTCACTTGTTCCTTTTCGTTCTGTCTCACACTGGTGAAAATCATGTCCAATGTATCTTTAGAAAACATACACAAGAACAACTGTACATGGTATATATATACGTGGTATCTGCTATCGTACCTAAAATGCAACTGCTGGAGACTGTAAGAGTATACCAGAGTCAGGAAGTGCACTCAGAATGCACCACCATGAATTAGTGATCGCTGCATCCTCTCTAGTTACCACTCCAGGTTACAAACACATCAGTACACATCGTTTCAGTATTCTACTATTTCTCGTGCTGTATCTCTTCTCTCCCCCCCCCAATCTATCTATCTCTATTTCTATGACTCTTTCTCAGTCTATAAACTGACATTTTTTCCTCATCGTTCTCCAATTTCTGCCTCTCTCCCTCTCTCCCTCTCTGATGAGGAGATCACTTAGATTGAGTAAAGTGTACTGGGGCAGCTGGTGATGACATGTCCCCCACCTCTGATGAGACTATAAACGCGAGGAACTCGTTGTTCATGTGGCTTTTCCGAATAACGAGCAGAGGCTTGAAGTCAAATCATTCAGTACGGTTAATTAAATTCAAAAGAGTAACAATTTAATGTTTAATACATTACAATTTAAAAACATTTTGGATTCATATCAAATTTTTATTGATATATATATGATATCAATAAACAAATTATTAGGTTGGAAATTGCCTGTGGCTTTTTTTTTTTATAACCTCCGATGTAGGACTTATTTAAAAAAAAATATTTAGCTGATGGAAGCTTATTGGACCAGATACTCGCTACAATGCTACAATTATTCATGCACTAGGTTCATTTACTCAAGAGAAGACAAACATTGCCGATCGAAATTAGAGAACAATTTATAAACAATTGAACAATTCTGAAATAATGTCATCTTCACTGCTCAACAGTTGAAGGAGTTTTTGTCCTGTCTATACCATGCTACCAGAACACCTTTTCCACAAAATAACTAAGGCATTTCCAAAAATACATTATTTTGCAGAAAAAACACTGATCAAAATTAGAGAACAATGACTGTAGCATGGAAAAAGATTACAACAAAATTTTCTGAAGGTTACAACAGTCAGCAATTAGTAGGAAGTGTACAGGCGTCTGCTCTGAATGACTTCAGCACATCCGCGGCCACAGGACAGCACCAGTCTCTCACACTGCTCTGGTGTGATTTTGGTCCACTCTTCTTCCAGTCTCCTCCACAGTTCGGGGACTGTAGTGGGTTTCTTGGCCATAACTTTGTCACCAAGGATTTTCCAGAGGTTCTCTATTGGGTTAAGATCAGGATTCTGAGCAGGCCATGTCATTATTCCAATGTTTTCAGTTTCAAGGAACTACCTGTTTTGCTGTGTGACATGGAGCGTTGTCCTGCATGAACACTGCGGGCTGATTGGGTGATGAAGACAGGCAAGGAACTATATGTTGTTGAAGAAGGTTCTGATAAACATTTGCATTCACTCTGCCATGTAGCTGTATAAGAGGCCCAACTCCTGCTGCAGAAAACATGCCCCAAACCATGACACTTCCTCCTCCACTTTTCACTGACTTCTTTACACACTTTGGGTTCAGTCGTTCTCCAGTTTGTCGCCGAACATAATTTTTCCCATCGGACCCAAATAAAGTAACCTTGCTTTCATCACTGAAGTGAACTTTGGACCAGTTCTCCTCTGTCCACACAACATGCTCCCCATCAAAGCTTAGTCTAGCCTTTTGATTCTTTCTGCTAATGAGAGGTTTGGTCACTGCAGAGTGGGCTTTCAGTCCAAATGCTCTTAAACAATCCTTACCCTGTTCAGCGCTGAACTGGTGAGCAATTCCAGCTGCAGTGTGGAAACGATTGTCCATTGAGATCCTCCGCAGTATCCTGTCCTCTTTTGTATTTGTCTTCCGTGGACGACCAGCCTTCTTGGCGAACTTGAATGAGTTTGTGATGTTGTAAAGATTCAATATTCTTGAAATCACAGATTTGGAACAACCAACTTGTCTCGCTATGGCTGATAGGGTCGTCCCTTTGGCCTTCATCCGGACATCCTGCTGCTGGAAGCTTTCAGTCACTTTAGAACGGCCCACCATCTTGCAGTGAATCTTGCAGAGTCAGTGAACCTGGAAGTTAGGCTGGCAGTTAAATAGGGGTTGACAGAAATCAAGGAAATTAGCACCAGGTACCAGATTAACACCAATAACTGGGAGGTATCTGAAAGTGTTCTCTAATTTTGATCAGTGTGTTTTCTGCAAAATAATGGTTTTTTTTTTAAATGCCTTAGTTATTTTGTGGAAAAGGTGTTCTGGTAGCATCGTATAGACAAGACAAAAACTCCCTCAACTGTTGAGCAGTGAAGATGACATTATTTCAGAATTGTTTATAAATTGTTCTCAAATTTTGATCGCCAGTGTATATACTGTGTAAAAATATCTAGATCAAGTCTTATCTAGATCAAGTCATTGCCAGTAGTCCAATGTATAGCATATAGCTGGTCCATGATATAGATAATGATGGTATAGATATAGTTTTACTTTTTTTTGCCACACTAATATAATGTTAATATCTTGAGCAATAATTACAGCGCATTTATAATAATATTGATTCTTACATGTGCAGCAACTTGTATAATTATCATTGTAGCCTGACTTTTCAATGCTGCTACAAATTTCATTTCACTTAAAATATAACATTATTTATATTTATTTAAAAAAATATCTTTAATCTTTACTTTCATTTTACTGTGAGCAGCTGCAACCCAACAATTTCCCAATGGGATCAATAATATATTCTGATTCTGCTAATAATATTAGACGAAACACATCATCACACATTTATGCCTATTAGCAAACCAAAGCTTTTGCGCAAGGTCAAATGAAAGTCAAGCATGTGATTCCATTGGATATGGATGTAGGCTTGGGCGGTATGATTATATGAAAATCACGCTAAATATATGTCTCTGGTTTCTTTCTTTTGAGATTTCAAACACATTTTTTATATCTCCACGTGATCCATCCAGATGTTACTGCAGTTTAAGTAGTGATGTGGGTGATTGGGGTTACAGTTTGTTCTTATTTCCTGTAAAGAAAAGCACAAGTTCTGTGTGCAGCTCTTTATAAAGCCCCATAAATGAAAATGAAGCATGTGAACCAGTTCATTCAGACGAAATTCTCCTAAGGTGGCCAGATGGTACTGGGACAGAAAGGCTAAGACATTAGAGAGAGGACAAGGTTGTCAAAAAGACAAAGCGGTCAAAAGCATGTGTGGGGGGGCGGGAAAGGAAAAAGGAGAGGGATAATTTATTCAGACTTTGTTAACCAAGCTCAGCACTTCCCACCTTTTTAAAGAATCTCAAAGAAACTTTTTTTTTTCTGTGCACGTTAATGAATAGCGGCAATTCTTTTTCCAGTAACTTTAAATCAAACAACAAGTTCGGTTCGTTGTAAATGAGAAAGTTTTGCAATTACGTTAAAACCCCAATCTCAAAAAATGAAAACGGAATCATTTCCATTGAGGATTTCCCACACCTGACTGTAAGATTTGTATGTCAACATCCCATTCTACATGAAGTCCTCATTTGCTGTTATAATGACTTCCACTCAGAGTGTGGTGTGGTTGGGCTGAATAAGCACAACCACACCACACTAGCTGAGGAGAATATTCAGTGTAATGAATGGACGTTTGGTGATGAGGACGAGGTCGGGTTCCTTTTTGAGTCTGTTTCCTCTCACGCCATTTCAGGGAGGTTTTTATTGCCACAGTCGATACTATTTGAGATGAATTGGAACGCTGACTACAGCACAGGCCTCCTCAGCGTTCCAATTCCAATTCCAATTCCAATGGACATTGTCTCAAAGCAGCTTTACAGAGATAAAAAGGGCTTATAAAATTTCTTTCAAAGCCTATACGTTTATTCCTTATAATTGTAATCAACGTTTATTCATAATGATCGACCTAATAGCGACTGTGGCAATGAAAAACTCCCTGAGATAGCGTGAGAGAAAACTGACTCAAAAGGGAACCCGTCCTTGTCCTCATCACCGAACGTCCATTCATTACACTGAATATTCTCCTCAGCTATTGTTTCACCATCAGTCCAAATTCATTCTTGAACTTTTTGAGGTGCTCAGAAAGTTCATGGATTTGTAGGTTGTTGATGCTCAATAGGAATGAGATTGGGGCTCTCTTTCAGGAGATCTTCCATTCCAACCCATGTAAAGTATATCCTCATGGAGCTGGCTATGTGCACTGGGAACTGTGCGTCATGCTGGGACTGTTTTGGGTCTCCTAGTTTAAGTAAAGGGCAAATTTACTACTTTACTACTATATCCAAAGACATTCTATTCTGTGTGCCTCCAACTTTGAGGTAACACTTTGGAAAATAACCACATTTGGCTGAAAAATCAGGTGTCTTTCATCCATACAGTTTAATACTTGCAAGAATAACAAATGATTGCCATCGTTTGTGAATATATAGAGTACACGTGAACATTTCTGGCATGCCAATGCTTGAGAAGAAGTTGTTTTTCCGTTCAGACAATGGAAACATGGCATTGCTAGGGTTTTTAATCTTTCACCTTTCAAGTCAGTTGACCATAAACCAAAAAAGAAAAGAATGAGCAGTTACTGAACAGCCAACATTGATGTGAACATGTGTGTTATGTGCCGAAGTCAAAAACCAAAGGTCATTGTTCTAATGATTATGTCCCCTTAATTATATCTAAACCAGGCGGAGTGGACAAGGTGTGAGGGGTCACACATGAGTTATCTTTGCTGGTTAAACGCAAATGGAGATCGGCCGAATGTGTGAATGAGGTGTAAGTGTAGGATTTTGCATACATTATCTGTCAAGAACTTCACATCAGATATCATTGGACTGAACTATGTGGAACATTTTTCAATTTTTGTGTGGAAAAGTTTTAATTTCCATTTTTTTACTTGACTGAATTCGCCAAAATACAAATATATTAGAAAATATTAATCAATACATTTACTGATCAGATTCCTGTGAATCAATGTGGATGATCACAGGTGCCTGCTCACTCTGTTTCTCATTCACAAGGTTGATATTCCACCATTGTAAAACTTCAACTAAACTTTTGGACATGTGCAGAGGAGGGACATGGGGTATATCAGTAGGAGAATGATGAGGATGGAGCCACCAGGAAGGAGGAAAAGAGGAAGACCAGGGAGGAGGTTTATGGATGTGGTGAGGGAAGACATGCAGGTAGATGGTTTGAAAGAGGCAGATGTAGAGGACAGGAGGGGTTTGGAGACGGATGTTCTGCTGTGGCGCCCCCTACTGGGAGAAGCAAAAAGAAGAAGAAGATTCATGTCAGTTTATTCTATTTGAGTAAACCATGATGTGACTTTCGGTGTTCGGAATTTGTTGGGGTTTTTTTTGGTAGTATGATAGTTGTAACATTATCAGAACTTATACCCAAGAACCCTTGAACAATCCTAGACTAGGTCTAGATACATATTAACTTTGACTAAATGAGGAAGCACTGTGTTGTTGATGTTTTTACGGCTCTGTCCCTGGCGATGCACTCTTAACGCTTCACCTCGCCAGGGTTCCATCACCTGCACCTCATTATAACTGCTATCAGGACCAGAGTCTCTCAGACACACACTGATGGTTTCTTTTTGTTTTAATAATTAGTTTTATTTGTCATTCTTGCAAAATGTGTTTCATGATATTTTATATTCAGTGATATTTTATATACAACTTTATACAATTCTAACCACTGGAGTTAATCAGTCACAAATCACTGCTCAGTGTATTGTCCCTGATTTTACTGTTTTTATACAGGACCACATGTGCACGGTTTATCTCTCAGTGTGACACGGCAAAAACATAAAAAATAGTTATATAGAGATATCAGGCATTAGTACAACATGTGATATATGATGCATGAGTTTAACCACGGGTCAACAGTGCAAAGTAATGGAGAGTGTGTTAGAGAAGTAAAGAAAAGAGTGCAGGCAGGGTGGAGTGGGTGGAGAAGAGTGATAGCAGGAGTGATTTGTGATAGAAGAGTATCTGTGAGAGTGAAAGAGAAAGTTTATAGGACTGTGGTGAGACCTGTGGTGTTGTATGGATTAGAGACAGTGGCATTGAGTAAAAGACAGGAGGTGGAGCTGGAGGTAGCAGAGCTGAAGATGTTGAGGTTTTTGTTGGGAGTGACGACGATGGAAGATGTGATTGAGATGGTTTGGACATGTGCAGAGGAGGGACATGGGGCATATCAGTAGGAGAATGCTGAGGATGGAGCCACCAGGAAGGAGGAAAAGAGGAAGACCAAGGAGGAGGTTTATGGATGTGGTGAGGGAAGACATGCAGGTGGTTGGTTTAAAAGAGGCAGATGAGGAGGACAGAGGGGTATGAAGCGGATGATCTGCTGTATGGTGCTTGTTTATATATTATGCATTTTATATATATATAAAATTGAAGAATGAATTTCACTGTACTGTAAAGTACATGTGACAAGTATAAAGCTTCTTTCTTTCTTTTTTTCTTTCTTTCTTTCTTCCTCTCTATTGCAACGTAGTAAGTTTTGAATGTAATGTAATATAGTTAATATGTAATTAGAAACTCTTTATATAATGTAGGTCTCATACGCGGTTCTTATGTTATTAGGTACTGTATAGTTATCACATGGCTTTATATAATATAGTGTAATATAGTTGTAGTAAGTTTTGAAAGTTGTTCCACTCCGATTTAGACAGAATCACGAGTCTAATCGAAGGTCTAATATCCCACAGGAGCGTTTCGAGTCACTGTTTCGGATCTACGACGATCAAACCTCCTTCCAGATGTTTAGGAGTTTCCGGAGAGTGCGGATTAGCTTCAGCACGCCGGAGGCCGCTGCACGCGCTCGCATCGAGCTGCACGAGTCCGAATTCAATGGCTCCAAACTCAGCCTTTACTTCGCACAGGTTCTTTATTTATTTATTTATAGCTGTTTTATTGTATTTACATTTTCTTTTCAACAATGAAAGCAGCTCTGCATTTATCTTTCACAAGCAGCCAAAAGACACTGTGCAATGACAATCGATGAGTTTTGGCCCTTTGTTTTGTTTCTCAGGTGCAGAACTCGGGTGAAGAGGTGGACAAGGCGTTTCTGGCTCCACCCCAACCTGTGAAGCAGTTCCTCATCTCTCCGCCCTCTTCCCCACCTGTGGGGTGGAGCCAAAGTGAAGACACCACCCCTGTCATTAACTACGACCTTCTGTGTGCCGTGGCCAAACTGGGCCCAGGTGCATATACGCACACACACACACACACACACACACACACACTAAGATCATTTTAAGGACATTGCTCACTATATGTGTGTAGATTATTTGGTCAGTTGGTGGTCTGTGAGTAAGCGTTACATACACATGGCCAATGTGACCTGTATTAGTGCCTGCATCGCCCTCTGGTGGACGGAGATGCACACACAACGATCTAGTAGATCATTGTCTGTCTGTGCGCCTGGATTTTTTTTCCCCCACAGGGCCTACGCCTTTAATTTGACAATAACACAGCACAAGAAATAAAGTGGTATCTGATTTTAGATTTCCTGTTATTCACCGGAGCATGTAAGAGATATTCCGTGCCAGTCGCGCCATGCCCCTGTCCTTTTCAGCGTCCAATTATTATTCTCTCCTGTTTCTTTGCTCTGGAAGGAAAATAACATGAATCATGTTTTCTGATAAGTATCTGCTAGACAATGGAAAGAACCTCCAACAAAGACATTTTTTTTAATGAACATTTTATTGGTTTGATATTAAATTCCAGGTATTTACATTTGAGGTTTTATCCGGTTGTGATGTGAAATTCCTTACAGCCAGACAGAGGAACACAATTATTAGAGAGCTTTTCACCAGACAGAACATGTGTTAGTGTTTATTACAGAGCCTCACTTTTACTATTTCCCAAGATATTAATTTTAGGCTTTAAACTGATTATTGTATTCATCCCAGAAGGAAAATACGATCATGTCTATCTCAGAGCACAAAACACACCATATGAGACGAAGTTTGTGTATTTCCTAGTCGATTCGTATGTTTTTTTTATAAACATCTGTCTTCAAATTCAGCCCCTTTTTGCTAACCTGCACTGTAAGATGTTCCACTAGATTTCGAAATGTGTGCTTGTGGAGACGTGTTCTCATTCAACTTCAAGAGCGTTAGTAAAGTCAGCTACTGATGGAGGTGAGAAGGTGAGGAGGTCTGCGGTGCAGTCAGCGTTCACATTCATCTCAAAGGTGTTCAATAGGGTTTGCACTCTGTTTCAGCGCCATTCGAGATCTTCCTCTCCAAACCATGTAAAGCATATATCCATGGTTGATCCAAATCTGTTCCATATATCATGCTGGAACAGATTTCGGTCTCCTAGTTCAAATGAAGTCAAGAAGATGTCCTACAGTATACATGCCTATGTGTACCTCTGACTTTGTGGTAAAAATTTGCCATAGAAATCAGGTGTCCCAATACTTTTGCACATTTAGTGTGTCAGGCATTAGATAGATGACATCTCACTGGTCCTAAAGTTGTTAGTAAATTGCATAAATATTAAGGTGAAAGATCTGTATTTAAATCTGATGAGAAGCCTGGGGTGACTCTGTCAAAATAAAAATCCCTTAGATGTTATGAGGAAGAAACCTTGGAAGGAACCAGACTCAAAAAGAAAATCCATCCCCATTTAAGTGACATCAAGAGTGTGATCATACATCTAAAACAATACAAAACACCGGAGTGTGAGAACCACCATGAGTACCGGAGTGTGTGATTATGAGTGATGTCCTTTATACAGTCAGTTGACGTTATGGAACCAGGAGCTACTGAGCAACTCATAAAACAGCTCAACATCTGAGATCTGTGATGATCTCAGATGTTGATCTCAGCTTAACATCTAAGATCATTACAGATCCAACACCAGCTTCTCCATACCAGAGCCTTTAAACACTCAGAGGTTCAACATCCAAACTGTACATGAAGTGGAATCCAAATGGCGCCGGTACGTTTCTAGATGATTGAGGATGTTTGTGGGTTCGGCATCTGTTTCTTTGAAGGTCCACAATCTTCATGAGGTGATATAAAGGGAAATATAAAAGGGAATATATATAAAAATTACAGTATTAAAGGATCAAGGAAATATTAACTTACCCAATATTGGCTACTTAAAAAACCCAAACATTTCTTTCTTTTTTAGTCACCTGCACACACAGATATCCCCCTAAAATAGCTAAAACTAAAAACTACTTCCAAAAATATTCAGCTTTGATATTAATGAGTTTTTTGTGTTCATTGAGAACATGGTTGTTGTTCAAATTAAATCCTCAAATAAAATTAATCCTCAAAAATACAACTTGCCTAATAATTCTGCACTCCCTGTATATAAAGATTACAGTATTAAAGGATCAAGGAAATATTAACTTACCCAATATTGGCTACTTAAAAAAACCATACATTTCTTTCTTTTTTTTTTGTCCTTTTTTATGTACGTAGCTTCTCTTTTTGTCTGCCTCACAATCAGCGTTATTAGACGAGTATGTCCGAGCACGCCGATAGACACATCCGAAAACACCACACATTGGTCTTTAATAGAAAGTAACAATGCAGTGCAGTGATTTGTTAAAGAAAAAGGAAAAATATTGCACAAAGTAGAGGAGAATGATGTAGTGTAGCCCAGAATAGCTTTGGGTTATGGGGACGGTGTTTTGAATTGATGTGGCTTCCTGGGGAAAAAAATAAAGCTATTTTGGAGTCTGGCAGTCCTTGTTTTGATCAGCCAGAGGGAAGAAGTCTGAACAGACTGTATGCAAGATGTGAGAGGTCACGTCCCTCTGTTCTCTCTCTCCCTCGCACACTCTCTTCCCCTTTCTCAGCCTTTCTTCTTGTCTTTCTCTTAGATTCAATATTCTAAAGGTTGCTTCATTGGCATGAAAAATATCAACGTTATTATTTCCTAGCGGTGGGTCTTCAGGCCTCTGCTGGCCAAAACTCTCAGAATCTCTGGCTTGTGTTTTAATATTATATTCTCTGCTCCTTTTTTTTTATAAAAATCCATTTAGATTTCAGCCATTACATCACGTGTTGCTGGGGCATCATCCTAAGGTTGCGCAAGCTCCGTCACGTCCCACCTCATGAAGACCTTTAAAGAAGTAGATGGCGACCATGCAAACATCCATAACTATCTAGAGACAAACCGGTAGAGTTTGGACATTAGACCTCTTTGAGTGTTTAAAGGCTCTGGCATGGAGAAGCTGGTGTTGGTGTCTGTGATGATCTCAAATGTTGAGCTGTTTTTCTGAGTTGCTCAGTAGCTCCTGGTTCCATAACGTCAACTGACTGTAGAAAGGACATCACTCATAATCACACACTCCGGTACTCATGGTGGTTCTCACACTCTGGTGTTTTGTATTGTTTTAGATTTATAATCACACTTTTAATATCACCCAGATGAGGATGAGGTTCCCCTTCTTGTGTCTGGTTCCTCTCAAGGTTTCTTCTTTATAACATCTAAGGGAGTTTTTCCCTGCAGTCCCCCCAGGCTTCTCATCAGGGATAAATACACATCACTCACCTTAATTCTGTAAATCTGAGACAATGTCCATTGTGAAAAGCGCTATAGAAATATACTGGGACTTGTCTTGTCATACTACAAGTCCCCCTTGCAGGCCTACAATAAAAAAAATTGTATGTCCTTTGATTGGATGGTCAGAAAGCGCGCTGGTCAGAGCTCGCCAACCACATCTGCAGCACACTGCACAAGCTCAAATCTATTCCTGTGGATTTAATAGCTGATTTTTCATTCCACAACGACCGAAAGTGGAGAAGAAATTGATTTGGTCACAGATACACTGACATGGACATTTACAAGACAGACTTTTTTTAAAAAAAAGCTGGATGTTGTGAGAAAAAGTCGGCCGAAACAGTTCAAAACAGTTGTGAACTTTTTCATGAAAACCGTATTTTCCGGACTATAAGCCGCAACTTTTTTCCCACGCTTTGAACCCTGCGGCTTAAACAACGAAGCGGCTAATTTATGGATTTTTCCTGGGTTTTTCCCGGTTTCACAAACTTCAAGCCAAAAAACTGAACCCCATAACATTAGACCAATGAATTTTCCGACGGAAACGAAAAAACGCACCTCACCTGTGTTCTGAGCTGCACGGCTTCGGGAAAAAAAAAGATTTTTTAAACGCCCGACGATGCCAAAACATAAACTCCCGAGAGAAATAGTTGTGAAAGGAAGGAGAAAGACAGTGAACAATGACAGTGAAGGGAGAGTAACTCCAGTTACAACAGAAATCATATAAGCACAGACAGCTTTCCAAAACTCGTGCTTTTTTATTTTTTTTGGCAACAGCGTTACGGGTTAGTCAAAGAAACTTAGAAATGAGCATCAGAAAATAATAAGGACATATAAACGAAAAAACGCACCTCACCTGTGTTCTGAGCTGCACGGCTTCGGGAGAAAAAAAGATTTTTTTTTTAACGACGATGCCAAAAGATAAACTCCTGAGAGAAATAGTTGTGAAAGGAAGGAGGAAGTGCTTTTTTATTTTTCTTGGCAACAGCGTCACGGGTTAGTCAAAGAAACTTAGAAATGAGCATCAGAAAATAATAAGGACATATTCCTCAGTCTCACACGCATGCAGTAATACCAGAAGAATGGCGTGGCAGGCACTGTGCATTTCAAATCCCCAGGAAAACAGTACTGCACTGAGAAACTAGGTTGTTTTATAGGGTTGATATCGATGCTTCTGCTAGAGATGAATTCTTTGTCAAGAATTAAATAAAAGTTAAATAGTCATAAAGCAGGAATAAAATACAAGTTCAACAAATATCTACAAGTCATGACGCTTTTATTGTCATTTCAACCATATATAGCTGATACAGACACCGTTCCTCTAGGACCCTCGGACCCTGTGCTACAAAAAAACAGTGCCCTGTTCCTCTAGGATTTTGGTGCTACATAAAAAAACGTGGAACTTCATCACGCAACATAGAGCTACATAACAGAACAAAATATAACAAGCAAAATATACATTACAATAAGAGAATAAAGTAATATGACACTGTAATATAAAGTGATACGAGTTTATCTACGTTTATTAGAAACATCAGATCAGGGGCAGATTTTCTCTTCTGTGGTGACAGCAGACACGTGTGTTACGCTGCTAACACACAGCAGTCCCTGTGTTCTTCTAACAGATACGGCAGTTTCTCATCTCTCTCTCTTTCCGTCTCACTCACACACTCATTCCTTCGCTCACTCTCTTTTATCCTGTCTGTCGAATACCACCTTCTGACCCCAGACCTTTAATTAACCAATTCATTACAAACAAATGGCAGAAGGAATAGGATTTATATAAAAATAATAAATAGTATGAAATAATCCCTAGTAATAAAATAAGTGTTTTTTATAGGTTTAAATCAATGCATGACCAAGATGTCTACAGTAGGTGCTGACTTGGCAACCCGAGGTTCACTCATGGGTTTCATTGGTTTGATATAAAACATTTTGTTGGACTGTAACGATACTGCTGGGCAACGATTTTATTTAGAAGCAGAGATCTTCCATAATTTATCACCTGCATGTGTTGTAGTTTGGAAAGTCTTATATAGTAATTGTATAAATCCCTGATGCTGACATGGCGTTAAAGCTTAATAAACTCGAATAAACTCTCTGTCTGTCTGTCCAGGTGAGAAATACGAGCTGCACGCAGGTACAGATTCCACTCCCAGCGTGGTCGTGCACGTGTGCGAGAGCGAGACGGAGGAAGAAGACGAGGCCCGGGCTAAGATGAAAATCGTCCAGACGCGACGTCCCGACAGCCCTCCGAAAGTCTACAACTAAACCCGCCCATTCCGCACGTGTTTTCTGTCTAAATCTGTCTCTCTCTCTCATATGGAGGCAAAGACACCCTTCATTTCAGCTCTAATTAAAAAAAAAAAAAACACCTAATCAAATCTGAAAAGAAATTTTAGAGGAGAGAGCGATTTTCGCTCGCGATGGAAAAGGACGGACCGAGTTAGTCTTGACCGGAAGAACTGACACACAGACACGTCACCGTCTCACTGAACAGCAAAGGTAGCATGGAAGGAAGGGGGGGGTAGGGGGTGGGATAAGAAACCTCCTGCAATCAGAGCACTTTCCATTCACTCATTCACACACTCATGTAGGCTCAAACTAGTGTAGCATTAAAGGATCAGTAGAAATCTCAATGTATCTAAATGTAGTAATAGAAGCTGATGTAGTGGTTTCATATCACACTTTATTTTTAGCATTCAAGTAAAGGATCATGGAGGAATAACACAAAAGGGGACGCGCCGCTTTTTTGTTTTGTTTGTTTGTTTTTTTTGCAGATTTGATGACTCGTCACATATCAGGTGTCTAGGAGTTTATACAGACCATGTGATCCGGAAGCATGTGTATTAGTGTGTATTAGTGACGCATTAAGGTACAGAAAGGAAGGCAGAAATTTTGAATTGTACACACACACCGCATCTGGTTGCTGTATTCTGGAACGATGGTTGTTTTTTTTGTTTTTTTGAACTTATATACTTGGAAATGTTTGTTTACTTAACTATATGTGTGGTGTTGTGATTAATATTGTTCCTACCATGTATTTGATACCACAACCATTCTTTGCATGTTAACGCTGAACGCGGAGCGTTTTATACCGAACGATAGAAAACAAAGATCGAGATCGCCATCGATACCTGTCCCGCCGCTGCCCGGGAGTCTGGAAGTCTGTAAAGGCGTTACGATCCGAACGATTGTTTGTAGTTTTGATTTTGTTTTTTCAAGCTCTAGATGCTTCCCGCAGTGAATCACGGAGGAAGAAATATTTCGGGGATTTTTTCCAGTTCTCAGCACTGTGCTTTCAGTCTCTCTGCTCAGCTCGCTTGGCCGTTTTTGTGAAATTCAAAGCTCCGTTTTCAGATTTTGTCATTTATTTAAAAAAAAACGACGAAAGCCGTCCAATCAAACGATCTTTAACATGAAACCTTAAGGTGTCATGTGATTAAAATTTGGTGAGACGTACAGAGGAATGGAGGGAATGCAATACTTTGGTATAAGAAGTGTCATTTTGATTGACAGGCGTATAGGACACACTTGTGCGAATCTTCTAAAAGAATCCTACAATCAATTTTGCCCACTGTTCCCTTTTGTCTTCTTGAAGCACACGTTTTATACTCCGAACCCAGCTACACCAGCAGAACGTAACCTTTTATTATTAGATTGAAAAGAATGGTCACCATGTTAAAAAAATAAAATAAGTCCTACGTTATAAACTTTTCCCCTAATGAAACATTCATTTGGTTTAAATTGGACAATGAAAAATAACACCTCAAATACATTTCCATGATTTTATCATGTCGATAATTCCACATGTTTCTGTAACAGGGAATGTGGAAGGGATCGTAATACAATGGATATACTACGGTTTGTTTTAAATAGAATTCGTTTTTTGTTTTCAGAATGAGACATGGGCATGGAACGTTTGAAAGGTTACCATGAAACTAATATTTTAGTGGCTGAAAAAAATGTATTCTATTCACTCTTTCACATACTCATGCAGAATGAAAAGATTGTAGCATTACAGGATCAGTAGAGAACCAAATGTAGGAGTAGAAGCTCATTGTAGTAGTTTAGTGTCAGACTTTATGTCTTGCATTCAGTAACTGATGATGGAGGAATAACACAAAGGGAAGCAGCGTTTTGTGATGACTCATCACAAAGTACACATGGGCTGGACTTGGAGGTGGTAGATCAATGGGTTCGAATGTTGGATTTTGGATCAGAAGGTTGTGAGGTCAAATCCCAGCCTCACCAAGCTTCTTGGGGTCCTTGAGCGAAGTCATTACCTCTCACCAGCTTAATTGTCGCTTTAGGGCATCTACCAAATGCCATAAATGTAAATGAGTAAGTGGACGAGTCATTTTTCATTGGAATGATTTGTACGTTCGATTTGAAACAAAACAAGTGTAACGTTTTTAAATAGAAGAGACGGATAAATAAGTTACGACGTTTTATCGTACGTTTTTTGATGTGCAAAAACACACAACCGCTCCTACGGCTTTTATTCCTAGTGTGGAGCAGCTCCTGAAATTCTCCTCCCTGGAAATGACTTGCATTCTGCTGGTGCAGTTGTTGAGAGAAGAGTCCAATAATATGTATTCATATTATTATTCATATTATACATATTATTCATATTATTATATAAAAAAAATTACTACTGGAACCCTATTGTGAGTGCAAATCAAGGAGAAATATGATTACAGATCTGCAGCGTGTCTGTACAATGGTGCGAAAACACGAAACGAACGTTGATTCCTAATAGAAATATCTTGATTGCTTTGTATAATACTTTCTCGGTTGCTGCAAGCGGGTTACATCGTTTCATATAATTCCCTCCTGTCTTAATCCTCATCCTTATACAGTACATCATTTTCCTTCTTGTCCATTTTGTCTTTTTACTGTTTGGTTTACTGCGTCATTCCTGCTGTCTTTTCAACACGACACAGCGCCTATTGTCTGGTTGTGCCGCTCTTTCACTGCCGTCTCAATTGCTGTCTGAATTTACAAACCCGCATAGACGTCTTGTCTTGACGGTGACACATTTCATTGATTTCCCAATACACTGGTCCAGGAATTTTCAAAAGTCAAGTGTTGTTCAGAGGAGTTTTCTTGCAAGAGGGAGACAAATGAATAGCTTTTTTACTCGTTCTGTTTGTAACGTTAACGGAATGATTGTATGACACAAATAAAGACAGATGAAAGGACACATCAAGTTAACAGAAAGTATTAGACAATGACAATCCACATCTTGGAAAAAAAATCAGAAGCCTGAGAACCTGAGCTGATTCAACTTCCTGGCTGTTAGTTTAGTTTATTTGTAGTTGCCAGGTTCATGTTCATTTCATTAACCAGAAAAGAAAAACCTAATGATAATACAGACTTATTAATGTCCTTAATGTTTTTTTTCATTCTGTTCAGACGTGAGACGTAAATGACTGGGCAAGCACACTAATGTGTCCACGTGTTTATCAACCAGCTTGTGAATGTATCATTTGTCCAACCCTTGAATCTCTGTATCGTACAATGCAATCGACTTGTTTTCACCAACGAGCGAAAGGTGTTACTGTGATCGCATTCGAAAAAAGGACGAGTCGTCGAAACGAGTGTGTGAAAGACAACCTTAAAATGTTCGAATGCACATGAACCGCGTGCCCTGAGGGAAGCCGAGGGAGCGTTTCAACACACCGACATGCAATTTCAGCAATGTAAAATGCAATTTTAGCATGTTTTATCCGATCCGCAAACAAAAAAGCTAACTCATCACGTGCACGTAATCGTGATCGGTCACCCCCATCAGACGTCTGCGCTTTGGCTGAACGCTTCACGCTGTCGTTTTTTTTCTCTGTGTCAAACCAATGAAACCGAGCCTTTCCTGAGAAGCCAAAAAAAATAAAAGACGAATATTGCATGTTTAAGTGAATCGGCTACATCTGAAAGGCTCGTGTCATAAAAGCACTTTATTACCGCTAAAGTCGTATGTTGGAGCTACCAGCTTGAAGCTGTACATCATTTCAATTTTGTTTGTTGGGTTGTTTTTAGGTAGCCTTACCACCAGCAGAATACCGATTTGAGTGTTTTCGCGTCACTCAACGTTGCTGCTTGACTTGCTTGTTTTGTCTAGACAGCATGAGGACTTTGTGTTCGCGGTGAAGCAATGAGACGTTAAAACGTCTGCGGCGAGCGAGCGTGTATATGTGCAAGTGGGCTGTTCGATAAAAGTGTACATGTACCCCTCAAAAAAAAAAAAAAGAGAGACAGATACAACCCTAAGAGGGCATCTGACTTTTCCTGACACAAGTAAAAATGCTGATGACAATTGTGCGCTTTTTTTTCCCTGTTTGTTTTTTACTTTGTGTGCGGCTTCAATGTTCTGTACTTTAAAAAAAACAAACAAAAAAAAACATACATGTTGGACTTTGTAACGTGATGAACTCCGCATTTGAGTTATTTCATTTTCTGGAATTGCACAAAAATGTCAATTCTGTCACTGTTGAAATATGAATATTGTCTTGTACCGTAGCTAGTACCTGAAGAAGAAAACAAAAAGTAGCATTAAAGCAATAATTTCCCTGTTGTTTATCTTCGGCTCTTCTCCTATAGGAGTTTCTTTGAGGAATTGTATCCCTGTCTAATTGTTCATGTTTGTGTAGGTATTATTGTCAATTGTTTCACACCAAAATATTTATATATACATATACATATATATATATATGTAATATACATATATAATAATTGCTAAAGCATTTCGTTGTTTTGTTCTCCTTTACTGGCTTCAACGTCTTGTCCTTGAACCTGTAAAAATGTAACATGATATAGACTATATGGACACTATATGAATGAAAGTAGGAGGAGTCAATTTTTATAAGGTCCAATAGAGTTGGAGCTTTAAATCAGGAGATTTTCCACTCCAACCCATGTAAAGCATATCTTCATTGAGCTGGCTTTATGCACAGGGGCATTGTCATGCTGGAACCTGTAACAGATAAACCGTGAGTGAAAAGTCAGGTTTTCCAGTACTTTTGTTTATATAATGAATATGTAAATTATAATGAATTTATACAACAGCGCTGTAGAATTTACAATTCTGATTGGTCAGAATGTGTCGAATCTTTTTCCTGTTTATTTTACTGTGCTCGTTAAAATACGGGGTGGTATCAAAAATTCTCATGTCAAGTTTTGTAACACGCCAACAGAGGGCAGCACAAGGCTGCACGCACAGTCTCAGGGATCACCGACCTTCATATGTCAGTGTGCGAAAATACATCGTCCTGTGTACATCAAGAGCTGTGCAACTGGTGCTATTTTGACCTCATGTGTTACCACGTCTTCGATTTTATCATGGACAGCAAGTTGGAACAAAGAGCAAACGTGAAATTCTGTGAAAACTGGGCAAATCTGCAACTTTGAGCAAATTTACGCCGATGCTGAGCGTTTCAAGAGTGGAAGAGCATCACTGGAAGACGATGAGAGATCAGGAAGACAACAACATTGCTGCCACTGTCGGTGTGTCATAAACGGCGCAATTTCAAATCGTGAAGATTGCCTGGACTGTTCCGCCCATGCAGTTGTCCAGACAGGAAACTTAGTGTATTTATGGAGTCTATTTTGTAATGAACTGATGGAGATTTGAGTATAAAATTGTATGTGGCAATTTTAGTCCAAAACCATCTTCATTATTTATGAGGTTATATCCATGATTAGAAGGTTTCAGGATAGATCGTACACAGATTTAGTTCATATAGAACAGAAACAGTGTATTGGGGAGGGGGGTTGATGAGGGTTCAGGGGTATCTCAGTGGATAAGATGTTTCTGATGGTAAGGTTATGAGTTCAAATCACAGCACCATTAGGCTGCCACTTCTGGACTATTTATTGAGGCCCTTAACTGCTTTGTTGTATAAATTATGTAAATGTAAGTCTCTCTGTATGAAGGCATCTGCCAAATTTCATAAATGTCAATGGTTGTATGTAGATGTTATAGAAGAATAATCCACGTATAGGTTGTTAATGGTAACTGTCCTCCACATGGGAAACCAGCAATTCAGGTTTAAGAGTGTTTGGTTATGTGGAATTGTGTATGTGTGCACATAATGTCCTATGATGGCCTGATAAAACATCCAGTGTGTGTTCACTTTCTGGTCCCAGTTCCCAGCTCCAGATCCACTTCACTTCTAACCAGAATAAGACAGTTAATTACGGTAAGTAAATAAATATATAGGTACAATTTTAAAGTTACACAATTGTACATCCTGTCACAAGATGCACTCTGTAAATAGACACGTCAACTTCTTTGGCATGATTAAGTACACAAGCTTAAAATTTAGTGAGGAGACGTTCTAACACACATATACAGTAACATTGTCATGATAATCACAATTATGAGTTTCTGATACCACTGTATCCTGGAAGTGCATAGTTTCCACCCTTTATGAGGATACTGCATATTTAGTTGGGTCGCTATGCCACAATGCATTATTGTGATAGAAATATCCAAGTTTTAAAAAAACTGAGAGTTGCTGTGTAGTTAGTGTGCATGTCTGGCACCAGATCATATGAACAACAGATCAGGTTCAACACCAAGCAGGTTTGTTTCCTTTAGACTCATGCAACACCCTGTGAATCATCACGTTTTTTAGAGGCTGTGTTTATAAAAAAAACAAAACAAATGACATTATGAGAAGGATAACTGAAGCTGAACGAAGTATGTAAATGAGACGCTTCTGACCTGAATACAGTAGTTAGGTTATTTCAGGTCTTGTGTGTATGAGAGTGAGACACTACTCTGGCGCTGCTTTTGTTTTCCATGTTTATCTGATTCCTCCTCATGCCAGAGTGAGCAAACCTCCATGGAGGAATGTCGGGGCTCCGTTTTCAGAAGACAATCAGCCATTTGTTGGTGTTAATGGATCTTTCATCAGTGCTAATATTGACTAGTGTTAGAGACAGGCATCTAATCTCAATTTAGATTGTTTAATTTTATTACAAATATTTCAAATACATTAATAAAATCCCACCTCCAAAAAAAGATGGGATGCCGTAATTTAAATAAATAAGAAATGCAATGATTTGCAAATCTCATAGACACATATTCTACAAGAGAAAAAAATATATATATATTCAAACGTATAAAAAAAAAAATTATGGCTGCAACTCACCTCTGTGTAGGATCCCTCCGTTTAGCAACACTCCATATACATCTGGGAACTAAGGAGATCAGTTTCAGGAATGGAGTCTAACAGTCCTGAGTCTTTTTTGTCATATTTCATAATGCATCTAAGATTTTTAAATCGTGAAAGGTGTGAACAGGACAGTTCAACACCTGGACTCTTCTACTATGAAGCTATGCTATTGTAATAGATGCACCATGTAATTTTGCATTGTCTTGTTCAAATATTCAAGTCCTTCCCTAAAAAACACGCCCCCTGGATGGAAGCATTTGTTGTTCTGAAACCTGCATTAGCATTGATGGTGCCTTTCCAGATGCAATTCCAAATTTCAACAAATGCAAAATGTAAAATGTAGTTAGATATTTGTGATTGTATTTTATAAAATCTTTATACCATGTAATTTTGCATTAGAATAGGAGTTCTGAGTTGGACAGTAAATGACTGGAAGAAAGTTCTGGAGATAGATGTTAGATTTTTATCATGCCTAAACAAAACGTTATCCTTGGAGATGTTTTTCATGCGATCTACGATGCCCGTGGTGTCTTTTCTGATCAGGGAAGAATCACACAGCACACAGCATGGCGCATATGTTCTTCTTTAGTTTATTGCAGATAACAAACAAGTACATATATACACACTGGAGAAAACCTGACCTAAAGCTGTTCCTGATTGGATAAGAAAACATAATGGTCTGAGATGTGTGAGCCCATATAAAGACTTCCTGTATACCTTACATACTCACATCAGAAAGACCCTATAGACACTGTATGAATGTATAGAGAGAACTAGTGTGAGAACCATCTTAACACTAACAATAGATGAGTCCAGCTTTGATAATTTTGGGTCTATCAGAAAAATAAAGACAAGGAGAGAGGATCTTAGCAGGCTGCCTCACCCCCATAGTCAAACATGGAGGTGGACGCTTAATGGTTTGGGGTTGTTTTGCAGCAGGGAAGTTTGAAGACTCATTATGGGTGAAAGGAACCAAAATGGCAACCATTCCATATTTTAAAACCATGCAATTCACTTTGCACTGTGGTTTTATCGGAACCAACTTCATCATACAACGAGATATGAATCAATGTCTAAGCTCTGTAAGCATTATTTAGAGAGAAAATAGTTTGCTGGAGTGATATCTATCATAGAACGGCCTGCCTAGTCACTGCACCTAAATCCTATTGAACTGCTCTGGGATGAACTGGTTTTGGTCAAAGTAAATCTTGATACTGTTAAATGACCTAATAGTTGCATTTAAATAAAAGGAATATACACATTTCTCTCAAAAACCATAACAGATTCAGTGTTTGCACACTTTTGACTATTTTAACCAGAGTGTGTAGACTTTTTTATCCATTCCAACTCGCCATTAGCCAATCGCGTTTGTGGTTATTTATAGTTGATGCAGTCATCGTTATTAGTCTACGCAAAACCCTACAGTAATACAGTCTACAGTTACTGCTGCCACAAGCAATATTCTTCGGTACATTGGCATAGTTTGCATGTGTAACCTTCTAGCCAGCAGAAATATGTGGCTCTCAAGAAAACTGCATTATAGATTTATTTAAAACATGTACATATTGTGAAACCATATATTTCATCCTCTTCAGATTTAACCTAAAAAATATATATTTGGCACAATCTATAACATGACAATCACTTCATATTCATGTTACACTGAGCATTGAAGTTTTAGCCGTAAGCTGCAAGTCTCTTTTTGCCTATGTCTATCTCACCTTATTGTCTCCATTGTCACCATGTCATATAAAGCAGAGACAAAGACACACCTCCTTCTTTTAGTCAGCCGATAGCTATTATGTCAGGGCACACAGACGTCCTTCTTGTTTTTCATTTTATACTCTTGTATACTTGCCTTCAACACTTTGGAGCCTCGATAATCAGTCCAGATGATCATTATGTGCACTGGTTTAGATTTTAAGTTGCTTCTTAAGGACTTTAAATGTTCTCCACTCTGTTTTCATGCTGCTAGGGTTGAATTGATCATTTCCCACAGTGCATTTTAGATCGAAAAAAACACCTCACAGGCAAAGAAGGAAAGAATAACCAATGTCCAATGTACTCAAATGTGGACTTCATCTCTCAGTGGCCCTTTGATCCTTGTCCTCCTGTTCAAGGCCTTTTATAATCACTCCACCTCACACATGAAAGAGAAGTGGCTTCTCTTCTCTTCTCTCGGCTTTTTATACTGCTGACCTAGATCCTTTTTTTTCCCTTTGGAGATTCAGTTTGATTCAGAGGTTTGCGATAATGATAATTTAAGTACTAAACATTTTAAAACCTTCCTGCACACCTCTTACACAATTTTACACACTCCTACACATACACACACACACACACACACACACACCTAGAGTATAACAGTCTAGAAAAGACCAGCTAGGTAAAGTACAGTTTAGATAATAATTTCAGAATGCCACACTGTTTTATGACTTCAATATACAGTGTATCCGTAGAGATCAAGTCTTTGTGTGCTTTTACATAATGCACTGAAATAATGAATACAAGGTGGTAACAGAAATTTTTAAGATTATTCCAACAGATGGCAGCACAAGGCTGAATGCGCAGTCATAGGGAGCACCGACCTATATACGTACGCACTTGGTACTTTCTTGTGAAAGGAGCTAGTCTCAAAATCTTTTGATACCACCTCGTAGTTTTTCCAAATAACTACCATACATTCATTCTTGTTCAGGATACAGATGAAGATTGATAGATTGTTTAAATATTGTTTTGTTTAGGGGCATGTTAATACTGTAGTTAAAGTGTACTTCTGATTGTGAGTTCAAATCCCAGCACCACAATGCTGCCACTGCTTTAGCAACTGCTCAGATAACAGCGTCTACCAAATGCTTTAAATGTATATGTGATGATGGCTGAACTTTTCCAACTTTCCAAAATTAGATCCAAGGAAAAATAGGCTGAATCTATCACATTCCAATTCTGGTGCTGCTTCTGAGCTGAGAAAGTCGCAGTCTTTCAGAGAGATACGTGTGTTAATATGTGCAGTGTAGTGAATTACGTTTTTATTCTATCTGGTGTTTTTATCTGTTTTCCTTTATAAGATGTGTTTAACGTGTCATGTGCCATGATAGAAGTGTGTGTATTCTTAAAATGCACTGCAAGAAACAGATTAATGTATTGATTATTATTTATTTTTTCAGCAGTGGACAGTAACCAAGTAGATGAAATTCTTTATTGTATTTGAGTAGTTTTTCCGGGTGTCTCTGCTTCACTGAAGTATTTTACTTTTGGGCAGACTTTTACTTCACTACATTCCAAAGTCATATATTTTATTTTTTGCTCAGCTACATTTTGCAAAAATCAATCGTTCCTTTTTATTCATGAGTGGATAAAAACATAGTCAATGCATTGTGCTTGTACTGAATAAGTCCTGAATGAAATCCAGTAAGGGAAATCCTCAGTGCAACTTAAAAGGCTAATTTAAAGACATATATTATAAGATGTATGTATCGTATTTAATAGTGCAATAAATCCATATATGGTGGTATTTATACATGAAAGGAAGCTCTCAGAAATGCATCCAAATTTGCGGACTGCTCTGAGAATATTTGTTACTTATCCAGTGGCTGTAGCTGAAACACAGGGGAGCTTTTTAAAACTTGAACTAATCAATCGGGGAGATGTTGGGTTGTGGCGTAGTTCACCATGGGGATTATTATAGCTAGAACCACTATCGCTGCTTGGTGGTATCTACTTAGCATGATTATACTGTTCAGTTCATCAGCATGCAGAACATTTTGAGAGTAAAAATGATGGTAAAAACTGAAATTGACTTTAACATGCTACAGCACCTGTGGACTAATTTGCAAGATTTTTTTTAAGTCTCTAAAAAGAGGGTTTTGGGCTCATAATAACTTATTAGATATTAATCAGTGTTTGGTAGTTGATTGGTGTGCTAAGAGAAGCATTAGAATCTTGTCACATTAACTGCTGATTAAGAAAGTGGGATAAAAATGATTATAAGACATTACAGCCATAATAAAAAAGGAAACTTGGATACTTGAGTACATCTGAAGAAAAAAAATTATTTACTTTTACTCGAGTGAAAGTTTACATGGTTTGTGTACTTCGTCCACCAATGTTTGTTTTAGTCAAAATGAGTCACAATTAGTCTTTTTCCTGTGTCATTCCTTTTTTTTAAGAATCACTTTTTTCTACATTAGGTTTTCACATGGAAAACATGTAGTTTGATGCATCACATATGATTCACAATTTTAGGGCAAACACATATTACATTGCACATTTATGTTTAACACAAGTGATCACATTGTTTCTGATGATCACATGTGCGTTTCCCATACAGTACAGTACATACAAAGACGAATGTGTTTACTGTAATACGTACTAAAATGACTAATTATCCAAAAGTGTTGGTCTATGCATTTCACGTCTAGGTCTTCAGTGGTGTCCTACCTAAATCAGTCCACCTCTTTATACCATTATTATGATGCCATGGTTATAGAAACCATAAATGTTATAGGGAAACACAGTATAACAGAGCTCTGCATCACAGCTAGGAAACTCTCCTTTCACTGTAGCCACAGCTGCACTACCTCCAGCTTCTCGAGCAGAAGCATGGATATGAACCTCAAAATGACCCAGAAAATCTGATTAGAAGAAAAAAAGACTCTCCTTGCAGCAGTGCACCCAAGAGAAAAGCTATTAAATGAAGAATATAGACTGCTGGGGAAAAAAATATAACATGGACAAAAATATATTAAAACTAAAGTCTGTGACTCTGATTCAGCCTGTACAGAAGACCTTGCTAACCTACCTGACAACTAACTACTGTTATCCAAATAACTAGCAGCAGGTTATAGTAATTTTCTGGGGAGTTTTTATTTGTATTTCTATATCCTGTCTTTTCTATTTTCCTTTCTGCAATAAAGGGGTAATAATAGACCATTCTGCTTCTGCAAACACATCTAATCTATTAATTTATTAGCCATATGTGTACATGAGCAAAGGTTGCTTTCTATCAGGCAGTTAGTATAGAGAGAGAGAAAGAAAGAAAGATAACAAGAAACAAGTTTTTTATTCTTACAAAAAAGATTAGAAAAAAAACTAATCTAGAAAATATTTGAGGATACAATATATATAAAATTTTAGGACTGTCAATCAATGATTTAATTGCAACTTAATCACACATTTTTATCTGTTCTAAATGAACCTTAAATTAAGAGCGTTCTAGTTTTTAATACTGTAATCAACATGGACATGGTTATACTTTAATTATGCATTAATGCTTTATGCAAATTTATGTTTATTTTTAGTGAAACCAAACTCAACATGGAGCATGAAGACAAAATATTTTTATAAATGTTTGAAATTAATTCTAGTGTTTTAAAAGACGTAAATCATCAGGACACCAAACAGAACTTTTGCTATGTTTCCACACGGACGGTTTAAATCGCCGGATGTGTGCATCATGGAGGATTCCGGTGCTTGATTTGAGGCTTGGTGCATCAGTAAAACACATGTTAAGTGATTTAAAAAAGGAGTTTATTTATTTTAATATCTAAGTAAAGAAAGGACATCGTGAATATTTGTGTTTTGCATTCAAAGTTTAAATTTCTCCTCTTCTATCTATCTATCTATCTATCTATCTATCTATCTATCTATCTATCTATCTATCTATCTATCTATCGTGTGTGTGTGTGTGTGTGTGTGTGTGTGTGTGTGTGTGTGTGTGTGTGTGTGTGTGAATGTGTATGCATATGCCTTGACATAACTCCTAGTTTATATTTTGACACAGGCACGTTCCTTTTGCTTATACAAAACCAATTCAAAAAGAGATGGGATGCTGCGTCCCAACATTTCTGTAATTGGGGTTGTATGCAAAAAACTCATTCCAACGATTCAAAGATTTACTTTGACCAAACAAATGTATAAAAGTGCAGATGTTACACTTTATTTTTTATTGAAAAACAGCTTTACACACCCTTTGTATCCAGACAGAAAAGTCACAAGTTGGAGATTTCTTTCTGACCTTGAGATCCAGTTCATCCCAGAGCAGTTCAACAGAATCTTGGTGCAGTGACTGGGCAGACCATTGCATGATAGCCGTCACTTTTGCCTTTTACCTAGTTTGTTGCATATATTCAAAAGTTACCTGTAAAAACCTGCATGTATCTCAAAATAAAGCAACTACCTTCAGGCTGTGTGTTTTTTTATATATATTACAGTATAGTACGGTACACTATTGTGCATTGTGTTTGATTATTAACTGACCTCTATATCTACATTCATTACTTCAACAATATCTCAAACCATGGAGTGTCCCTAAAGAAAAACTCCAGCATCTTCCACACATCATATCATTTGCGTTTGTGTCGTATTTTTTAGTATTTTCTATCCGTAGCTTGATTCCACATCATGCCATTGTGTTTTCTCCTCCCCATTTTTAACCTCAGCATCATACAAAGTATCAGTACGTCACTGCAAAAAGGGAGACCAAACCTGCGGTGAATTGTGTGGGTGGTTCAAAAGAAATGTGTCGGGGGATTAGGCTAAACGCCAGACAATCCAAAAACATTGTCTGTCCAGGTGGCATTTAATGCAAATCCATGTTAGATTAGCGGAATACTTCAAAGTTTGTTCAACACAATTATTGTTAAGCCGTGTGTCCACCGCAAACATTACCATAGTGTACTGAGACAATAACAGAGCTTTACTGAAGATGAATAAACAGATTAATCCAATGAACTAACACCCAGTCCAGGATCCAGGATGTGTTCCTGCCTTGTGCTCCGGAACCTGACCAGGATCAAGATTTTCTGGAGATGGACACATGGTTTGGAAAATCCTGCATGCTGTGAGAGTCTTTCTTTTCTTCCTTTATTTTTTACCCTTGAAATATTGATGAATTCAGCAACTGCCCTTAGGATGTGTGTTTATTATTTAATTCTATTCCTTTTCTCCAAATATTGGAAATGTGCCATATATTGTGTCATACATCTGAATGCAGTGGATTGAGATAAAGTAGAGAAAGTGTGGAATGTTTATCTTTAAAATGATTGTAATGCTTCAGATTGAGCATGTATTGATTTGGTATCTATGCCTTTTTGCTACACTCTCTCGCTGCTCATTTAAATAGGACCGATATCATCTCTCAGTCACTATCAGAATGATCTGATTTGCATAGTTGTGGCACAGAGGTTATTTTATTGGGTTTATTTCCATACAAATTTTGTCATTCTCTCTTTCTCTCTCTCTCTCTCTCTCTCTCTCTCTCTCTCTCTCTCTCTCCCTCTCTCTCTATGCATCGGCAAAAAAGTTAACAACATGATGCATTGATTTTAAAAAGTGTGGCACAATTTGCCATTTGTATCGTGTCGTTTTTTTTAACATATTTGCATCGGTAAAAAAGGATTTATTTATATCTAATTATTAGTAGATATGCAATAAGTTTCCCTGGTGGTCTAGTGGTTAGGATGCGCCACTCTTACTGCCGGTCCCAAGCCCGGATAAATAGGGAGGGTTACGTTAGGAAGGGCATCCAGTGTAAAAACATGCCAAATCAAACATGCGGATGATCCCCTGTGGCGCCCCCTAATGGGAGAAGCCCAAAGAAAGTTTATGCAATACTGTTATCATTTAGAAAGTGACCGAAGTTTTCTATGAAGATCGATTTCTCTTTAAGAAACAGTTTCTCGAGCGCGTTCTCTCAGCTCTACTGCTGCTACGTGAATATGATGTATATTGCAACGTTACGGAGACCGAGGCGTGTCCTGAGAGTCACATAGAATCAGATTAACATGGCAGAGGTAGAGCTGTGACTTTCTAGAGACACAACAGGAAAAGGGTGATTGGTTTTATTAGATCTTTTTGTTGTTATTTGTTTGTGAACGAGGCCATGGGTTAGAGGTCAAAAGTGAACTATCCTACTATAATGACTTTCAAAGCAACATATTTTCTATTGCATCGTATTGCATTGAATCGCATTGTGTTGAATCAAATTGAAATCGGATCGCGCTGCATCGTAATAGGGGTGAATCGTATCGTATCGCATCGGTAGCTGCTGGATTTGTTTCTTTAATGTATTGTTGTCTGCGCATTGAAATGCAAATCGCATCGGCCTCAGTTATGGAGATCCACATCCTTACTTTCTACACATGCAGACACACTGACTGGGGGTCTTCTGCTGTATGCTTTCATACACACACACCTCTGTATTTTTTGTGTGCTATACCAGTGCTAGATGCTGTGGGTGTAGATAGGCATGTGAAATCTGGGTGAGCTCAATATGTGACTGTGTACAGGTGAGAGCAGCATGAGATTTGTGTGAGTGTGTGAGTGTATTGTATTTCCAGAGCGGCACGCCCAGGGGGCAAGGCCAGACCTGAAAAACCAGCCGCCTCCTTCTCTCGGATTCGTGAAACTACAGTACGCCACATACACCTGTCAGCCAGGTACATGCAAGAGACACAAACCTTTCCTCTTGCTATAGAACTTCACCTGGTCTTTTACTTTGTTGTTCTTTGCTCATCAGCCCTTGCTGGACTATGCCCTGCTCTGTGGACTGAGGAACTGTGTTTCTCCTACAAACAGGTGTGATTGTACAGGTAAAATCATACTCACCATCTACATGAAATGTAGATAATGCATTTGTTTTGATTGTTCAGTTCAACAGCAATGGTGGTTTTATTTTGTTTGCGTGTGCGTGTGCATGTTGTGTGTACTTTTGTGTGAAATCAGACGCGTTGGTGGACGTAAATAGTTAACATTCCTATATGCTGACTTGGACAGTTGTGGCTCGTTTGATGCTGTTCCTTTTCTTTTCACGCCAACGCATTTTCTGAGCCTCGATTGCACGAGACTGAACTTGTGCTGAACCTTAAAAGGTTTTGTTGAAGGATTAAATTCCAAACAATCTGATCCTAATGTCCTGTTGTGACGTTGTAGACAAAAATAGGTCTCAAATCTGGATTATTTACATCCCATTACATCAGATACAAGTTTCTTTACCAATGATAACCGAGACAAGAACTTGAAATTAAACTTGAAATATTTTCATAGAATCCAGAGTTTCTGACCATTTGGTGTCTCCTCTTTTACCTTGATGATGGTGTGCACTTGACTAGTTTATGCAACACCTTTTGATTTATGAACTGATTGATTCAGATCATAGCCATTGGACTTTTTGTACAAAGAAGTTAACTTTGTGTTAACTGAAATTTCAGTTTGCTTACATTTAAACAGGGACCAAATGTATCTTAAATAGTAAAGAATCCTGCATAGTAAATATTAAGGATAATAATCTTTTGCTTGCTTTCTTTGAAATATTCCTTCTGTTTCAAATGTATATGTTTCTATGTAATGACTTGAAAAAGAAGTTACTTTTAAACCCCACATCAAACATAGCTAAAATTCAGAGACCATTTTGTCTTCGAAATATTTGTCATGTTGTAATTTATGCTGAAAAGAATGAATGAATGTACTAAAGACCCCCCCCCTTAATATTTTTTGTCACAAAATTATTAGCAATACATGGTTCAGGTGTTTGGATGAAAAAAAAAAAAAAGAGGGTCTGTGATGTTTGCACAATGTGATAGTTAATGAGGTTTTTTTTAATTGAAAAAGAAATGTAAAAAAAAAAAAAAAAAACATCTGGGAATGTGCTACCACAGCTGTACTTATGAAATTGTTAGTCACACTGGGAAGTTGAAGTAAATATATCTAAGTTTCCAAAGGTTCTGTAATGTCCACGTGGCATCGGAATCACACAATCACATCACAAACCAGAAATCTTTCCCTCTGAATAACTAGTCCTATCTCTGAAAAGATGTATTATCCATAATTCAAGATTTATTTATATAATAAAAAATGCATTATTGATATGTGTGTGCTAACGGCACATGGATGAGAAATGTTCGTGCACATGTGGAAAACCATAAAACACAGGAGTAACCATATACAGCAAAACCAATACAGCAGTCCAACAAAAAATAGCAAAACAGAACGTCATATAAATGAAATTTTAAAAACTTTATTTATTTATTGGTGTAAGTAATGACTGCCTCACTTTCAGTAAAAATGGAAGCTCGGTTAGGGTTGCCTCACAGGAGCACTGGCCATGAGGTAGAAATCAACCGTGGTTGGACACTGGTCTTCCACAATGAAGAAGAAAATGAGAGAAATTTGTTGTTGTTTTTTCATTTCTACCCATTTTTATTAAAATGATCCAACCCACTGACCTTTATATCAATATGATGCGATCATTGAAGGTTCAATCCATAATCAACTGTAGAAGTTTTGTTTAAATTTTTAGCCCTACTGGTACTAATTGTACTGAAAACCAAAAATGAGAAGGAAGCTGGCACATTTGTGCTTCGAGTAAATCATCAGCTTCGTATCTTTAATATATATATATATTTATTTAATACAGGTAATAAAAGCAGTAAATCTCTTGAGCCAATCAAACGTTTATCATTTTTTTTATAGATTTATAAGTGTTTTAAGCTTGGAAGTAGCTCAGATAGCTTTTATCTTTAGGCATTTCTGACTGCCTGCATGCTGTTGATATACTGTATATAGAGGAGGGATTGTGCATTTAAGTTACTGGTTTTTAGTCTCCCTCAATGTTTTTCTTCATGATTCCGAAGTGTTTTTTTCTCTTTACTAAAAAAAAATCCAGTTAATTGTTAAAAGCACTGTATAAATCATGCCCAGTGTTTTTAACTGCACATTTTTATTTGTTCTAAATGTACCTTAAATTAATACTTTCCTAGTTTTTAATACTCTTATCAACATGGCCATGGACAAAAATGGATGCTTTATGCAAATGTATGTTTATTATCAGTGAAACCAAACTCAACATATAGCATAAAAACAAAGTAGTCTTGTAAATGTTGTAAAGAAATTATGGCGTTTTAAATTACGTAAATCATCAGGACACCAAACGGAACTTTTGCTGTGTTTCCACACGGACGGTTTTAATTGCCGGATGATTTATTTGATTTATGACATGGTGCATCAATAAAACGAATTAGTAGTGATTAAAAATAATTTTGGTGGATTTTATATATATATA
>MU551610.1:5360935-5435856 GCA_024362625.1 Silurus asotus | reverse complement strand
TAGATAGATAGATAGATAGATAGATAGATAGATAGATAGATAGATAGATAGATAGATAGATTTATATACAGGATAGACAGATAGATAGATAGATAGATAGATAGATAGATAGATAGATAGATAGATAGATAGATAGATAGACAGACAGACAGATCATTTATATCTCAATATATTAGGATATACACTGACTTGGCATAGCATTGCCATAGACTGATGATCTCTTCATTATGGAATCTGTTAGTTGGTGGAAATATTTATTAGACAGCAAGTGTACATTTGGTCCTCAAATTCGACGTGTTAGAAGCAGGAAAAATGGGCAAGTGTAAGGATTTGAGTGAGGGCTAAATTGTGATGGTTCGACGACTGGGTCAGAGCATCTCCAAAAGTGCAGCTCTTGTGGGATGTTCCTGGTGTGCAGTGGTCAGAATCTATAAAATTTGGTCCAAGGAAGGACCAGTGGTGAACCATTGATGCACGTGGGGAGCAAAAGCTGGCCCGTGTGGTCCGATCCAACAAACGAGATACGAGCTGCTGAAGAAGTGAATGCTGTTATTGCTCGACGGGTCAGAACTATTTTGGCAGCAAAAGGGGTACCTAGACAATATTAGACAGGTGGTCACGTTATGCCTGATCAGTGTACATTACAGATTCAGATTTTTCCTGTATAATTGTGCTTTTGTACAAGTAAAAAAATTAGGACAGATCAATAAGTCAAGTTTATTTCTATAGCGCTTTCACAACAGACATTGTCTCAAAGCAGCTTTACAGAATTTAACAGTTAGGGTGAATGATGTGTGTTTATCCCTGATGAGCAGCCATGGCCACTGTGGCAAGGAAAAACTCCGTTAGATGTTATGAGGAAGAAACCTTGAGAGGAACCAGACTCAAAAGGGGAACCCATCCTCATTTGGGTGACATCAAGAGTGTGATTATATAAACAGATTGGAGAACAGGATTAGACTTTAACCATCGTAGCAATTTAAAATGTGATTTTGATTTATTCCTTCATGTCATGACAAAATAGTGCAACAGAGTGGAAAGAAAGTGATGTTATGGCCAGACAATAATCTAATAAGGTCAACAGAGTCAAAGCAAGATGGATGAATAAAATGAAATGTTTATTTATTTTTTCAAAGCCTTCAATCATTTTAATAAAAAGTGCCCTTTGGAGATCCAGGGTAATATTCTATACATCTGATATATCAGATTATATGAAGTTTATGGTGTTTGAGCAAAAACAGATGGCAATAAACATATACTAGTTATGTTTTGATATAAAGAAACAACTTTTTTAGGTTAATCTCAGGCTTCTGAATTGTTTCACAGTTATTGGTGTATAAGCTTTTTCCTGAGCCATATGTAATTCAGAGCTGATCAATTAGAGAATTAAATGGAAAACCTATGATGTGTACCAACATGTATAAAGATTTGCGTTCTCTACAGTGTTAGAAAGCAACACTCGTCACTAATGTTTATAGACTTGGCCTTAGTTACCATGCAGTGATCTCTTGATGTCAGAATAAAGACTTTGTGCAGTGTTTATTCAGATTGTACTTATGATTATCATGTTTGTGTATTTTGGCTAATCATCACACCACACCCCCTTCAATCGTTTGCGGTCACTCAGATCTGAGTGCCATTGCCTCCACTAAAATCTCTCTGAAGTGCCAGTACCTGGACATTAAATATTTTGAATTAAAGCTTGCCTGTTGTACAGCTCTACACATTGTATTCAAAGCTGTCCATCATACACGAGTTGATTTCGTATGTAGTGGAAGTACTTGAACTAATAACCTGCATGTACTATTTCCTTAAGACAGACAGCTCCAGATGGCATCTGATATGGTTGCCAAGTTGCCTGTCAACCCACAATCCCAAACAAAAAACATGCATGCACAGGGAAGAGCTTTCATTCTTTACTGAACTCTGCTTGCTCTGCTGTACTATCACATGCTCTCATGACCTATTCTGCTCTCTGTCCACGTTGATTGAAGTGTACTGAGATGTTGAAGGGAAGTGAGCTACAGAGATTAACATAATGGCTAACTGGGTAGGGAAAGCAGTGCCAGTGATGGTTACATATAAGGAAAGGAAAAACTATCAATTAAATTCATGAATCTTAAATTATGATTATGAATAGTTAAAGAAATAACATAATCGAAAACAAAACTAATTAACATTTAGAATAGACCAGACAGTAAAACAATACAATTACAATATAGTGAAAATGCACAATAAATAAGGCAAAAAGTCTTTTTGCTTTAAATATTATGGATATTACATGGGAACAGTATGCATATTTGTATAGGGGCATATTTTCTATTATTTACATTATGTAAAGTCTAATAATATATCACAGACAATGGAAGGTGGAGCAGATATCAGCAGACAGCACAGAGGAGAGGAAATAAATAACACAGTGTACAGCCTTGAGAGAACAGTGAAGCATGCAATATGTGAGATATATATATATACAGTACAGACCAAAAGTTTGGACACACCTTCTCATTCAAAGAGTTTTCCTTATTTTCATGACTATGAAAATTGTAGATTCACACTGAAGGCATCAAAACTATGAATTATATATGGAATTATATACATAACAAAAAAGTGTGAAACAACTGAAAAATCTCATATTGTAGGTTCTTCAAAGTCGCCACCTTCTGCTTTGATTGCTGCTTTGCACACTCTTGGCATTCTCTTGATGAGCTTCAAGAGGTAGTCACCTGAAATGGTCTTCCAACAGTCTTGAAGGAGTTCCCTGAGAGATGCTTGGCACTTGTTGGCCCTTTTGCCTTCACTCTGCGGTCCAGCTCACCCCTAAACCATCTCGATTGGGTTCAGGTCCGGTGACTGTGGAGGCCAGGTCATCTGGTGCAGCACCACATCACTCTCCTTCTTGGTCAAATAGCCCTTGATGCCTTCAGTGTGACTCTACAATTTTCATAGTCATAAAAATAAAGAAAACTCTTTGAATGAGAAGGTGTGTCCAAACTTTTGGTCTGTACTGTATATATAACGGCTGTCAATGGATTACATTCGTGTAATGTACCTTAAACTGATATTAATATTATTATTAAGTTTTTAATATGCTAATCATCATGGGCATGGACAAACTGCAGCTCTTGTGGGATGTTCCTGGTCTGCAGTGGTCAGTATCTAGTAAATGTGCTCTAAGGAAGGAACAGTGGGGAACCGGCGACAACGTCGTGGGTGCAAAAGTCCATTAATGCTGGTCCGTGTGGTCCGATCCAACAGACGAAATCCTGTAGCTCAAACTGCTGAAGAAGTTCATGCTGTTAATGTTTAATGAGTCAGGACAGCAAAATGGGAACCAACACAATATTGGGGAGATGGTCATAATGTTATGGCTGATCACTGGTCATAATGATGTGCCAGTTCAGTGTGTATATATACACACATACATATTTGAGGCTAAATGTTTTGGAGCCAGTGACTACTTAACTGTCTGCTTTGAGATTTATGCAAATAAACTGGCTATTTTTAGAAAGAACAACAACAACCCTCAGTAATGCAGTTTGTCTGCACTGTATTCAGTGTGTTGGCTCACATTCAAATTAAAACAGAGCACAAAAACATTGAAAGCCCTACATGGGAATGAACACCAGATTGTACAATACACAATAGATTGATTATGATATAAAAAGAAATGTAAAACTAATTACCTGTAATTATATCTTTTTTTGTAACACAGATATGACTATCAATAGTCTCTTAGTATAGTAAAGTCCAGTTGTTAGAAGCTAGAAGCCTCAACATAGTATTTAATGGAAAATTATTTTTTTGTCTTTATTTAAGTGTCAAATCTCAGTTAAAGGTTAATAAATCTGAATGGCTTTCTTGTTTATTTGAATGTTTATTTATGTGTTTACTTGTTTGTTTGTAGCTACAGTACTATGGCGTTTTATGATTTTTTTCTATAAAAACACAAAATCATCGCAATACTAAGCTGAAGGCTGTAACCAATCTATTTTTCCCCCTTTTAGGTTCAGGCGCCATGATCGCAGTTATCGTCATCGGTATCATAATCATTCTCAGCGTACTACTCATCATACTGAAGACATATAACAAGTAAATCTACATTCCATATAACACGGTGACAGGGTTGAATATCGTGCGCTGAATGTGTGTTTCCATAAAAAAGATGTGAGGTTAAAGATAAATGACTGTATGCAGCTTATGGACAAAGACCAAAAACACGGCAACATTTGCCATTAAATGAAATCAATTTGATAATTTTTTTTGTAGAGCACTTTTAACAATGGACATTGTGCCAACACAGATTTTAATCGATTGTAAATATACATTTTAGCTTCATATATTTGTCCTTATATATTTTATTCCTTATGAGGGAGCCAGAGGTGACCATGGTGAAGAAAAACTTCCTGGAGATGGTATGAGAAAGAATAGTAGAAGTTTAAAAGGAAGTCAAGGTTTCTTGAGAGGAACTATTTTTATCTGGTTGATACTCAATGTCCATTCATTATAGTTACATCGCTTGTGTCAAAGAGCAATGAAGTTTTCATGAAGTAAATATTTTGTGAAATCTTAAAAAAAAATGAGATTAGTAAAATAAAAAAAATAAAAAGACACAAATAATATAAATATAAATATAAATATAAGAAATCAAATAAAACAATATAATTATTACAATATACTTTATTATTAATAATAATAAGAATAATAAGAGGAAGAGGAATACTTTTTATTATTACTTTTCTTTTTTATGTTCTTATAATAGAATGTGATTTTTTATCATCCAAAAAAAGCTAAATTGAAGAAATAAATCAAAATGTAACACTTTTAATACTACTACTGTTATAATCAGTTAACTAATTATTTCTACTGATCTTCTGCTATTACTATTATTACTATTAGATGCTAATTAATAGTTGTTCATGATAAAAACGTTAAAAGACTGAAGGAGAACATTGTATGTTTGTGCTACAGGAAAATGCAAACAAAGAGAATACTCAGTGGGACTTCCAGCAAACCGCGAAAAAATACAACCTCAACAACAACAACAACAACGCTGCAGATGGCAAACCTACGAGGAAGTTCCAACATGGGAGGCTTTGCACACTTTCCCAACACTTTAGAGAACGGGTTCCGGTTACCACGAGCCGAGCTGGCGAATGCCGCCGAACAGATCAGCATGAACAGTGGCTCCACCGTGGTCACAATACACGAAACGCCATCGAACGGAAATACGTAAATAATGCAGTTTGCGATATAAAATGGGCTCCATTGTGCGGTGTGACGAGAGAACACACCCCGAGAATGAACAAAATGATGAAAGGATGATAACCAGGACTTTGGGGAAATAAAACAGAGACCCAACGTTGAACTATTGGCATGTTAAGACCAGCATAAACACCTCTGAAGGTCAAACGTAAGCAATGGATCACTGGGGACATTTAAGGACCAATAAAATGACAGACTGAGGTTGAATGGACTACAAGGAACTTTCACTAAGCACGGGAAAAAGGACCACGGAACGCCATTCCAGTGTTCTGTTACCACTTTGAAGGACTTTTGGCTATTTCACTCAATCCTAATGTGAGGTCCCTGCATATGGAAACTACCCATGTTTAATAGTACGGACCTCACAAAATGTCGACTGAGTATATAATACAGTGTGCATATCGTGTATGAATAAGTTTCCTTTAAGTCCATGTGGAAAGACAGTGTATCGAACACAGAGTGAAATCTGTAAGGTGTAGCTACTGAAAATAGCACTAGCCATAGCTAATGTTTCCCTTTATTTAAAATAAAGAACAACACAAAATATGCGAGCGCAGCATTGTTGATTTCTCGAACCAGAAGGTGCTGTAAAATAAAACCATGGCGTAAATTACACATCTGTTTATAGTCTCCAATCTAGTGTAATGTAAGTGATTACAGCTACTTATGCTGCATTGGACTAGCATTCAAGACATATTCGGAACACACACACACACACACACACACACACACACACACACACACACACCCACACACACACACACCCTGCTAAATTTATAAACCCTGACTGAAAAGTTTGCAAAAGATGAACATGAAGGCATCCATGTTTTTTCCCCTATCTCCTTCTACCTTATATTCATGGATGTTGAAACTGTTGTCAATTCAGACTTGGCTGCTGAGGTAAGTTATATGAAGGGTTTAAGCAACATCTGATGTAATGTGAGGAGACCTGGGTTGTAGTCAGCTCCACAAGATCTTCCAGTCCAAACCATGTAAAGCATATGTTCATGGAGCTGGTTTTGTGCACAGGGGCATTTTCATGCTGGAACAAGTTTGGTCTCCTAGTTCAAATGAATTATTAAAACTGGGCATTAAAAAACACACTTCACCTGTGTTCTGAGGTCTGAAATTGTCATCGTAGGTGCATGTCCACTGTGAGAGACATAATCTAAAAAAAAAATTTGAAATCACAATGTATGATTTTTTAACTATTTATTTGTATGATACAGCTGCAAATAAGTATTTAAACACCTGAGAAAGTCAATGTTAATATTTGGTACAGGAGCCTTTGTTTGCAATTACAGAGGTCAAACGTTTCCTGTAGTTTTTCACCAGGTTTGCACACACTGCAGGAGGGATTTTGGCCCACTCCTCCACACAGATCTTCTCTAGATCAGTCAGGTTTCTGGCCTGTCGCTGAGAAACACGAAGTTTGAGCTCCCTCCAAAGATTCTCTAATGGGTTTAGGTCTGGAGACTGGCTAGGCCACGCCAGAACCTTGAAATGCTTCTCTCCTTGGTTTTCCTGGCTGTGTGCTTCGGGTCATTGTCATGTTGGAAGACCCAGCCTCGACCCATCTTCAATGCTCTAACTGAGGGAAGTTTAAGCAGGGGAACCCTTCCGTGCCATGCATGATTTCAAACATGACGTCTTAGTGTATTACCAACAGTAACCTTGGAAATGGTGGTCCCAGGTCTTTTCAGGTCATTGACCAGCTCCTGTAGTTCTGGGCTGATTTCTCACCTTCCTTAGGATTATTGAGACCCCACGAGGTGAGATCTTGCATGGAGCCCCAGTCCGAGGGAGATTGACAGTCATGTTTAGCTTTTCTAATGATTGCTCCAACAGTGGACCTTTTTTCACCAAGCTGCTTGGCAATTTCCCCGTAGCCCTTTCCAGCCTTGTGGAGGTGTACAATTTTGTCTCTAGTGTCTTTGGACAGCTCTTTGGTCTTGGCCATGTTAGTAGTTGGATTCTTACTGATTGTATGGGTGACAGGTGTCTTTATGCAGCTAAGGACCTCAAACAGGTGCATCTAATTTAGGATAATAAATGTAGTAGAGGTGGACATTTTAAAGGCAGACTAACAGGTCTTTGAGGGTCAGAATTCTAGCTGATAGACAGGTGTTCAAATACTTATTTGCAGCTGTATCATACAAATAAATAGTTTAAAAATCATACATTGTGATGTCTGGATTTTTTTTTTAGATTATGTCTCTGTCCACAGTGGACATGCACCTACGATGACAATTTCAGACCCCTTCATGATTTCTAAGTGGGAGAACTTGCAAAATAGCAGGGTGTTCATATACTTATTTTGCTCACTTATTATATATATGTCAGTTACGACGATGAACTTTAGTCAGGTCGAGACCCCGATGAGGACGACGAGCATGCAGATGAGCTTCCCTGACACTTTCTGACAGTTTGAGCAGAAATTCTTTGGTTATGCAAACCGTTTGATGCAGCAGCTGTCCGGGTGTCTGGTCTCAGACTTGGACTCATCTTGGAGGTAAAGATGCTGGATGTGGGGGTCCTGGGCTGGTGTGGTTACACGTGGTCTCCGGTTGTGAGGCCGGTTGGATGCACTGCCAAATTCTCTGAAACGCCCTTGGAGACGGCATTCATTTTACGGGCAACAGCTCTGGTGGACATTCCTGCAGTCCAATTGCACGCTCCCTCAAAACTTGCGACAGCTGTGGCATCGTGCTGTGTGAAAAAACTGCACATTTTAGAGTGGACTTTTATTGTGGCCAACCTGAGGCACACCTGTGCAATAATCATGCTGTCTAATCAGCATCTTCATCTGCCACACCTGTGAGGTGGATGATTCTCTAGGCAAAGGACTAAGCCTAAACACTGGAAGTTTGTTCCACCACCAAGGTGCTTGAGGAGAAAATCAATCTATATGCATGTCCTTCTTGTACTCTGCAAGATGATGGGATCTTGAGCAGTGGTAGATATTGGAGAGAGAGTGGTGCACTTTGGAGTGAGATAATGCTGTAAAATAGAGAGGTGCTGGTCTGGATTTTGTTGGCAAGCATCAGTGTTTTAAATCCAAAGTAGCAGCTTTAGTAGCAGGAACGTGGGAGAACTTTGGAAGGCTAAATTCAGTAGTTTAGCTCTTGACTTCTGGAGCAGAACCAAAGGTCAGGTGTCTTTCAGAGGCAGACCACCACAAGTGAGTTGCAGAAGTGCAGTCTTGAGGTAAAGATGCACTGAAAAAGCACTTGTTTTGATTGATTTTCTAGAACAGCTATTAAATCTCTCCTTTTAATAGGTATTTCAAAAGTATGAACTTGCACGCAGAGGTGTAATGAAGAATGCTGTTTATAAATTGGCTTAAAAATGTGAAGCTCATTGTGACGGTTGTTAAGCACTTATGAAACAAGTCTTCACTGTCAGCTCTTTGTAAGAATCAGCAATGAAACCTTTCCTTTCAGTTTTCCACCATGAAAAAGTTTTCAGGACTGAGGATTTTTACTTGACAGTTTCTCAGCAGCATTGGAAGCTCAACCTTTTTACAGTTTTGGGTTAGTAATACTAATTAATTCCCTGTATATCAAGGATATATACGATGATGTAACCCTAAGACTGTCAATGCAAACGTTAGTCAGAACAACAGCGCCCCCTGTCGGATAGAAAATTGAATAAAGACGTGCCAGTTTAATCTCAAAGGGGTTTATTCACAAAATAGATGCATAACAAAAAAATACAGCAGCACATGTTCATATAAAAGGTCTCTTTGTATGTGAAAAATAACTTTTTAGAGAACATAGTCAAGCTGCGCTGCATTGCTCTATTCTAGTGCAACATGTTAACCAAAGCCACACAGGCACGAGATCAACACAGACCTCTCAGAAGTCTGCTTGCAATTAGCATAAACAACAAACAAACAAACAAACAAAAAGAAAAAAAAACAAACAAAGAAAACATCCAAGTGCAAATCTAAACTTTTTTTTTTTTTTTTTTTTGTACTGACCAAAGGCAACGCTGACAAAGTAGTGAAGCTTAAGTTTAGGAAAACGCCCCAAAATTTCATCATCATTTCAGTCATTTGTGGCACGAATTAGAACTTTCTTTGAATCATTCTTTACAACTTAGTGCAACATGAAACCCATTTTAAATGGAGGACACTTTTTTTTAAAAAAAAAAGACATTCTTAACTTTATTCAAAGAAGCCAAAATAAATGTTTGGGGTGGATTACATGAACATTGAGCTCAGTCTTGAGAACTATGTGTTCAATTCAGTGACCAGAACAGCAGGGAGATGACTTGATGATTGATCGATCCCACAAGATCAGTGTAAAGGTTTTGAAGAAGAGGGAAGAGAAAGAGAGCAGCCTCTTAATCTGTTCTCATAGAGATAAGATGCTGTTAAAGTTTAAAGCACAATTATTTCAATGTGACAAAAAGTTTTTTTATTAGTTTTTTTTTTTTTTTTTTACCCCCCTAAAAAGATTTTTTTTTTTGAAACAGGTCACATGGTGAACTTGGTTTCACTCCGAGTGCCGTTTTCCAAAACAATCTATAGTCAAGACTTCGTTGTTAAATCTGGGGGAAAGAAAAAAAAAACCCGAAGTGCACAAAATAAAGATTTACCTGAGGATAGAAAGATGCTATGACCACAAAACAGAGTGCCACAGCCACTTTACATAGGAAAAGAAAACAAAAAAACAAAATAAATTAATTTATAAATAGTTTTGTGGGTAGATCGTGGAATTAATTGTACTACCCCAGAAATAAATGCAGATTATAAATGTTCAAAAAACAAAACAAAAAAACACTAATTTGAGCCTATTCTGAAAGGCTTCAATCCAAATAGTTTTTCCACGTGCCCTAGTTGACTCCGCCTTGAATTTTTTTCCCTCATGAATCTTTTTCCAATACTTTATTAGCTGAAGTAAGAGTGAGAGATTGAGTAAAGAGAAGCGATAAAATGATTTATATTCCGAAATATACGAATATTCAAATTGGGTTTTATGCCGATGTGTGCATAGTTTAACGCAAATAGAGTTAAATTGCTATGAGGCTCTCTTAAGGTACATTGTGCTTGCTAGGAAGGGTGTATGCCGAGATATGACGGATGGACACGCTGGCTTTGGGACGGGAAGTCAACGAGGGCAGGTTGAAAACAAGTGGGATGCAGGACAAATTGATCTATTTGATAATACCACTAAAAAGGTATGGATGTGTGTAACCAATTCAGTGGTTCTCAATCCCTGGGGGTTGGTTTTTAACTGGTGGGGGTGGGGGGGTGTGGGGGGGGGGGGGGGGTGTTTGGGTGGTGTTTGTATCTTCCTACTTACTAACAAGGGTGAGAAAAAAACACAAATCTGTGCAGTGTAGGAATTCCCCAGGCCTCGACACTGGAACCTACTGAACTAAGTGCTAGTCACGATTGTACGAGTCAGCGAGTTTCATCACTTGATTTCAGACCAGTGTTCAACACTACTGCTGTAAGCAACTCATAATCAAGAAAACGAAACGAACAAAATCCGCCGAAATCATGTTTTTGTTTCCGTCTGACAGGTTTCCAACATAAAAAAAAAATGAGCTAAGTATCTAAACTAATTTCATCGTCTTTGATTACAAGCTTAGCATTCAGCCTCTGAGACCTTGTCATATGCACTATGCATCGTAGCGGGCGATCGGAGAGGAAAATAAAGGAAAAGCCGGCTAAATGAAGTACAAAAAAAAAAAATGAAAAAAATGAAAGAAAAGAAGCAGCATTGAGAAAGATATGAAATAGAAAAATAAATACCTGTCCGGTAACAGAAGCTTAAAAGGAGCTACATGTAAGATTACTGCGAAGCTAAAAGTCTGCTGTATTTTTATAACAGCAATAGATTTTCCTAGTCACAAGCTATTTGAGTATAAGTGTGTGTGTGTGTGTATGATCAGACTGTCCGGTACGGTAGCGTCTCGGCGCTGGAATGAGGTTCAGAGAACAGAAGGAGGAACGAAATACTTCACTGTTGGTAAATAACACTAAAATCTGACACGCGGAATCTGAATGCCAAGGACAATCTTACATGCGGCTCCTCTAAGTGCTGCTTTTTATTTGGATTACACAAGAAAAAAGTTATTTGACACATAACTTCACATAAAGTTTTCACGTGTCATTTCATGACGCGAGAACTCCACGCCGCAAAACCTCCGAGCCGTACCGTTGTGTCACCGGGTCATGACTTCGAAGTCGCTGGGTGTGGCATCTTTTCTTCTGCTCTGATTGGCTGTGGTCGGCCTCCGAACCGAGGTCACGGTTCTCCGTGCCCATCCTCAGCCGAGTTCTGATTGGAGGGGAGGTGGGGGTGTGGCTTGACTCTAGAGATCTGATGGGATGAGAATGGGTAAAGTCTCTCCCCTCCGTTTCCTGCTCCCCTTCCGCCCCTTTGCTGTCGTTTCGTTTTGGAATGCGGAAACTCCCCCAGTTTTTGACGTTGGACACTTTTTCTGACATCGTCTTTCCCTGATGCTGACTCGAATTCATCCTCCGAAGAGACCCGTTGTACACGTCCTGCACCGTGACCGAAGTTTTCATTTCCGCCGCTTTGCTATCGGACATGGCCATATGATCCATCACACTGTTCTGCACAGTCTCGTCTATTACTTTCGACGCTGGGTTCTTTCGATCTGGTAGCTGATCCCAAATCCTGCTCCTCCTCCTTTTCCTGCGCTCTCCCCTCGGCTGCTCCGTCTCGCTCGCTTCCGTTTCATTCCCACCGCAGCCGGAATTCGGGACGCCCTCTGAGCTGGACAGTTTACACAGTAGGGATGCGTCCATCTTGACCGAATCGTCCGCTTCGCTCTGGCCTCGTCTGGAGCCTCCGTGCCGCGAGGCGCTTTTTCTCAGCGACAGCTCGGTGGCGCTGTTCTGAGCCGTGTGACCTCTCAAAGGTTGGGGAGACGTGGATGACGAGGGTGCGACCCGGAAGTAAAACATGGCCTCCTCTAATTGCCTGGTGGAAGATACGCCTTGAATGCGGATATAAAAAGGAAGGAGAAAAAAAAGGAATGGAGGTGAGAGTGCGCAAAAGAAAGAGAGATAACAGAATTGAGACATAAAATGTGACCACTTGAAAACTTTATGGAATGATGCTTTTTTTTTTTCCTTAGCAAAGTTTTGAAAATAGGATAGAAATCTATTAAACAGGATGAGACAATCCCGATATTTTAGTTGCGATACGACCTCCAGTGCAGTAGGGGGCTCACCAGAGAGTCTGCCTTGCTCCAGTAGCCGGACATGATGATGAAAAATCTGCTCCTGCACTCGACACACAGACCGTTTGATCTTCTCCCGTCGGGTCACCATGTAGGTCAGGTTCCGCACCTGCACATGCAGAGACACACAGAACATATCTCACTTTTATACTAATTATGCAAATATAAAACTTAATATGTTTAAGATTCGTGTATTTAACCTAATTCAAAGCCTTTTCAAAAGAATCAAACAAGTTTCCCAAAGCGGTAGAAGTGTTCCGGTCAGCAAAAAATGTTTCATGGATATTGGATTCTACAGGAGCACGTCTGCACATCAACGAGCCTCGGCCGCCCGTGACTCTAACCGGGAACAGCTCACCAGGGAGCAGCTGCAGTTATGGAGATGCTCTGACCCAGACGTCTAGCCGTCTAGCCGTCAATTTATCAAAAATCGCTAAAATCCTTACGCCCGCCCATTTTTCCTGCTTCTAACAAGTCAACTTTGAGGACAAAACATTCACTTGCTGCCTAATAAATAAATCCAGCCATGATAATCAGATAATTACTTCACCACTCATAATGTTATTTGTTAAACTACATCATCTAAGAGAGAGGAACGTAAGAGATTCTGGGATGATGCCCCACGCTACCAGGAATAAAACCAGGAGGAGGTGCGGTATCTAACAAAACACCGAAACATGGCAACACCACGTACCCTTTCCAGATCTTGTCGCAGGTGGGTAAAAAGGCGGAGCCTGCGAAGCAGCACTTCCTGTTCTCGGCGTGTGAGGCTTTCCTCTTCCTCTCGCTTGGGTGTGACGAGCGGCTGGTTGAAGTTCGATTTGCGTTTCAGCTTCCAGTATTGAAACAGGAAATCCACATTCTCCAGTGGCACATGCAGGTGTTTGGAGACTTCCTCTATGTTGACGAATCGGTAAAACTCGTCCTCCAGCTGCTGCACGCGCAGCTTTCTTTCGCTGAGTCGCGCTCCGTCCGCTCCTTTCGCCCTCCCTTTGTCGTCTATCAGGCCGCTCTGCTCGTGCCAGTCCAAGCCCGAGTGCGTGGGACAGTAGGATTTGAACTTGACCTCGTCCTCATCTGTCAGAATGGTGTTCATTTTCAGGCTGTGCTGAAGGCCGCAGGTAACGTGAAAAGCTACGCGGCAGCTCTTAGCAGAACACTAGAGGTAAAGAAGGAAAAAAATTTAAATGCATTAAGGTTCAGGGGGAAAATGGAAAGATTTAAAAATCCAAATCAGCTTTTCAACTACAAAATTCCTTGGTGAGAAAAAAAACCCCACTACGACGGGTTTGTATTACACAGTAAATACATCAAACTGCTGCAATAAATGTCTTGTATTATTATTAACAGGGTGAACAAATCACTAACTCGGGCACCTGGGACAAGCCGATTATATCTCCAGGCGATCAGCTTTCTAGTTGTAGCTACAGAGTGGACAAGCAGGTTCTGTACCCTGTTGATTTATTCGCTTGCAGTAATTTTTTTCTGTCTTCCACGAAGAAATAGGAAGAGAAACTGCTGACTTTTACTTGCATGTTTGAACATTAGACACTCCGGGTGGTTCGCATGTTTCACTGCTGTGCCATGCGATGCTATCGATTACTAATTTGTCTTAAACACGCGTGATGCATGAGAAAACTACCTTTGACCTCAAATAAACGTGAGGAGAAGTGAAGGACCTGTTTTCCACGCAAATCGTGTACGTCATTGCCGAAGATTAACGGCATTCAAGATGAATCTTTATAGAATTAGCAGTCTACTAATAAGTCTATTGTATATATTTGCTACATATACATTACAGCACAGTGACATTTTTTTATTCGCATATTCCAGCCATGACACAGCGCCCCCTGGAGCACAGAGGATTAAGGGCCTTGCTCAAGGGCCCAAGAGCTTCAGCGTGGTGATTACCAGGGCTTCAACCCTCATTCGGAGGTACACGATGCTATAGGATGTCTTTGGATGTGGTAGCATAAAACTTTCCCTTCACTATTGAGGTCTGACCTCAACCCGTGTCATTTAGCAGACGCCCTTATCCAGAGTGCAAAATGGCCTTTCTCAAGGGGCAGATTGTTGGTGCTGGGATTTGAACTCATGACCTTCTGATCCAAAGTCCAATGCCTTAACCACTGAGGTACCACCTCCCACGTTTTTTAACTCCTTTGGGATGAATTGGAACACTGACTTCACCCCAGGCCTCCTCACCTCTCCTACGTCAGTACATTTACAGCCTTTATCCACAGCGACTGACCATTTGATCATCATGAACTTCTAATCCAAAGTTCGATGCCTTAACATCTAAGCGCCCACCTCACTTTAATAACACCCTTGTGTGGCTGAATGTGCACAAATCTCCACAAGCACACTCCAAAACTTCGTGGAACATCTTCCCAGGAACAATAAAGGTTATGATGACAGCAAATGTGACCTGGGTTGTTGAAAAAGCACATCTTGACAAATGGCGTATAAATTTACATGCGTAAACAAAATGTAAAATGAGGAGACTGCTAATAAATATATGATTTGTCCACCCTGATAGTGTTGGTGTTTTTTTTTTAATTCACGGGATCACGTGTCACGTTTTACCTGTATGCAAGCGCCGGTCTTTTCTTTACACAGGCAGCATATTAGAGCCCATCGGTTATTTGGGATCTGAGACACACTCGTAATGGGCTCCATCTTCTCCGGGTTACCTATGCTCACCTGGAGCGTGTGTGAGAGAGAAAGAGAAAGTTGAGAAATTTGAGATTACGTCGTTTGTTTGTAATAAGTGATATATGCCAGCGGGAAGGGATTTTAAAGGTTTATACGATTTGATAAGATTTCGTCCAACAGAAATCCACATTTGCACACAAAATGTTATTAGTTTGTGTGCTGGACTAATTCAGTTGTACTGTACGATATTGTTTTTTATACAGTAGCACACTGGGTTTTATACCTCTGGTATCCACAGAGCACAGCTCACATGGACCCACTTGCTGCCACTGCGGGTGGGTTTCATGGCTCCGCCTTTCTTCGGGCAGAGCTGGCATTTGGGTGAGATGCCCAGCGCGCATGTCCGACACAACCAGCTGCCTTCTGGAACCTTCAGGATGCCATAACACGCCTGCAACGGGGAAAAAAACAACAACATAAAGAACACAACACTATTCATAACCACAAGCTTATAAACACACACGTACACAAACACAATTAGTCACCAAATGTTCCTTAAGCCTGAGTAAGCACACACACAAACACACATGCACACATACTGACTAGCATATGGCTGGCACACCCTTTCTCTCACACACACACACACACACACACACACACACACACACGGCATAAGGCATATTCTCCCAGAGATAATAGCTTCTAATAGACTTGTTTCGTAATTTTAAAAAAAATTATTCTGAATAAACCATTTGAAACTGTTTGAAAATATTACAAACTTTTAAAAGCCGTAGTTAAACGAAGCTCGTTTGATTGATTTATTTATTTTTTTAATAAAAAGGCAACTCACAGCTTTTGGTTAATTATTGACAAAACATCTGTTGTTTAACTGGAATGTAACTCATTGAAGATTTCTCCTAATTAAAAAGGTTCAATTAACACTTTCAAAGTTTCTCTCGGAAATCTCTCTCACTTCCTGACACACACACACACACACACACACCTGATGCACACATATGTTGCACTTGTCGCAAAACACCATCTCGTTGCCGTCCTCTCCGTCAGGTGACTGACACACGTCGCACACCACGTCCTCGTCGTACTCGATCCCGAGCCCCTCCTCCGTTTCCATTGCGTGGTTCATGTTGTCATAGCAACGGCGCTCAAACTCCTCCATGAGTCTCTCCATGGTGTTCTCGTCCAGCAGCTGCATGCCTGAGGACAGGACACGGACACGCCCGGCTTGTTAACGCAATACACACGTATACCTTAGGATCGTTCTTGTTTCGTTTTAAAGGCGGATGTTTGCGTTCCGGATTTAAAGACTAATAATGACAGCCATTTATTTATTTTTTTTCTTTCAGATATGTCCTTTTCACTAAAGTGAGTGACATATAACAATAATGATGTTCCTACATGAGTAACTATAAATGGATAAAAAGGTATAATGATTCTCTGAATAATACATTTTAAGGAAGAAAACTCTCAGGATGTTAACTATAAATGGGATGGCAAAAGCTGAGTACCATATTGACACGTCTTTTCACGTCACGTGGGCGTTAACCAACTAAACCAACATGCAAAATAGCAAAAGTCTAGTTCGTCCTATAAGGGTGCACTTTATTTTACACCTCAGTGTACATTCATTCTTTTCCTTTGAAGGCATTTATGAAGACTCTCCTGTGTTTGCGTTGCAATTTGGCTTAAACGAAAGCAGTCGAGACTCTGGGCGAAACCTTAAACAAACTCTTAACATGTTCAACGCGGGTTGACTTCCTGTTGACTATTTCAGTTTACCTCTAAACTTACCCATCTGTGTGAACTCTCCGTTAGCCACCTCCAGCCAGGCGACGTCTTCCTCGTTCAGGTCGTATCGACACGTTCCCTCAGAGAGCGTCCCGATACCCACGTACCCCAACACTGACGCCTCAGGCCCCCAAGAGCGAATCAGCTTCTTCGGTCTCGTGAACAACATGCTGGACGATTTCTCCAATACGACGCTAAAGGAGAGAAGAAAAAAAAACATGCAATTTGTTAGCTGAAAGCCATAATTCTGTTATATATATAGTGAATAAAAACTTTATACCGAAGCATGACGGAGGTCATGGAGTTCAACAAATAACTAAGTAACTACAGGTAGTCTTCTACTTACGGTGAAGGTCTTTCCTGCTTCATGCTGATTTATCATTTTCTGCTCTAAACTGAGTAGCCTTTTTCACTCCAAGCAGAAAACATACTTGGTGTTTGAAAGACATGCTTTTATCACTAAAATTGCTGTTTGAAACGGAAAAAAAAATACACCAAGACAACTTTACTCCGTCGCCCGCTATCGAGAATGGGGCATCTCACAGGGCGAGAGATACGCTCGTCCCAGCTGCGCCTCCGACGTATCCTACGTCCTATACTTACAATTTTTTCGTGCCGCTCCAGTCGAACCATCGTAACTCGGGGACCGTCCGTTTCGATCGTGGCGTTGTGTGATCGGTTCTCCGCTTTGAGTTAAGACCTCTGGAATACGAGCCATGTTAATAGTTCGTTACTCAGATTCTAGTCTAAACCCTAGTCGCTTGTCTATAAAACTTTTTAGTCATGATCTCCAACTATGAGTAAGACCAGTTATATCATCGTCCCCTGGACAACTGACGAACACAATTATACGATCCTGACACAAATAAAATGACTCAAATCTATAATGTACGCTGCTAAACGTTTCTTTGTGTTCCCCGCCGTGTTCGAGCGAAGCGGCCGTGTTCCATTCGTTACATCCACCAGATATTACCATCAACAACATCTGGGAATTAACAGCTGGCTCTCACAGTTCGTTAATGAATGATTATCGTGTTTACGTCGAGCGTCGTTCTGATTCGTTCTCGCCGTACCGTACTGCAGGCTCGGGGATGGACTCCGGGCTCACGGGGACCTGAACACCCTTTTCCCATTCCTGCCTCCAGGGGTCAGAAAGCACATAATAATCCTCTGGGTTGAGCTGGTATGAATCGTGAAGCTTCATCGCTGTGATGAAATCGGTCCTGAATACCTGAGGGGTGAAAAGAGCGAAAGAGCGATGCCGTTGTAACAGTTAGTTCATTAATAAAAAAAATCATTCAACGGGTTTATGTTGATGCACTTGGGGGTAAAAAGTGGACGGTGTGGTGGGAATTACCTCTGACGGTCTCTTTCCATCTCGCCTCCTGTGATGGGATTTTGAGACCTGAGACCATGATGTGCAATTACCTAGAGAAGAAAAATTAGCACAGACATGAGGGAAGGAACATGATGTACATGATCGCAGCCTATAGAGTCGAAGTCTTACACAACAACTACAGTCCCTTCAACAGAAATTTTAGCATGTGACCCTTTTTTTTGGCTAAATTCATCATTAAAAGGCAATGCGCCTGTATATGAATCAACGTTGGATGTTTTGAGAGCTCCTCTTCATATTTAGGACACGATATCATAAGATGTCCTACTAGACATTTTTTTTTTGAGAAATGTTCATTAAAAAAAAAAAATTACCTCAAGTTCTCATCTAGTTTCCACTTTCATGTTCAGCTTCTGATTTGGCTCGTGTACCAGACATCAAAAGGTCTTACAAGTTTTAAAAGGTTGAACAAAAGCTCAATTGAATTTCATTCCTGGACCACTAATTAACCCTCCATGCTTTTTTGGTATTTTTTTAGCTGAAGCTGGTGTGTTGCAGGAGGCACTGTAGTGCACTGGTCATGGGTAAAAACCGCTGATTCAAATCCAGAATATGAATCCCATGCATGATATCAAGGGGATTTCACACTTTATAAAGCTTCCCAGAAAACGAGACCCCAAGACACTAAGGGACAATTCCCTCCATATACAGTCCCTGCTCTTCACCTGAGTGTGTGTCAAGGTGCTCACTTCCTTCACATCCGCTTGTGCACGTCTGCTCGTGTGCCTTCATGAACATGTGGGTTTGAAAAGCCTCTAATCTTTCCTCCACTATTATAATGACAGAAAATACAACATGTAGTGCACAACATCAACAGAATGTCCAGAAAAGAAAAGCAAAACTAATTTAAAAAAGACAAGCATGCAAAAAAAAAAAAAAAGAGCATCATAAAACAAAACAAAAAAATGAAATAGAAAGTGCTTACTTCCATTATCGGACTCCTCACTGGTGCTGGGAACACGGCTTCGCTTCATGGTCAGCGTCCGCCGTCTCCAAATAACTCAGCAGACCAGTTTTCCTACAGGGATCACAAACTTAATGAACACCACTAAAGTTTCACACAAAAACCTGAGCATCTGTCTCCAAGCACACTGCTTTATTCAGAGATTTATTATATATACACGTGTGAGACAGTATACAATATATTAAATCTGATTTGTATTGGAATAAAAAGACAAAAGGGATAAATGCTGGTATGGAAATTCTGAATAAAAGTGGTGCAGCTTTAAAAATAAAAGTATCCTTAAATGCGAACTGACAATCTCGCTGATTAAATGCACACTCTCTAGACTTTATTAAATAAAACACTTCTTACTGTTTTATTGTTTATAAAGCTTGCAGAGTAAATATCTAATCATTATTTAAAAAAAGAGCAAAAATTTTATTTGTTCATTATTAATGCAATATTTCAATAAAAATATTTCAGAATACCTACATGACAAATTATTCTTAGGGAGTATTATGTTTATACAGTCACTATATTATTATTATCATTATTATTATTAATAATAATGATAATAATAATCCCATATCTTAAATGGATATCTAATACTTCACTTATACTCAAACTTAATTTTCGAGAATTTTGTTTTTCTTCACATTAGATCATATACGTGTTTTGTGTGCGTTATAAAATCGCGTGTGTAATAAAATGGCTGTCAAAATTAATAACGTGTTAACGTTCTAAATAATATTTTTTAAATGTAATTACTAAAATGAAAACCTTCAACGCAACACATTTATTCACGCCGTCCTTTCTTTACTCCGCTAGTTAAATTTAAAGTAAAATTTGTAATCACAGTTTTATTTTACTGATGCGCCAGGTCGCCAAAATCAAGCACCAAAACCCGGCAATTAAAACCGTCCGTGTGGAAACATGGCAAAAGTTGGTGTCCTGATCATTTCCAGATTTTGCATTAGATAAAATTATTTATAAATAAAAGGATTTAAGATATGGGTATACACACTTTTTGTACTTTCTCGAAAGTTCTGCATATTTTTCAATTGCCAAGTTAATAATAATATTTATACAAATATACATATATAAACAAACAAACACACACACAAACACTCATCTATGAAACCGACAAGCCGAAAGATTGTATTTATTTCCATGAAAGTTTAATCTGTAATAAAAAAACGCGTGGGGGTGATTTTTGTGTTAAAAAATAGATAAATAATAATAATAATAAAACTAGTTTGTTCTGCACAACACAAACAGCGGGAACGGTTTGACCGGGTCACGTGACCCCTCCGGCGGATTTCTCATTGGCTACAGCGTCCGGATGACGTAATCATCTAGAACTATCATCCCGCGGGATGAAGTAGCGGTCTCGCGCACCGGAGGGGCCGAAAATAATAACAATAATAATAATAATAATAATAATTTAGGCGCAGCGTCATAAAAAACAAACAAACTAAAAAACACAATACTTCAAAAAACCTTGATACAAACATCATTTAAATAATTTATTCAATATATTGAGTGGGCTTTTAAACCAGACGCGCATCACGGAATCGTGCAAACTCGCGCGCTGAACGCGGCTAAAAACAGAAGCCCGGCCGAAAAAGGGGTCCTAAAACGAAAGGCCACGCCCCCTGACTTGGAGGCGATTAGCTGCCCGCTGTGCTGCCTGAGTAAAATACAATGTATTTATTTTTAAAGCCGTTTCTGTAAAAAAAAGTGTAGGAACATTTTAGTGGAAAGACACGGAGAAGATCTGGAGATGAACTTCGGGGGGACACACAGAGTTAGATTTCCTCAACTTGAACAAAACCACAAGGAGAGAAAAAGAGAGAGAGAGAGAGAGATGGTGTAGCGTTAGTGGAGCCCTGGGGGATGTTCGGGTAAACAAGTAGCGCGTGTGTGTGTGTGTGTGTGTGTGTGTGTGGGGCATGGAACAGGGTCTCCTAGACGGGGTAGAGGGTAAGAGGGTTAAGGGTTAAGGGGTTAAAGGGTAAGAAGAGAAAGGGGGCGGTTCGGTAGTGACAGGAGTCAAAGTAACACCAACTACATAAACATAAACACACACGCAGCAGCTCAGAACAGCCCCAGGAGCGAGCTCCATCATCTCCGCCTTACTGTTTACACTCTCCCGTGCTGGAGAAAGTTCATCTCCGAGTTCTCCTGCGCCATGAACGTGTACCGAGAGAGGAGCAGGAGCTCCATCATCTGAGTTGGCACAAACACACACACCGAGCAGCCCCCCTTCTCCTCCCTCCTCCTTCACTCTTACCCCTCTCTCTCCCTCTCCCTCTCTCTTTCTCTCTGCCCAAATCTTCACCTCTCTCACTGAATAAATTCCCCCTAAGGGGCAGGATGGAGGTCAGATCCTGCTCAATAATCGTATCGGACAGGGTTTTACTGCCCCATGAACTTAATCTTTTGGCGCCATTTTAATGACGTACTACGTTTCCACCACCGGACCATCTGCACCCGGGGGGGGGAGAAGAAGAAGAAAAAAAAAAGGAAAAACTCGCGGAAATCCAGCGAACGCGTGGTGCAAATGTGCGCCTTAAATCAGCGTGCAAGAAAAAAAATAAACAAAACAGAAGAAGAAGAATTTAAAACATGGCTGCGGTACCTTGTGCACAGTGCGTGAGAGAGAGAGAGAGAGAGAGAGGAGGAGAAGACGAAGCCGTTCCCCTGCGTTGGCGTTTCCGTGTAGCTAAGCGATGGTGGTGGTGGTGGTGGTGGTGGAGCTGCTGCTTCTTGCAGTTTGAGTTCGGGCGGCACGGTGCTAGCAGCAGATCGTCTCCTCTCCTCTTCTCGCCTACCCGCCCCGTTCTCTCTCTCTCTCTCTCTCTCTCTCTCTCTCTGTCTTCCTATTTTTTTTTTTTTTCTTAAGCAACTCTATGATAACTTCCGGGTTCCCCCCCCTCCCCCTTCTTCTATTTATTTATTTATTATTATTTTTTTAAATTATTATTATTATTTTTTATATTTTAGGTACATTTTATTTTAGCGTGACCCCACTTTTTTTATTTTTTATTATTTTTTATTTTTTATTTTTTTATTTTATTTCACATTTTAGGCCTTTTGCATGACCCCACTTTATTTATTTATATTTTATTTTACATTTTAGGCCTTTTGCATGAATTATTTCTTTAATAGACAATAAAACTCTAAAAATTATATTTACGAGAAAAATAAGCAATTTGAATTATTTAAAAATGTAGTAAAATGCAATGCATATAAAGTACTGAAATGGTTCAAAAGATGAACAGTTCTTTCTTTCTATATTCTCCTTCTTTATACAGTTCATTTTAGGCCTTTTGCATGGTCCCACATTTTTCATTTTGTCTTTACAAGACAATAAAACCCAATAATATTTACAAAAAAAAAACAATTTACATTATATAAAAATATATTTAAAATGCAATGCATGTTAAAATTAATTGCAAAGTTTAAAAGATGAACTCTGTAAATGTGGTCCTTTTTTTAGCTCACGTTCTTATTTTCGTTCCTCCTTCTTCATTTCACATTGAAGGACTTATGTGGCCCCACTTTTTTTTCCTTTTATTTTATTATTATTATTTTTTTTTAAGTAATTGAAATGTTTTGAAGATGAAAATAAAAATGCAGTCCATCTACATTCTGGTTATTCAGAGTTCAGCGTATTTCTCCACCCTCATAGAAAATAAACACGATCTCAGATTTTTATTCAGTATTGTAGCAAAATTAACAGGGAATAAAATCACTGCACTAATATTCAAACCATCAACAGGTAGTAATGATTTCAGGAATTTTTTTAATAATACAGTTGAAAACATCATGCAAAAAATCCAGACGATTAACATAAATCCAAACTATTTTATAAATTACCCTGTAGACAGCAGTGTAGTTATAACAGACAATCACAAAGTTTTACTCCTATTTAATTGAATAACATTATTTATTTCCTCCAAAATCGTTAACTGTATTATCGATCCCTTGCCTACAAGTTTCTTCAAAAATAATTGCAGAGGTAATTGAACCTGTTTTAAAATTGATAAACTCTTCCATCAGCACTGGTTATATACCAAAATCTTTTAACCTGGCAGTTATCCACCCCCTAATTAAGAAACCTGACCTTGACCCTGTCAGCTGCCCAGCTACAGTCCAATATCAAACCTCCCCTTTATCTCCAAGATTTTTGAAAAGTTTGTTCTGCTTAGGAATAACATTTATGAGATGTATCAGTCAGGATTTCGGCCTCATCATAGCACAAAGGCGGCGCTAGTTAAGGCGGTAAATCACCTCTTTTTGATCAGGGTTGTGTCTTTTAATTTGTGTTGCTCGACCTTGGTGCAGCTTTTGACACCATTGATCATAATATCCTACTTGCTGGACTAGAAAATGCTGAAATAAAGGGAACAGCTCTCTCCTGGCTTATGTCTTATCTGACTGATTGCTATCAATTTGTTGATGTAAATGGTGAGTTCTCCACACTTTCTGAGGTAAAGTTTGGGGTTCTGCAAGGATCTGTCTTAGGCCCACTGCTTTTCTTTTTATATATGCTGCCTCTTGGTGAAATTATACCTAAACATGGTATTCACTTCCATTGCTATGCTGATGATACACAGCTTTATATTTCACAAAGCCAGATGAGCGAGATCAGCTTAACAATGTTGAGGAGTGTGTAAAAGACATTAGAGAGTGGATGCTTGATAACTTCCTTCTACTCAATTCAGATAAGATGAAAGTTATTTTACTACGATCACATGCATCTAGAAGTAAACTTTCAGATACTGTTGCATCTCTGGATGGTCTATCTGTCTCAGTGTGTACAGCAGTCAAAGACCTTGGTTTGGTTACTAACTCTGGTCTTTCCTTTTAAGCTCATGTGAATAACATTACCAGGATCCTTTACGCCTTCTTTTACCTTCGAAATATTGCTAAAATTAGAACTATGATGTCATCACAGGATTGCTGTCTGGCTGTTCGAGTAAGTGCATAAATAAGCTTCAGTTAGTCCAGAATGCAGTAGCAAGATTTCTCACTAGATCTAGAAAATTCGCTTAATTATTGACACTAGAGGGCGCTCGCGTCGTAGCATATTTCTGGATTGTCATCTTAATTTTTTTGCACTTGAGATTAATTATTGGTGCTTAAAAAAAAGCATCACTATCACATTTATCATTTATATTTAACACTATGTTATTGGCAGGTTGACTGTATATTAACCCACAATGCAGGAAACTGATGCACCAGCGCTTGAAGGCAGTCCTTGAACTAATCACTCTTTTTTTTAAACAACTAATGCATATTCTAGTTTGCAGTGAATTTATCATTATACCACATTTGCACATTCTTCTGTAACGTGTATTATATTACATGTATCTTAGTAGGTAGCATGGTTTTAGATCTGGAATTGGCGGTTTAAATCCCTACTTCCGGTGTGTATGGATTTTGCATGTTCTTCCAGGCCTCGGTGATCTATTGCACATATTTTCTAGGCAGATTGGCATTAAAAATTGTCAGGAGTTTGATTTTTAGCTTTTGTGGAGTCTGGGCCTTGTGCCCGAAGTCCCCGGGAATAAGGCTCCAGGCTTCACTGGGTTTCAAAGTGTGAGCAGTAGATATAATCTATGAACAATGAATCATGATACGTTTCTTGATAGAGTCCAAAGTACCTCTGTTTATCATTCTGGATAAGGGCATTATTTTTGCTCTTCTTGTGTATAGATGCTTGCATTAAAATCTTGTATCTTCTGTACGTTTTATTTCCTCATGCTAAGCCGGGAGACCTGATCTCTAATTTTACATGAGAATAAAAAAAAAACTTTATTAAATGTGATCTAATGTAAATGTAAAGACCATTACATCTCGATTGTTCTTGGATGTAATCATTTCACCATAGAAAAGATTATACATTTAGAGGTTTTTACTTATGTATACATATCACGGGTTGTTAGTAAAATGGGGTCAGAGTGCAGGGTCACCCCTAAAGCAGAGAGAGAGTTAAGGGCCTTTCTGAACGTCCCACAATGTTGGGAGTGCTGGGGTTTCACCTTTACAATCAGGAACTCAGAGCTTTAACCACAGAGCTCCCAATTTCCATAACAGAAAGGCTTGTCCAGGATGGAGAGGTGTTTGCAATAAAATTCAGCATGCGTGTATGTGATCTTACTGTTTACAAAAGAAACTCGAATACCTTCTTGAGATCAAATACATAGTACAGCATTTTAAAATACTATATTTTGGTACATGCACACAGTAATACTAACCAATGATTACCTTAGTGTGGAAAAGTAGTAATTATGTCTTAACATGCATTTCCCCCAGTCTATTGCATCTAATTAAAATAATGTTACGTGAAATCCGCTTTTTGTTCACAGTCAGGATCCAGACAGCAGTTATATGAGGTAATCAGAGACCTGAAGGCAAAAACCGTACCTGTGGAAAATGTGTACGGATGGAATACAATTGAATTCACTTCAATAATACTGATGGTATTTGCAGGACATCAAGCTGGAAACATGAAAACGATATGAAGAAATTCACTGTTTAATCTATTCATCTTACGCCAGTGTGTCTGAAGTGTGTGGAATGACTATAAACAGGCTGGAGATTCATGACCGAGTGATGGTTCTAAACTCTGGAATGATCGTCTTTGCAATATATAGACAGACGGAAAATATTTTGTATGCTGGGTATTTAATATTCGGTATTTTTACTTGGTCTTTTTTTTTTTTTACGTGTGAAATTCATGTTTACAATCGGATGATCGGATGTTTCTCACGTCTGATCTCTTCTACTTTGCATGGGATCACAAGCTCTAGAATGGTTTTGCATGAACATGAATCCGTGTCAGGGTCGGTGCACACGGTCATCAATGCAAAAAAAAGCCAAATGCTTGTGGAAAATGTTATTATTTGCATTTAAAAAAATTTCTTTTAATTACAAACAAGTGCAAAATAGAAGCATTTTCACTCGTGATGTCAAACTCTGTGCCACCTAATAAAATGTATTTACAGAATTGTGAAAGTTGAGCAATTTGAAACGTAAGGGTTCTTTTCTGTAATCTATTCAAACCATTACTTTATTAAGCAGAGCAGATATTCTACTGCACTGATGCAGCGTGTGCATGTGGGGTTATTTGAGAGCGAGAATGGCGTCGTAGGATTTTCCCGTCCTGCAAACCTGCACGTCAGAGAAGCCGGTTCCATTGAGCATGTGTGTGTAGTGAGAGGGAGAATGCTCTTTCCCCTCCGTCTGAAGCAGCATGTTCAGGGAGAAGAGCTGAGCCATGATGGGGCCTCTGTGATTCTCAAACAACATGGCCTCTATCAACAGAACACCTCCACCTACACACACAAAATATTGGAAATTATTATCAGGAAAATGAGGAAAATTAGATCATTAAATATAGTCTACTATATGTCAAGTCATAAACCAGGCCAAGAACAACATTCGACATTTTTGATATTTTTTTTATCTTTACTTTTGATACTTTGATACAGGAAGTAGTTTGATGTGCAATATATAATTGCACAAAGGCAATCAGATTGCAGCCAGATCCAAAAATCCTGAAGCTTGTTGCCAGAAAAGTGTGTAAAAAAAAAATGTGTATCAATAAGTGCATGTGCCTTGTATTAAAAGTAGCAGCACTGAATGGACTGATAAAAGGAATAGTTTGGGAAATAAACACAATCTCCTCCTTATTCAGGCATAAAAAATAAACCCACAACCCACAGAAAAATACAGTATTTCCAAAAGTATTGCGACACCTGACCTTTCCTGCTATATGAGGTTCTTTTCCCAACTGTTACCACAAATCTGGAGGCACTCAATTGTATAGAACATCTTCACTTGAACTTGGAAACCCAAACCTGTTCCAGCATGGCGATGCTCCTGTGCACAAAGTGAGCTCCTTGAAGATCTGGTTTAAATGCTTTAGAGAGGAACATCTTGCTGCTATAGAGCTCTGATCTCATCCCTACTGAACACCTTTGGGATGAATGTACACGCTGACTGCACCCCAGGTCTCCTCACCTACATTAGTACCTGCCTTTCATAATCCCCTTGTGGCTGATGAACACAAATATCCATAAGCGCACTCCAAAATCAACATATTCCCATAAGAGTGGAGGAAATTATAAGAGCAAATTGGGACTAAATGTGGAATGCACTGCTCAAAAAACACAAACTTATAATAAGGTAAACCAATACTTTTGGGAATATAGTGTATCAAACCACATCCAGGCCTGCAGTGATGTCACACAAACCTTGCAATGTGGTTTAGGACAAAAATGTGACTGATTATAATCTACAAACAAGAGCACAACTGTACTGAAAGTTATGCAGATGGTAATATAATTCCACTTTCATACAACATTTGCATACGATCTCTAGATGCAAATTTCCCATACGGTTTATTTCATGCCTACACAGCCTATAAATTACCCATGGGAATTTACATAATCAGCTTTAAACATTACATTTACAGCTTTTGATAGACACCCGAATACAGAATAGCTTTGAATTTTTTTATTTATAAACAGATTCCAATCTGGACTTCCAATCAAATCTACATCTTAACCATTGAGCCACCATTTACCATTTCCACCAATTGTCCCATTAATGTAAAGTACACATGCGTATCAGCATTAGCACTGGCATTGCACTTTGTACCCCGAAAGTCCCAAATTCAAATCAAAGCCACACCCAACCTGCCACCCCTGGGCCCCTGAGAAAGGCCCCCAATCCCAGTTGTATGTATGTGATAAATGTAAGTTGCTCTGGACAAGGGAATCTACCAAATGATGTAAACGTCAGACTGGAGAAGTGGAATGTAAACTGGAATTAAACTTTCCTATGCTCAATTCAAATCGGATGCATTAGCATTAAAAGCTTTATTCATGTTAGCATTGCTCTTCGCAAATGATGTGGATTTCCTGTGTGCACCTGAATTACAGGCTGCGTGAATCTTCCTCAGCAGCGGCAGACTTTTCTCCTCCTTCCAGTCATGAATGATCCTTGCAAGGACGTACAGATCAGCAGCAGGCAGATCATCTTTAAAAAAGTCCCCTAAAAACACACACACAGCATTAGCTTAATGGCTGTCTAAACATTGGATTAAAATGCAATGAGCAATGGATCGTTGACAGTGTAAACAATAATTTTAAAAAGATATTTCTTTTTGTATTTACAATACCGTTTTGCTCTGACCATATCTCCAAATCAAACAAAAGAGTCGTCAGGACACACTAATTAACCAGCATGTGCTGCTTACTTTAGCACTTAATTAATGTTTATGCTAAACCCGAGTCTTCCTTCACATTAAAACTAAAGTCTCCTCTTTCACACTGATTATAAAGATATTATTCTGTGTTTCTGCACTGTGGCTTTGCTCTGTGTGTGAATGTGTGTGTATTTACTTTTCTTTATGCATATATTGTGCTTTTTGTTAATTTCTAAATGTACATCAAAATGTAGGAATACACACGCAGTCAGGCATATGGCCATTTACAAAGCTATTGTTAGTTATTTTTGCTGTCCAGAACAGAATATTAAGATTGAAACCTAATTATGAATATGATAACTGCACAAATTATCATTCATGATTCATAAATAAAGAATATTTACATTCAAATTCGAAGAACAGTACAGGATATTTGCAATTTGATTATGCGCTATCCTCTCAAAGAAAAAAGTAACTGGACAATCATAATTTGAAAATATTTTAAATCATCTGCGATCAATAGCTGCCTGAATCTGACCACAGACATCAGCAGACACTGGGTTTCTTACTCCAGCTGGTCTGGGAAGGATTTAGAGCCTTTGATTAAGGGCCCAGCAGTAACATGTTGGGGGTGCTAGGATTTTAACCTATGACATTCCGATCCAGAATCCAATGCCTTAAGCACTGAGCTCCAAACTTCACTAAACCCACATTGACAAATACCTGAACAAAACCTGTATTAACAAGCATATACCTGAATATAACTTTAGATTACTTACGTAACCCAGGTTCTCTGATAACAGGAGTGAGGTATCTCAATATGGGAATTGCCTCGGGCGTGACCAATCCTGGAAGCATCAATCACACCACGTCTGTCGGTTGACAGACCAATCATGACAGTAATGCGGGAGTCCCGCCTCCCTATATACACCGCTGCTGACGGTCCCTGCCTCATTCTCATATATACTTTCCCCGTGCACTGCAAGGAGGGAAGTGTGTTGAGATACCTCACTAATGTTATCAGAGAACCGGGGTTCCGTAAGTAACCTAAAGATCTCTTTAAAACATCTGTTCTCTATCTTACTATGGGATAAAGACATATTGCAGATATGCTGTCCGAAGCAGGTGTCAACCAACTCAGTGATGTGATTAACACGAGATTATCTCCCTCACCGAAGAGAGCGGAAATGTGTGAGTAATGACAAACATCCAATCCACACTGTTTCCATCAACCATTGTCATTCCCCTACATATATATACATATATACATATATACCTATACACATATATACATATACATATATATATATATATATATATATATATATATATAGAGCCCTCCACACATTTTTAAAAGCATACAGTTAATATCAAAATTTTAATATAAAGATAAAGCTTTCTCCAACCTGTCTCTACAGGGAGTGCAGAATTATTAGGCAAATGAGTATTTTGACCACATCATCCTCGTTATGCATGTTGTCTTACTCCAAGCTGTATAGGCTGGAAAGCCTACTACCAATTAAGCATATTAGGTGATGTGCATCTCTGTAATGAGAAGGGGTGTGGTCTAATGACATCAACACCCTATATCAGGTGTGCATAATTATTAGGCAACTTCCTTTCCTTTGGCAAAATGGGTCAAAAGAAGGACTTGACAGGCTCAGAAAAGTCAAAAATAGTGAGATATATTGCAGAGGGATGCAGCAGTCTTAAAATAGCCAAGCTTCTGAAGCGTGATCATCGAACAATCAAGCGTTTCATTCAAAATAGTCAACAGGGTCGCAAGAAGCGTGTGGAAAAACCAAGGTGCAAAATAACTGCCCGTGAACTGAGAAAAGTCAAGCGTGCAGCTGCCAAGATGCCACTTGCCACCAGTTTGGCCATATTTCAGAGCTGCAACATCACTGGAGTGCCCAAAAGCACAAGGTGTGCAATACTCAGAGACATGGCCAAGGTAAGAAAGGCAGAAAGTCGACCACCACTGAACAAGACACACAAGCTGAAAGGTCAAGACTGGGCCAAGAAATATCTCAAGACTGATTTTTCTAAGGTTTTATGGACTGATGAAATGAGAGTGAGTCTTGATGGGCCAGATGGATGGGCCCGTGGCTGGATTGGTAAAGGGCAGAGAGCTCCAGTCCGACTCAGACGCCAGCAAGGTGGAGGTGGAGTACTGGTTTGGGCTGGTATCATCAAAGATGAGCTTGTGGGGCCTTTTCGGGTTGAGGATGGAGTCAAGCTGAACTCCCAGTCCTACTGCCAGTTTCTGGAAGACACCTTCTTCAAGCAGTGGTACAGGAAGAAGTCTGCATCCTTCAAGAAAAACATGATTTTCATGCAGGACAATGCTCCATCACACACGTCCAAGTACTCCACAGCGTGGCTGGCAAGAAAGGGTATAAAAGAAGAAAATCTAATGATATGGCCTCCTTGTTCACCTGATCTGAACCCCATTGAGAACCTGTGGTCCATCATCAAATGTGCGATTTACAAGGAGGGAAAACAGTACACCTCTCTGAACAGTGTCTGGGAGGCTGTGGTTGCTGCTGCACGCAATGTTGATGGTGAACAGATCAAAACACTGACAGAATCCATGGATGGCAGGCTTTTGAGTGTCCTTGCAAAGAAAGGTGGCTATATTGGTCACTGATTTGTTTTTGTTTGGTTTTTGAATGTCAGAAATGTATATTTGTGAATGTTGAGATGTTATATTGGTTTCACTGGTAAAAATAAATAATTGAAATGGGTATAAATTTGTTTTTTGTTAAGTTGCCTAATAATTATGCACAGTAATAGTCACCTGCACACACAGATATCCCCCTAAAATAGCTAAATTTGTTTTTTGTTAAGTTGCCTAATAATTATGCACAGTAATAGTCACCTGCACACACAGATATCCCCCTAAAATAGCTAAAACTAAAAACTACTTCCAAAAATATTCAGCTTTGATATTAATGAGTTTTTTGTGTTCATTGAGAACATGGTTGTTGTTCAAATTAAATCCTCAAATAAAATTAATCCTCAAAAATACAACTTGCCTAATAATTCTGCACTCCCTGTATATATATATACATATACATACATATACACACACACACATATACACACACACACACACATACACACATACTGTGTATATATACACTGAGGAAAATAAGTATTTGAACACCCTGCTATTTTGCAAGTTCTCCCACTTAGAAATCATGGAGGGGTCTGAAATCGTCATCGTAGGTGCATGTCCACTGTGAGAGACAAAAATCCAGAAATCACAATGTATGATTTTTTATCTATTTATTTGTATGATACAGCTGCAAATAAGTATTTGAACACCTGAGAAAGTCAATGTTAATATTTGGTACAGTAGCCTTTGTTTGCAATTACAGAGGTCAAACGTTTCCTGTAGTTTTTCACCAGGTTTGCACACACTGCAGGGGGAATTTTTGGCCTTCTCCTCCTCACAGATCTTCTCTAGATCAGTCAGGTTTCTGGCCTGTCGCTGAGAAACACAAAGTTTGAGCTCCCTTCATAGATTATCTATTGGGTTTAGGTTTGGAGACTGGCTAGGCCATGCCAGAACCTTGATATGCTTCTTTCAGAGCCACTCCTTGGTTATACTGGCTGTGTGCTTCGGGTCATTGTCATGTTGGAAGACCCAGCCTCGACCCATCTTTAATGCTCTAACTGAGGGAAGGAGGTTGTTCCCCAAAATCTCGCAGTACATGGCCCCGGTCATCCTCATTAATACCCCCCCCAAAGCATGATGCTACCACCCCCATGCTTCACAGTAGGGATGGTGTTCTTGGGATGGTACTCATCATTCTTCTTACTCCAAACACGTTTAGAAGACTTATGACCCAAAGGTTCTATTTTGGTCTTATCTGACCACATGACTTTCTCCCATGACCCCTCTGGATCATCCTAATGGTCATAGGCAAACTTAAGACGTGCCTGGACATGTGCTGGTTTAAGCAGGGGAACCTTCCGTGCCATGCATGATTTTAAACCATGGAGTCTTAGTGTATTACCAACAGTAACCTTGGAAACGGTGGTCCCAGCTCTTTTCAGGTCATTGACCAGCTCCTCCCGTGTAGTTCTGGGCTGATTTCTCACCTTTCTTAGGATCATTGAGACCCCACGAGGTGAGATCCTGCATGCAGCCCCAGTCCGAGGGAGATTGACAGTCATGTTTAGCTTCTTCCATTTTCTAATGATTGCGACAACAGTGGACCTTTTTTTCACCAAGCTGCTTGGCAATTTCCCCGTAGCCATATATATATACACATATATATACATATACACACACATAGCACGGACAGGACACAGACAGTGAAGCCGCTCCGCCTCTGCTTCTCCTCCCTGAGAGTCCGCTGGGCAATGCCTAGCCACTGCAAAAGAGACCTTGTTCCTGGGCTGGGGCTGTTTTTGGCAAGCCCCCCTGTGCATTGACTGCTGGGGTGGGGGTTGTCTAGGGGCCCTAAACCTTGGCACGAAATACAGGTGTGCGGGTTGAGGGGGTCGAGCAGGAGGCTTTCTTGGGAGGAATGCCTCAAATGCTTCACCATCTTTTTTGCGTAGATCGCATTGCTGGCGCATATTCGCCATCGCAGCCCCGAAAAGGACTTTCGGCTCTATCTAGGCATCAAGGAACTCCACCTTCTCCCTCTCCGATAAGCCCGTCAAACCCAACCATAGGACTCTTTCCTCCATATTGTGCACCTCCAGTCTAGAGAAACCCCTTAACGGGCACCGTATGTGAGAAGGGTTTGTCCCAAAAACGATGCAGTTTTGTGACACACAATGGTACGGCAGGATTTATATGCTTAACTGGGGAAGTGCGCGGTGGCAGCCTCTTCCCATCATACAAATCCCTCTCATCCTCTTTGTTGTCCTCCAAATCTTCCTTCAAAAAATTAGCAACCTTCCTCTTTCTCACCCTTGTCCCCCACTAACGGGTTCGAATCGAAGAATGAAGGAAGGACAGGAGACACCTCGTCCATCAACTCTCCCCAGCTACACTATGCCTGAGAAGCAGCCTCGTCCCTCTCCACAGGCGGCGGGGAGAGACATGGGTCTGCTTTATTCGTGGCAACGACTAGCATTCGACGCTCCCGAACCCTTAACTGGAAACGAGAGCACTCGGGGTTAGCGAGCACAGTCTGTGCGTGTTCAAACTCCTAAGCACACGATGCACAGGGGAAGAGAGTCTTTAGCTGAGCTCATAGACCAGCATGCACACGGTCGGGATTGATCTTTCCCTGTCGCCGTGCAATCAGATGGGCTCGCAGTCGCCATAACGGAGGTGCATACACCGGGTGATAAAAACGAGATCACCACAACGTTGTCTCGAACGATATCTCACTATTCGCTCAACGCGAGGTTAAAAGAAAGAAAAGATATATTCCCCTCAAAATAAGCAGCCGCGCTCGAAGACGTACTTCAACGGCACGTCTGTGAACGGTTAAGCGACCCCCCCCTAGAGGATCTGCTGAGGATAGCTTCCTAAAAAGATCTTCGCAGGGAAGAGAACAAGAATGAGGCAGGGACCGTCAGCAGCGGTGTATATAGGAAGGCGGGACTCCCGCATCACTGTTGTGATTGGTCTGTCAGCCGACAGATGTGGTGTGATTGATGCTTCCAGGATTGGTCACGCCCGAGGCGATTACCATAGGAAGATACCGAACGGATGTTTAATAGAGAACCCGCAATGCAGGTTAAATTCAGGATTATGCTCGCAAATGCGGGTTATATTTAGGATTATGTTTTTAAATGCGGGTAATAGTCAGGATTATGCTTGCAAATGCGGGTTATATTTCTGTGCTCGCAAATGCGGGTTATTTTCAGGATTATGCTCACAAATGCCGGTTATATTCGACTATGTACTCGCAAATGCGGGTTATATTCAGGATTATGTGCTCGCAAATGTGGGTTATATTCAAGTATGTACTCGCAAATGCAGGTTATATTTATGTGCTCGCAAATGCCATAAATAACCCGCATTTTTTTAGCATAATCCTGAATATAACCCGCATTTGCGAACATATACCTGAATATAAAGTGAATTTACAAGCATAATCCTGAAAATAACCCGCATTTGCAAGCACAAATATAACCCGCATTTGCGAGCACATGCTTGAATATAACCTGCATTTGCGAGCATAATTCTGACTATAACCCGCATTTAAGAGCATAATCCTGAATATAACCCGCATTTGCTAGCACATAGTCGAATATAACCGGCATTTGCGAGCATAATCCTAAATATAACCTGCATTTGAAATCATAATCCTCGAGAAAACCCGCATTTGTGAGCATAATCCTGAATATAAACTGCATTTGCGAGCACATAAATAAAACCCGCATTTGCGAGCACATACCTAAATATAACCCGCATTTGCGAGCATCATCCTGAATATAACCCGCATTTGCGAGGACATACCTGAATATAAACTGCATTTACAAGCATAATCCTGAATATAACCCGCATTTGCAAACATAATCCTGTCAGCACCCGCATTTGCAAGCACATAAATATAACCCGCATTTGCGAGCATATACAAAAAAAAAAAAAACTGCATTTATAAGCATAATCCTGAACATAACTTAACATAATTTAAAATATAACCCGCATTTGCGAGCAAATACTTGAATATAACCCGCATATGCAAGCATAATCCTGAATATAACCCGCATTTAAAAGCATAATCATGACTATAACCCGCATGTGGGAGCATATAAATATAACCCGCATTTGCTAGCACATAGTCGACTTTAACCCGCATTTGCGAGCACTATCCTAAATATAACTTGCATTTAATATCATAATGCTGAAAATAACCCGCATTTGCGAGCACAAATATAACCCGAGTTATACCCGAGTTGCAAACACATACTTGAATATAACCTGCTTTTGCGAGCATAATTCTGACTATTACCCGTATTTTAAAACAATCCTGACTATAACCCGCATTTAAAAGCATAATCCTGAACATAACCCACATTTGCGAGCACATACTTGAATATAACCCGCAATTGCAAGCATAATCCTGAAAATAACCCGCATTTGCGAGCATAATCCTGACTATAACCTGCATTTATAAGCACAATCCAGAACATAATTTAACATAACAAATATAACCCGCATTTGTGAGCACATACTTGAATACAACCCGCATATGCAAGCATAATCCTGAATATAACCCGGATTTGCGAGCATAATCCTGAATATAACCCGCATTTGCGAGCATATACCTGAATATAAACTGCATTTACAAGCATGATCCAGAAAATTACCCGCATTTATGAGCATAATCCTGTCAGTACCTGCATTTGCAAGCACATAAATATAACCCGCATTTGCCAGCATATACCTAAATATAAACTGCATTTTCAAGCATAATCCTGAATATAACCCGCATTTATAAAGCATAAAGGAATACAACCAGCGTTTGCGAGCACATACTTAAATATAACCCGCATTTGTGAGCATAATCCTGAATATAAAGTGCAATTACAAGCATAATCCTGAAAATAACCTGCATTTGTGAGCACAAATATAACCCGCATTGGCGAGCATAATCCTGACTATTACCCGTATTTAAAAACATAATCCTGACTATAACCCGCATTTAAAATTAAAATTTGGCCAACAATAAAAGCATAAAAAATAAAAACCCGCATTTGCGAGCACATAAATATAACCCGCAGTTGTGAGCACATACTTGAATAAAACCCGCATTTGCGAGCACATAGTGGAATATAACAAGCATTTGCGAGCATAATCCTGAATATAAACTGCATTTGCGAGCATATACCTGAATATAAACTGCATTTACAAGCATAATCCAAAAAAATAGCCCGCATTTGCAAACATGGTCCTGTCAGTACCTGCATTTGCAAGCACATAAATATAACCCACATTTGCGAGCACATACCTGAATATAAACTGCATTTACAAGCATAATCCAGAAAATAACCCGCATTTGCGAGCATAATCCTGACTATTACCCGCATTTAAAAACAATCCCGACTATAACCCGCATTTGCTAGCACATAAATCTAAACCCGCATTTATGAGCACATACTTGAATATAACCCGCATTTGCAAGCATATACCTAAATATAAACCACATTTACAAGCATAATCCTGAATATAACCCGCATTTGCGAGCATAATCCTGACTATAACCTGCATTTATAAGCACAATCCAGAACATAATTTAACATAACAAATATAACCCGCATTTGTGAGCACATACTTGAATACAACCCGCATATGCAAGCATAATCTTGAATATAACCCGGATTTGCGAGCATAATCCTGAATATAACCCGCATTTGCGAGCATATACCTGAATATAAACTGCATTTACAAGCATAATACAGAAAATAACCCGCATTTGCGAGCATAATCCTGACTATTACCCGCGTTTAAAAACAATTCCGACTATAACCCGCATTTGCTAGCACATAAATCTAACCCGCATTTGTGAGCACATACTTGAATATAACCCGCATTTGCAAGCATATACCTAAATATAAACTACATTTACAAGCATAATCCTAAATATAACCCGCATTTGCAAGCATAATCCTGACTTTTACCCGCATTTAAAAGCATAACGGAATAAAACCCGCATTTGCGAGCACATACTTAAATATAACTCGCATTTGCACATACTTGAATATAACCCGCAATTGCAAGCATAATCCTGACTATTACCCACATTTAAAAACATAATCCCAACTATAACCAGCAATTAAAAGCATAATCCTCAATAAGTAAGTAAGTTTCTTTCGGCTTCTCCCGTTAGGGGTCGCCACAGCGGATCCTCCGCACGTTTGATTTGGCACATGTTTTACGCTGGATGCCCTTACTAACGCAACCCTCCCCAATTTATCCGGGCTTGGGACCGGCACTGAGAGTGGCTGGGGATGGTCCCCTGACCCGGGAATCGAACCCGGGTCGCAGCGGTGGGAGCGCTGCGTCTTAACCACTAGACCACCAGGGGACCAAAATCCTCAATGTAACCTGCATTTGTAAGCATAATCCTGAATAAAACCTGCATTTGCCAGCATATATCTAAATATAAACTGCATTTACAATATAATCCTGAATATAACCCGCATTTGCGAGCATAATCCTGAAAATAACCCGCATTTGCAAGCATAATCCTGACTATTACCGGCATTTAAAAACAATCATGACTATAACCCGCATTTAAAAGCATAAAGGAAAATAACCCGCATTTGCGAGCATATACCTGAATATAAACTAAATTTACAAGCATAATCCTGAATATAATCCCGAATATAACCCGCATTTGCAAGCATAATCCTGACTATTACCCTCATTTAAAAACATAATCCCACTATAACCTGCAATTAAAAGCATAATCCTCAATGTAACCCGCATTTGCGGGCATAATCATGAATGTAACCTGCTTTTGCGAACATAATCCCTACTATAACCCGCATTTAAAACAAAACCCCTACTATAACCCGGATTAAAAATGATAATCCTCAATATAAAGTGCATTTGCGAGCATAATCCTGTCTATAACCTGCATTTACAAGCATAATCCAGAACATAACTTAACATAAATATTACCCGCATTTGCGTGCACATACTTAAATATTACCCGTATTTGCAAGCATAATCCTGTCAGCACCCGCATTTGCAAGCACATAAATATAACCCGCATTTGCGAGCATATACTTGAATATAAACTGCATTTATAAGCATAATCCTGAATATAATCCTGAATATAACTTAAATATTACCCGCATTTGCGATAACATACTTAAATATTACCCGCATTTGCGAGCACAATCCTGTCACTACCCGCATTTGCAAGCACATTAATATAACCCGCATTTGCGAGCATATACCTGAATATAAAGTGTATTTACAAGCATAATTCAGAAAATAACCCGCATTTGCGAGCACATACTTAAATATTACCCGCATTTGTGAGCACATACTTAAATATAACCTGTATTTGTTAGCACATAGTCGAATATAACCCGCATTTGTGAGCATAATCCTGAATATGACCTGCATTTGCAAGCAAATATATTAATATAACCCGCATTTGCAAGCATAATTCTGAAAATAAGCCGCATTTAAAAGCATAAAAATATAAAACCTGCATTTGCGAGCATAATCCTGAACATAACCCGCATTTGCGAGCACATACCCGCATTTGCGAGCACATATTTGAATATATAACCTGCATTTGCGAGCATAATACTGACTATTACCGTATTTAAAAACATAATCCTGACTAAAACCCACATTTAAAAACATAATCCTGAATATAACCCGCATTTGCGTGCAAAATCCTTACTAAAGCCCACAATTGCGAGCATAATCCTGAATATAAACCGCAATTACAATCATAATCCTGCATTAAAAAACAATCCAGACTATAACCCGCATTTCAAAGCATAAAAGAATAAAACACGCATTTGCGAGCACATACTGGAATATAACCCGTATTTGCAAACATAATCCTGAAAATAACCGCCATTTGCGAGCACAATTATAACCCGCATTTGCAAGCATATACCTGAATATAAACTGCATTTACAAGCATAATCCGGAATAGAACCCGCATTTGCGAGCACATTATTGAATAGAACCCGCATTTTGCGAGCACATACATGAATATAACCCTGCATTTGCAAGCACATAAATATAACCGCGTTTGCGAGCATAATCTTAAATATAACCCGCATTTGCGAGCATAATCCTGAACATACCCCCACATTTGCGAGCACATACTTGTACATTACCCGGATTTGCATGCACATAAATATAACCCGCATTTGCAATTGCGAGCATAGACCTGAATATAAACTGCATTTACAAGCATAATCCTGAATATAACCCCTATTTGCGAGCACATACTTGAATATAACCCGCATTTGCGAGCACAATCCTGACTAAAACCCACATTTAAAAACATAATCCTGAATATAACCGGCATTTGCGAACACATACCTGAAAATTACCCGCATTTGCGAGCATAATCCTGAATATAACCAGCACTTAAAAGAACATACCTGAATATACACCTGCGAGCACACACTCGACCATACCCGCATTTGCAAGCATAAACCATAACTTGCAGTTGCGAGCATAGTTTTAAATTTAAAATCACATACTTGAATATAACCCACATTTAAAAGCACATACATGAAAATTACCCGCATTTGTGAGCACATACTTAAATATGATCCGCATTTGCGAGCACATACTAAAAAAAAACCCGCATTTGCGATCATAATCCTAAATATAGCCCACATTTAAAAGCATAACCTTGACTATAACCCGCATTTGTGTGCACATACTTTAATACAACCCGCATTTGCGAGCACATAGTCGAATATAACCCGCATTTGCGAGCATAATCCTGGAAAAAAAAAACGCATTTAAAATCATAATCCTTGATAAAACCCGCATTTGCGAGCATAATTCTAATAATAAACTGCATTTGCGAGCACATAAATATAACCAGCATTTGAGAGCACATACTTGAATATAACCCGTATTTGCATAAATAATTCTGAAAATAATCTGCATTTGCTAGCACATACTTGAGCATATTTGCGAGCATAATCTGGACAATTACCTGCATTAAAAAATAATCCCGACTATAACCCGCATTTTATAGCATACAAGAATAAAACACGCATTTGCGAGCACATACTGGAATATAACCCGCAATTGCAGACATAATCCTGAAAATAACTTCTTTTGCGAGCACAAATATAACCCGCATTTGCGAGCACAAACCTGAATATAACCCTCGTTTTTTAGCATAATCCTGAACATAACCCGCATTTGCGAACACATACTTAAATACTTGATAACCCGCATTTGCAAGCATATAAAACTGAATATAACCCAGATTTGCGAGCATATACCTGAATATAACCCGCAATTGCGAGTATAGTGTTGAATATAACCCACATTTACAAGCATGATCTTGAATATAACCCACATTTGCGAGCACATACTTGAATAAACCCCGTATTTTTTGAACACAGTCGAATATAACCCGCATTTGCGAGCATAATCCTGAATATAACCTGCATTTAAAAACCATAATCCTCGATAAAACCCTAATTTATAATCCAAAAAATAAACCACATTTGTGAACATGATCCTGTCAGCATCTGCATTTGCAAGCACATAAATATAACCCGCATTTGCGAGCATAATTCTGAAAATAACCCGCATTTAAAAGCATAAAAGAATAAAACCCACATTTGTGAGCACATAAATATAACCCGCATTTGTCAGCATATACCTAAATATAAACTGCATTTACAAGCATAATCCTGAATATAACCCACATTTGTGAGCATAATCCTGACTATTACCTGCATTTAAAAATAATCCCGACTATAACCCGCATTTAAAAGCATAAAGGAATAATACCAGCATTTGCGAGCATAATCCTGAATATAACCTGCATTTACAAGCATAATCCAGAACATAACTTAACATAACTTAAATATTACCTGCATTTGTGAGCACATACTTAAATATTACCCGCATTTGCGAGCATAACATGTCAGTACATGCATTTGCAAGCACGTAAATATAACCCACATTTGCCATCATATACCTGAATATAAACTGCATTTACAAGCATAATCCTGAAAATAACACTGCATTTGCGAGCATAATCCTGTCAGTACCTGCATTTGCAAGCACATAAATATAACCCCCATTTGCCAGCATATACCTGAATTTAAACTGCATTTACAAGCATAATCCAGAAAATAACAAGCATTTGCGAGCATAATCCTGTCAGTACCCGCATTTGCAAACACATAAAAATAACCCGCATTTGCGAGCATATACATAAATATAAAGTGCATTTACAAGCATAATCCTGAATATATGCCGCATTTCCAAGCATAATTCTGACTATTACCCGCATTTAAAAACAATCCTGACTATAACCTGCATAAAAAGCATAATCCGGAAAATAACCCGCATTTGCGAGCACATTCTTGAATAGAACCCGTATTTTGCGAGCACATACATAAATATAACCCTGCATTTGCAAGGACATAAATATAACCGCGTTTGCGAGCATAATCTTAAATATAACCCGCATTTGCAAACATAATCCTGAATATAACCCAGATTTACAAGCATAATCCTGAACATACCCCCACATTTGCGAGCACATACTTGTACATTACCCGGATTTGCATGCACATAAATATAACCCGCATTTGCGAGCACATACTTCAATATAACCCGCAATTGCAAGCATAATCCTATTACCCGCATTTAAAAACATAATCCCTACTATAACCTGCAATTAAAAGCATAATCCTCAATGCAACCCGATTATTTGCGGGCATAATCCAGAAAATAACCTGCATTTGCGAGCATAATCCTGTCAGTACCTGCATTTGCAAGCACGTAAATATAACTCGCATTTGCAAGCATAATCCTGAAAATTACCCCCATTTAAAAACAATCACGACTATAACCCGCATTTAACAGCATAAAGGAATAAAACCCGCATTTGCGAGCACATACTTAAATATTACCCGCATTTGTGAGCACATACTTAAATATAACCCGCATTTGTTAGCACATAGTCAAATATAACCCGCATTTGCGAGCATAATCCTGAATATAACCTGCATTTGCGAGCACATATATGGATATAACCCGCATTTGCGAGCATATTCTGAAAATTCTGAATCCTGAATATAACCCGCATGTGCGAGCACAAATATAACCCGCATTTGCGAGCACATGCTTAAATATTACCCGCATTTGTGAGCACATACTTAAATATAACCCGTATTTGTTAGCACATAGTCGAATATAAATCGCATTTGCGAGTATAATCCTGAATATAACCTGCATTTGCGAGCACATAGTCGAATATAACAAGCATTTGCGAGCATAATCCTGAACATAACCAGCATTTGCAAGCACATACCTGAATATAAACTGCATTTACAATCATAATCCAGAAAATAACCTGCATTTGCGAGCATAATCCTAAATATAACCAGCATTTGCGAGCATAATCCTAAATATAACCCGCATTTGCAAGCATAATCCTGACTATAACCAGCATTTAAAAACAAGTAGCACATAGTCGAATATAACCCGCATTTGCGAGCATAATCCTGGAAAAAAAAGCGCATTTAAAATCATAATCCTTGATAAAACCCGCATTTGCGAGCATAAATCTAATAATAAACTGCATTTGCGGGCACATAAATATAACCAGCATTTGAGAACACATACTTAAACATAACCCGTATTTGCAAGCATATTTCTGAAAATAATCTGCATTTGCTAGCACATACTTGAGCATATTTGCGGTCATTATCTGGACAATTACCTGCATTAAAAAACAATCCAGACTATAACCCGCATTTCATAGCATAAAAGAATAAAACACGCATTTGCGAGCACATACTGGAATATAACCTGCAATTGCAAACATAATCCTGAAAATAACCGCTATTTGCTAGCACAATTATAACCCGCATTTGCAAGCATATACCTGAATATAAACTGCATTTACAAGCATAATGCATTTGCTAGCACATACTTGAGCATATTTGCGGTCATTATCTGGACAATTACCTGCATTAAAAAACAATCCAGACTATAACCCGCATTTTATAGCATACAAGAATAAAACACGCATTTGCGAGCACATACTGGAATATAACCTGCAATTGCAGACATAATCCTGAAAATAACCGCTTTTGCGAGCACAAATATAACCCGCATTTGCGAGCACATACCTGAATATAACCCTCGTTTTTTAGCATAATCCTGAACATAACCCGCATTTGCGAACACATACTTAAATACTTGATAACCCGCATTTGCAAGCATATAAAACTGGATATAACCCAGATTTGCGAGCATATACCTGAATATAACCCGCAATTGCGAGTATAGTCTTGAATATAACCCACATTTACAAGCATGATCTTGAATATAACCCACATTTGCGAGTACATAAATATAACCCGCAGTTGCAAGCACATACTTGAATAAAACCCGTATTTTTTGAACACGGTCGAATACAACCCGCATTTGCGAGCATAATCCTGAATATAACCTGCATTTAAAAACCATAATCCTCGATAAAACCCTCATTTATAATCCAAAAAATAAACCACATTTGTGAACATGATCCTGTCAGCATCTGCATTTGCAAGCACATAAATATAACCCGCATTTGCGAGCATAATTCTGAAAATAACCCGCATTTAAAAGCATAAAAGAATAAAACCCACATTTAAAAGCACATACATGAAAATTACCCGCATTTGCGAGCACATACTCAAAAAAAACCCACATTTGCGAGCATATACCCGAATAAAAACTGCATTTACAAGCATAATCCGGAATAGAACCCGCATTTGCGAGCAAATACTGGAATATTACCCGCGTTTGCGAGCATAATCCTGAAAATAACCGCCATTTGCGAGCACAATTATAACCCGCATTTGCAAGCACATACCTGAATATAAACTGCATTTACAAGCATAATCCGGAATAGAACCCGCATTTGCGAGCACATACTTGAATATAACCCTGCATTTGCAAGCACATAAATATAACGGCATTTGCGAGCATAATCCTGAATATAACCCGTATTTACAAGCATAATCCTGAACATACCCCCACATTTGCGAGCACATACTTGTACATTACCCGCATTTGCATGCACATAAATATAACTCGCATTTGCAATTGCGAGCATAGACCTGAATATAAACTGCATTTACAAGCATAATCCTGAATATAACCCGCATTTGCGATCATAATCCTGACTAAAACCCACATTTAAAAACATAATCCTGAATATAACCGGCATTTGCGAACACATACTTAAAAATAACCCGCATTTGTGAGCATAATCATGAATATAACCCGCATTTGCGTGCAAAATCCTTACTAATGCCCACATTGCGAGCATAATCCTGAATATAAATCGCATTTACAATCATAATCCTGAATATAACCGCATTTGCGAGCATAATCCTAAAAATAACCCATATTTAAAAGCAAATACCTTAATATAACCTGCATTTGCGAGCATAAACCATGATATAACTTGCAGTTGTGAGCATAGTCTTAAATATAACCCACATTTAAAAGCACATACCTAAAAATTACCCACATTTGCGAGCATAATCCTGAATATAACCAGCACTTAAAAGAACACACCTGAATATACACCGCATTTGCGAGCACACACTCGACCATAACCCGCATTTGCAAGCATAAACCATAACTTGCAGTTGCGAGAATAGTCTTAAATTTAAAATCACATACTTGAATATAACCCACATTTAAAAGCACATACCTGAAAATTACCCGCATTTGTGAGCACATACTTAAATATAACCCGCATTTGCGAGCACATACTCAAAAAAAAAAAAACACATTTGCGATCATAATCCTAAATATAGCCCACATTTAAAAGCATAACCTTGAATATAACCCGCATTTGCGAGCACATACTTGAATATAACCTGCATTTGCGAGCATATACCTGAATATAACCCCCATTTAAAAGCATGACCTTGAATATAACCCATATATACGAGCACAAACTCGAATATAATCCGCATTTGCGAGCATAATCCTTAATATAACCCACATTAAAAAGCACATACCTGAAGTTTCCTGCATTTGCGAGTTTATACCTGAATATAACCTGCATTTACTAACATAATGCAGAATATAACCCGCATTTTTTAGCATAATCCTGAACATCACCCGCAATTGCGAGCATAATCTTGAATAGAACCCACATTTGCGAGCACATACTTGATAACCCGCATTTGCGAGCACATGATTGGATAGAACCCAGATTTGCAAACACATACCTGAATATAACCCGCAACTGCGAGTTTACTCTTGAATATAACCCGCATTTACAAACATGATCTTGAATATAACCTGCATTTGCGAGCATAATCCTTATTATAACCCACATTTAAAAGCACATACCTGAATATAACCTGCATTTACAAGCATAATGCAGAATATAACCCGCATTTGTGAGCACAAACCTGAATATAACCCGCTTTTTTTTTTTTAGCGTAATCCTGAATATAACCGGCATTTGCGAACACATACTTAAAAATAACCTGCATTTGTGAGCATAATCATGAATATAACCTGCATTTGTGAGCATAAACCATGATATAACTTGCAGTTGTGAGCATAGTCTTAAATATAACCCACATTTAAAAGCACATACCTGAAAATTACCCACATTTGCGAGCATAATCCTGAATATAACCAGCACTTAAAAGAACACACCTGAATATACACCGCATTTGCGAGCACACACTCGACCATAACCCGCATTTGCAAGCATAAACCATAACTTGCAGTTGCGAGCATAGTCTTAAATTTAAAATCACATACTTGAATATAACCCACATTTAAAAGCACATACCTGAAAATTACCCGCATTTGTGAGCACATACTTAAATATAACCCGCATTTGCGAGCACATACTAAAAAAAAAAACACATTTGCGATCATAATCCTAAATATAGCCCACATTTAAAAGCATAACCTTAAATATAACCCGCATTTGCGAGCACATACTTGAATATAACCTGCATTTGCGAGCATATACCTGAATATAACCCATATATACGAGCACAAACTCGAATATAACCCGCATTTGCGAGCATAATCCTTAATATAACCCACATTAAAAAGCACATACCTGAAGTTTCCTGCATTTGCGAGCTTATACCTGAATATAACCTGCATTTACTAACATAATGCAGAATATAACCCGCATTTTTTAGCATAATCCTGAACATCACCCGCAATTGCGAGCATAATCTTGAATAGAACCCACATTTGCGAGCACATACTTGATAACCCGCATTTGCGAGCACATGATCGAATAGAACCCAGATTTGCAAACATATACCTGAATATAACCCGCAACTGCGAGTTTACTCTTGAATATAACCCGCATTTACAAACATGATCTTGAATATAACCTGCATTTGTGAGTACATACCTGAATATAACCTGCATTTACAAGCATAATCCGGAATAGAACCCGCATTTGCGAGCAAATACTGGAATATTACCCGCGTTTGCGAGCATAATCCTGAAAATAACCGCCATTTGCGAGCACAATTATAACCCGCATTTGCAAGCACATACCTGAATATAAACTGCATTTACAAGCATAATCCGGAATAGAACCCGCATTTGCGAGCAAATACTGGAATATTACCCGCGTTTGCGAGCATAATCCTGAAAATAACCGCCATTTGCGAGCACAATTATAACCCGCATTTGCAAGCACATACCTGAATATAAACTGCATTTACAAGCATAATCCGGAATAGAACCCGCATTTGCGAGCAAATACTGGAATATTACCCGCGTTTGCGAGCATAATCCTGAAAATAACCGCCATTTGCGAGCACAATTATAACCCGCATTTGCAAGCACATACCTGAATATAAACTGCATTTACAAGCATAATCCGGAATAGAACCCGCATTTGCGAGCAAATACTGGAATATTACCCGCGTTTGCGAGCATAATCCTGAAAATAACCGCCATTTGCGAGCACAATTATAACCCGCATTTGCAAGCACATACCTGAATATAAACTGCATTTACAAGCATAATCCGGAATAGAACCCGCATTTGCGAGCAAATACTGGAATATTACCCGCGTTTGCGAGCATAATCCTGAAAATAACCGCCATTTGCGAGCACAATTATAACCCGCATTTGCAAGCACATACCTGAATATAAACTGCATTTACAAGCATAATCCGGAATAGAACCCGCATTTGCGAGCAAATACTGGAATATTACCCGCGTTTGCGAGCATAATCCTGAAAATAACCGCCATTTGCGAGCACAATTATAACCCGCATTTGCAAGCACATACCTGAATATAAACTGCATTTACAAGCATAATCCGGAATAGAACCCGCATTTGCGAGCAAATACTGGAATATTACCCGCGTTTGCGAGCATAATCCTGAAAATAACCGCCATTTGCGAGCACAATTATAACCCGCATTTGCAAGCACATACCTGAATATAAACTGCATTTACAAGCATAATCCGGAATAGAACCCGCATTTGCGAGCAAATACTGGAATATTACCCGCGTTTGCGAGCATAATCCTGAAAATAACCGCCATTTGCGAGCACAATTATAACCCGCATTTGCAAGCACATACCTGAATATAAACTGCATTTACAAGCATAATCCGGAATAGAACCCGCATTTGCGAGCAAATACTGGAATATTACCCGCGTTTGCGAGCATAATCCTGAAAATAACCGCCATTTGCGAGCACAATTATAACCCGCATTTGCAAGCACATACCTGAATATAAACTGCATTTACAAGCATAATCCGGAATAGAACCCGCATTTGCGAGCAAATACTGGAATATTACCCGCGTTTGCGAGCATAATCCTGAAAATAACCGCCATTTGCGAGCACAATTATAACCCGCATTTGCAAGCACATACCTGAATATAAACTGCATTTACAAGCATAATCCGGAATAGAACCCGCATTTGCGAGCAAATACTGGAATATTACCCGCGTTTGCGAGCATAATCCTGAAAATAACCGCCATTTGCGAGCACAATTATAACCCGCATTTGCAAGCACATACCTGAATATAAACTGCATTTACAAGCATAATCCGGAATAGAACCCGCATTTGCGAGCAAATACTGGAATATTACCCGCGTTTGCGAGCATAATCCTGAAAATAACCGCCATTTGCGAGCACAATTATAACCCGCATTTGCAAGCACATACCTGAATATAAACTGCATTTACAAGCATAATCCGGAATAGAACCCGCATTTGCGAGCAAATACTGGAATATTACCCGCGTTTGCGAGCATAATCCTGAAAATAACCGCCATTTGCGAGCACAATTATAACCCGCATTTGCAAGCACATACCTGAATATAAACTGCATTTACAAGCATAATCCGGAATAGAACCCGCATTTGCGAGCAAATACTGGAATATTACCCGCGTTTGCGAGCATAATCCTGAAAATAACCGCCATTTGCGAGCACAATTATAACCCGCATTTGCAAGCACATACCTGAATATAAACTGCATTTACAAGCATAATCCGGAATAGAACCCGCATTTGCGAGCAAATACTGGAATATTACCCGCGTTTGCGAGCATAATCCTGAAAATAACCGCCATTTGCGAGCACAATTATAACCCGCATTTGCAAGCACATACCTGAATATAAACTGCATTTACAAGCATAATCCGGAATAGAACCCGCATTTGCGAGCAAATACTGGAATATTACCCGCGTTTGCGAGCATAATCCTGAAAATAACCGCCATTTGCGAGCACAATTATAACCCGCATTTGCAAGCACATACCTGAATATAAACTGCATTTACAAGCATAATCCGGAATAGAACCCGCATTTGCGAGCAAATACTGGAATATTACCCGCGTTTGCGAGCATAATCCTGAAAATAACCGCCATTTGCGAGCACAATTATAACCCGCATTTGCAAGCACATACCTGAATATAAACTGCATTTACAAGCATAATCCGGAATAGAACCCGCATTTGCGAGCAAATACTGGAATATTACCCGCGTTTGCGAGCATAATCCTGAAAATAACCGCCATTTGCGAGCACAATTATAACCCGCATTTGCAAGCACATACCTGAATATAAACTGCATTTACAAGCATAATCCGGAATAGAACCCGCATTTGCGAGCAAATACTGGAATATTACCCGCGTTTGCGAGCATAATCCTGAAAATAACCGCCATTTGCGAGCACAATTATAACCCGCATTTGCAAGCACATACCTGAATATAAACTGCATTTACAAGCATAATCCGGAATAGAACCCGCATTTGCGAGCAAATACTGGAATATTACCCGCGTTTGCGAGCATAATCCTGAAAATAACCGCCATTTGCGAGCACAATTATAACCCGCATTTGCAAGCACATACCTGAATATAAACTGCATTTACAAGCATAATCCGGAATAGAACCCGCATTTGCGAGCAAATACTGGAATATTACCCGCGTTTGCGAGCATAATCCTGAAAATAACCGCCATTTGCGAGCACAATTATAACCCGCATTTGCAAGCACATACCTGAATATAAACTGCATTTACAAGCATAATCCGGAATAGAACCCGCATTTGCGAGCAAATACTGGAATATTACCCGCGTTTGCGAGCATAATCCTGAAAATAACCGCCATTTGCGAGCACAATTATAACCCGCATTTGCAAGCACATACCTGAATATAAACTGCATTTACAAGCATAATCCGGAATAGAACCCGCATTTGCGAGCAAATACTGGAATATTACCCGCGTTTGCGAGCATAATCCTGAAAATAACCGCCATTTGCGAGCACAATTATAACCCGCATTTGCAAGCACATACCTGAATATAAACTGCATTTACAAGCATAATCCGGAATAGAACCCGCATTTGCGAGCAAATACTGGAATATTACCCGCGTTTGCGAGCATAATCCTGAAAATAACCGCCATTTGCGAGCACAATTATAACCCGCATTTGCAAGCACATACCTGAATATAAACTGCATTTACAAGCATAATCCGGAATAGAACCCGCATTTGCGAGCAAATACTGGAATATTACCCGCGTTTGCGAGCATAATCCTGAAAATAACCGCCATTTGCGAGCACAATTATAACCCGCATTTGCAAGCACATACCTGAATATAAACTGCATTTACAAGCATAATCCGGAATAGAACCCGCATTTGCGAGCAAATACTGGAATATTACCCGCGTTTGCGAGCATAATCCTGAAAATAACCGCCATTTGCGAGCACAATTATAACCCGCATTTGCAAGCACATACCTGAATATAAACTGCATTTACAAGCATAATCCGGAATAGAACCCGCATTTGCGAGCAAATACTGGAATATTACCCGCGTTTGCGAGCATAATCCTGAAAATAACCGCCATTTGCGAGCACAATTATAACCCGCATTTGCAAGCACATACCTGAATATAAACTGCATTTACAAGCATAATCCGGAATAGAACCCGCATTTGCGAGCAAATACTGGAATATTACCCGCGTTTGCGAGCATAATCCTGAAAATAACCGCCATTTGCGAGCACAATTATAACCCGCATTTGCAAGCACATACCTGAATATAAACTGCATTTACAAGCATAATCCGGAATAGAACCCGCATTTGCGAGCAAATACTGGAATATTACCCGCGTTTGCGAGCATAATCCTGAAAATAACCGCCATTTGCGAGCACAATTATAACCCGCATTTGCAAGCACATACCTGAATATAAACTGCATTTACAAGCATAATCCGGAATAGAACCCGCATTTGCGAGCAAATACTGGAATATTACCCGCGTTTGCGAGCATAATCCTGAAAATAACCGCCATTTGCGAGCACAATTATAACCCGCATTTGCAAGCACATACCTGAATATAAACTGCATTTACAAGCATAATCCGGAATAGAACCCGCATTTGCGAGCAAATACTGGAATATTACCCGCGTTTGCGAGCATAATCCTGAAAATAACCGCCATTTGCGAGCACAATTATAACCCGCATTTGCAAGCACATACCTGAATATAAACTGCATTTACAAGCATAATCCGGAATAGAACCCGCATTTGCGAGCAAATACTGGAATATTACCCGCGTTTGCGAGCATAATCCTGAAAATAACCGCCATTTGCGAGCACAATTATAACCCGCATTTGCAAGCACATACCTGAATATAAACTGCATTTACAAGCATAATCCGGAATAGAACCCGCATTTGCGAGCAAATACTGGAATATTACCCGCGTTTGCGAGCATAATCCTGAAAATAACCGCCATTTGCGAGCACAATTATAACCCGCATTTGCAAGCACATACCTGAATATAAACTGCATTTACAAGCATAATCCGGAATAGAACCCGCATTTGCGAGCAAATACTGGAATATTACCCGCGTTTGCGAGCATAATCCTGAAAATAACCGCCATTTGCGAGCACAATTATAACCCGCATTTGCAAGCACATACCTGAATATAAACTGCATTTACAAGCATAATCCGGAATAGAACCCGCATTTGCGAGCAAATACTGGAATATTACCCGCGTTTGCGAGCATAATCCTGAAAATAACCGCCATTTGCGAGCACAATTATAACCCGCATTTGCAAGCACATACCTGAATATAAACTGCATTTACAAGCATAATCCGGAATAGAACCCGCATTTGCGAGCAAATACTGGAATATTACCCGCGTTTGCGAGCATAATCCTGAAAATAACCGCCATTTGCGAGCACAATTATAACCCGCATTTGCAAGCACATACCTGAATATAAACTGCATTTACAAGCATAATCCGGAATAGAACCCGCATTTGCGAGCAAATACTGGAATATTACCCGCGTTTGCGAGCATAATCCTGAAAATAACCGCCATTTGCGAGCACAATTATAACCCGCATTTGCAAGCACATACCTGAATATAAACTGCATTTACAAGCATAATCCGGAATAGAACCCGCATTTGCGAGCAAATACTGGAATATTACCCGCGTTTGCGAGCATAATCCTGAAAATAACCGCCATTTGCGAGCACAATTATAACCCGCATTTGCAAGCACATACCTGAATATAAACTGCATTTACAAGCATAATCCGGAATAGAACCCGCATTTGCGAGCAAATACTGGAATATTACCCGCGTTTGCGAGCATAATCCTGAAAATAACCGCCATTTGCGAGCACAATTATAACCCGCATTTGCAAGCACATACCTGAATATAAACTGCATTTACAAGCATAATCCGGAATAGAACCCGCATTTGCGAGCAAATACTGGAATATTACCCGCGTTTGCGAGCATAATCCTGAAAATAACCGCCATTTGCGAGCACAATTATAACCCGCATTTGCAAGCACATACCTGAATATAAACTGCATTTACAAGCATAATCCGGAATAGAACCCGCATTTGCGAGCAAATACTGGAATATTACCCGCGTTTGCGAGCATAATCCTGAAAATAACCGCCATTTGCGAGCACAATTATAACCCGCATTTGCAAGCACATACCTGAATATAAACTGCATTTACAAGCATAATCCGGAATAGAACCCGCATTTGCGAGCAAATACTGGAATATTACCCGCGTTTGCGAGCATAATCCTGAAAATAACCGCCATTTGCGAGCACAATTATAACCCGCATTTGCAAGCACATACCTGAATATAAACTGCATTTACAAGCATAATCCGGAATAGAACCCGCATTTGCGAGCAAATACTGGAATATTACCCGCGTTTGCGAGCATAATCCTGAAAATAACCGCCATTTGCGAGCACAATTATAACCCGCATTTGCAAGCACATACCTGAATATAAACTGCATTTACAAGCATAATCCGGAATAGAACCCGCATTTGCGAGCAAATACTGGAATATTACCCGCGTTTGCGAGCATAATCCTGAAAATAACCGCCATTTGCGAGCACAATTATAACCCGCATTTGCAAGCACATACCTGAATATAAACTGCATTTACAAGCATAATCCGGAATAGAACCCGCATTTGCGAGCAAATACTGGAATATTACCCGCGTTTGCGAGCATAATCCTGAAAATAACCGCCATTTGCGAGCACAATTATAACCCGCATTTGCAAGCACATACCTGAATATAAACTGCATTTACAAGCATAATCCGGAATAGAACCCGCATTTGCGAGCAAATACTGGAATATTACCCGCGTTTGCGAGCATAATCCTGAAAATAACCGCCATTTGCGAGCACAATTATAACCCGCATTTGCAAGCACATACCTGAATATAAACTGCATTTACAAGCATAATCCGGAATAGAACCCGCATTTGCGAGCAAATACTGGAATATTACCCGCGTTTGCGAGCATAATCCTGAAAATAACCGCCATTTGCGAGCACAATTATAACCCGCATTTGCAAGCACATACCTGAATATAAACTGCATTTACAAGCATAATCCGGAATAGAACCCGCATTTGCGAGCAAATACTGGAATATTACCCGCGTTTGCGAGCATAATCCTGAAAATAACCGCCATTTGCGAGCACAATTATAACCCGCATTTGCAAGCACATACCTGAATATAAACTGCATTTACAAGCATAATCCGGAATAGAACCCGCATTTGCGAGCAAATACTGGAATATTACCCGCGTTTGCGAGCATAATCCTGAAAATAACCGCCATTTGCGAGCACAATTATAACCCGCATTTGCAAGCACATACCTGAATATAAACTGCATTTACAAGCATAATCCGGAATAGAACCCGCATTTGCGAGCAAATACTGGAATATTACCCGCGTTTGCGAGCATAATCCTGAAAATAACCGCCATTTGCGAGCACAATTATAACCCGCATTTGCAAGCACATACCTGAATATAAACTGCATTTACAAGCATAATCCGGAATAGAACCCGCATTTGCGAGCAAATACTGGAATATTACCCGCGTTTGCGAGCATAATCCTGAAAATAACCGCCATTTGCGAGCACAATTATAACCCGCATTTGCAAGCACATACCTGAATATAAACTGCATTTACAAGCATAATCCGGAATAGAACCCGCATTTGCGAGCAAATACTGGAATATTACCCGCGTTTGCGAGCATAATCCTGAAAATAACCGCCATTTGCGAGCACAATTATAACCCGCATTTGCAAGCACATACCTGAATATAAACTGCATTTACAAGCATAATCCGGAATAGAACCCGCATTTGCGAGCAAATACTGGAATATTACCCGCGTTTGCGAGCATAATCCTGAAAATAACCGCCATTTGCGAGCACAATTATAACCCGCATTTGCAAGCACATACCTGAATATAAACTGCATTTACAAGCATAATCCGGAATAGAACCCGCATTTGCGAGCAAATACTGGAATATTACCCGCGTTTGCGAGCATAATCCTGAAAATAACCGCCATTTGCGAGCACAATTATAACCCGCATTTGCAAGCACATACCTGAATATAAACTGCATTTACAAGCATAATCCGGAATAGAACCCGCATTTGCGAGCAAATACTGGAATATTACCCGCGTTTGCGAGCATAATCCTGAAAATAACCGCCATTTGCGAGCACAATTATAACCCGCATTTGCAAGCACATACCTGAATATAAACTGCATTTACAAGCATAATCCGGAATAGAACCCGCATTTGCGAGCAAATACTGGAATATTACCCGCGTTTGCGAGCATAATCCTGAAAATAACCGCCATTTGCGAGCACAATTATAACCCGCATTTGCAAGCACATACCTGAATATAAACTGCATTTACAAGCATAATCCGGAATAGAACCCGCATTTGCGAGCAAATACTGGAATATTACCCGCGTTTGCGAGCATAATCCTGAAAATAACCGCCATTTGCGAGCACAATTATAACCCGCATTTGCAAGCACATACCTGAATATAAACTGCATTTACAAGCATAATCCGGAATAGAACCCGCATTTGCGAGCAAATACTGGAATATTACCCGCGTTTGCGAGCATAATCCTGAAAATAACCGCCATTTGCGAGCACAATTATAACCCGCATTTGCAAGCACATACCTGAATATAAACTGCATTTACAAGCATAATCCGGAATAGAACCCGCATTTGCGAGCAAATACTGGAATATTACCCGCGTTTGCGAGCATAATCCTGAAAATAACCGCCATTTGCGAGCACAATTATAACCCGCATTTGCAAGCACATACCTGAATATAAACTGCATTTACAAGCATAATCCGGAATAGAACCCGCATTTGCGAGCAAATACTGGAATATTACCCGCGTTTGCGAGCATAATCCTGAAAATAACCGCCATTTGCGAGCACAATTATAACCCGCATTTGCAAGCACATACCTGAATATAAACTGCATTTACAAGCATAATCCGGAATAGAACCCGCATTTGCGAGCAAATACTGGAATATTACCCGCGTTTGCGAGCATAATCCTGAAAATAACCGCCATTTGCGAGCACAATTATAACCCGCATTTGCAAGCACATACCTGAATATAAACTGCATTTACAAGCATAATCCGGAATAGAACCCGCATTTGCGAGCAAATACTGGAATATTACCCGCGTTTGCGAGCATAATCCTGAAAATAACCGCCATTTGCGAGCACAATTATAACCCGCATTTGCAAGCACATACCTGAATATAAACTGCATTTACAAGCATAATCCGGAATAGAACCCGCATTTGCGAGCAAATACTGGAATATTACCCGCGTTTGCGAGCATAATCCTGAAAATAACCGCCATTTGCGAGCACAATTATAACCCGCATTTGCAAGCACATACCTGAATATAAACTGCATTTACAAGCATAATCCGGAATAGAACCCGCATTTGCGAGCAAATACTGGAATATTACCCGCGTTTGCGAGCATAATCCTGAAAATAACCGCCATTTGCGAGCACAATTATAACCCGCATTTGCAAGCACATACCTGAATATAAACTGCATTTACAAGCATAATCCGGAATAGAACCCGCATTTGCGAGCAAATACTGGAATATTACCCGCGTTTGCGAGCATAATCCTGAAAATAACCGCCATTTGCGAGCACAATTATAACCCGCATTTGCAAGCACATACCTGAATATAAACTGCATTTACAAGCATAATCCGGAATAGAACCCGCATTTGCGAGCAAATACTGGAATATTACCCGCGTTTGCGAGCATAATCCTGAAAATAACCGCCATTTGCGAGCACAATTATAACCCGCATTTGCAAGCACATACCTGAATATAAACTGCATTTACAAGCATAATCCGGAATAGAACCCGCATTTGCGAGCAAATACTGGAATATTACCCGCGTTTGCGAGCATAATCCTGAAAATAACCGCCATTTGCGAGCACAATTATAACCCGCATTTGCAAGCACATACCTGAATATAAACTGCATTTACAAGCATAATCCGGAATAGAACCCGCATTTGCGAGCAAATACTGGAATATTACCCGCGTTTGCGAGCATAATCCTGAAAATAACCGCCATTTGCGAGCACAATTATAACCCGCATTTGCAAGCACATACCTGAATATAAACTGCATTTACAAGCATAATCCGGAATAGAACCCGCATTTGCGAGCATCCTGACTATAACCCGCATTTAAAAGCATAAAGGAATAATACCCGCATTTGCGAGCATAATCCTGAATATAACCTGCATTTACAAGCATAATCCGGAAAATAACCTGCATTTACAAGCATAATCCAAAACATAATTTAACATAACTTAAATATTACCCGCATTTGCAAACACATACTTAAATATTACCCGCATTTGTGAGCATAACCCTGTCAGTACCCGCATTTGCAAGCACATAAATATAACCCGCATTTGCCATCATATACCTGAATATAAACTGCATTTACAAGCATAATCCAGAAAATAACCCGCATTTGCGAGCATAATCCTGTCAGTACCTGCATTTGCAAGCACATAAATATAAACTGCATTTACAAGCATAATCCAGAAAATAACCCGCATTTGCGAGCATAACCCTGTCAGTACCTGCATTTGCAAGCACATAAATATAACACACATGTGCGAACATATAGCTGAATATAAAGTGCATTTACAAGCATAATCCTGAAAATAACCAGCGTTTGTGAGCACAAATATTACCCGCATTTGCGAGCATAATCCTGTCAGTACCTGCATTTGCAAGCACATAAATATAACACACATTTGCGAACATATACCTGAATATAAACTGCATTTACAAGCATATTACAGAAAATAACCCGCATTTGTGAACATAATCCTGTCAGTACCTGCATTTGCAAGCACATAAATATAAACTGCATTTACCAGCATAATCCTGAATATAACCCGCATTTGCAAGCATAATCCTGACTATTACCCGGATTTAAAAACAATCCCGACTATAACTCGCATTTAAAAGCATAAAAGAATATAACCCGCATTTGCAAGCATATACCTGAATATAAACTACATTTGCAAGCATAATCCTAAATATAATCCTGAATATAATTTAAATAGTACTTGCATTGGCGAGCATAATCCTGTCAGTACCCGCATTTGCAAGCACACAAATATAACCCGCATTTGCGAGCACATACTTGAATATACACCCGCATTTGCGAGCATGATCCTGACTATAACCCGCATTTAAAAGCATAATCCTGACTATAACCCGCATTTAAAAGCATAATCCTAAATATAACCCGCATTTGCTAGCACATAGTCGAATATAACCAGCATTTGCGAGCATAATCCGGACAATTACCTGCATTTGTGAGCATATACCTGAATATAAACTGCATTTACAAGCATAAACTAGAAAATAACCCGCATTTGTGAGCATAATCCTTAATGTAACCCAATTTTGCAAGCATTATCCTGACTATTACCCGCTTTTAAAAACAATCCCGACTATAACCACAAAGCATAAAGGAATAAAACAAATATAACCCGCATTTGTGAGCATTTACCTGAATATAAACTGCATTTAAAAACATGATCCTGAAAACCCGCAATTGCGAGCACATTCTTGAATATAACTCGCATTTGCGAACACATAGTCGAATAAAACCCGCATTTGCGAACACAAATACTGTATAACCCGCATTTGCGTGGTCATACTTGAATATAAACCGCATTTGCAAACCTAATCCTGAATATAACCGGCATTTGCGAGCACATACTTAATTACCCGCATTTACGAGCATAATCCTGTAAGTACCCGCATTTGCAAGCACAAATATAACCCACATTTGTGAGCATATACCTTAATATAAATTGCATTCACAAGCATAATCCTGAATATAACACGCATTTGCGAGCACATACTTAAATATAACCTGCATTTACAAGCATAATCCTGAACATTACCCATATTTGTGGTAACATACTAAATTACCTGCATTTGCGAGCATAATCCTGTCAGTACCCGCATTTGCAAGTACATAAATATAACCCGCGTTTGCGACCGTATACCTGAAAATAAACTCCATTTACAAGCATAATCCTAAATAGAACCCGCATTTGCAAACACATACTAAAATATAAACCACATTTGCGAGTATAATCCTGAAAATATCCTGCATTTGTAAGCACAAATATATCCTGCATTTGCGAGCATAATCATGAATATAACCGGCATTTGCGAGCATATATCTGAATATAAACTGCGGGTACAAGCATAATCGGGAATAGAACCCGCATTTGCAAACACAAATATAACCGCATTTGCAAACAATCCTAAATATAACCCGCATTTGCGAGAATACTCCTGAATATTAATAATAATAAAATTGCGGGCACATACTTGAATATAACCCACATTTGCGAGCACATAATACTGAATATAACCCACATTTGCGGGCACATAATACTGAATATAACCCGCATTTGCAAACACAATCCTGAATATAACCCGCATTTGCGAACACAATCCTGAATATAACCCGCATTTGCAAGCACATAGTCGAATATAACCCGCATGTGCGAGCATATACCTGAATATAAACTACATTTACAAGCATAATCCTGAACATAACCCACATTTGCGAGCACATACTTCAATATTACCCGCATTTGCAGGCAATAATCCTGTCAGTACCCGCATTTGCAAGCATGTAAATATAACCCGCATTTGGGAGCTCAAATATAACCCACATTTTAAAGCATGTACCTAAATATAACCCGTAATTGGCGAGCATAATCCTGAATATAACCCGCATTTGCGACCATATACCTGAAAAAAATTGCATTTACAAGCATAATCCTGAATAGAACCCGCATTTGCGAGCACATAAATAGAACCCGCATTTGCGAGCATAATCCAGAATATAACCCATATTTAAAAGCATAATCCTAAATATAACCCGCATTTAAAAGCACATACCTGAATATATCCCGCTTTTTTTGCGTAATCCTGAATATAACCCGCATTAGGGAGCACATACTTGAACACTTGATAATATGTAATCTTGACTATAACCCGCATGTAAAAGCACATACTTAAATACTTGATAACCCGCATTTGCAAACACATAATTGGATATAACCCAGATTTGCGATCATATACCTGAATATAACCCGCAATTGCGAGTATAGTCTTGAATATAACCCACATTTACAAGCATGATTTTGAATATAACCCACATTTGCAAGCACATAAATATAACCCGCATTTAAAAGCACATATCCAAATATAACCCGCATTTGCGAACATCATCTTTAATATAACCCGCATTTAAAAGCTCATACCTGAATATAACCTGCATTTACAAGCATAATGCAGAATACATTTGTGAGCACATGATTGGATATAACCCAGATATAACCAGCATTTGCGAGCGTAATCCTGAATATAACCCGCATTTGCGAGCTTAATCCTGAATATAACCCGCATTTGCAAGCATATAATTGGATTTAACCCAGATTTGCGAGCATATACCTGAATATTACCAGCATTTGCAAACACATACTTGAATATAACCCGCATTTAAAAGCTCATACCTGAATATAACCTGCATTTACAAGCATAATGCAGAATACATTTGTGAGCACATGATTGGATATAACCCAGATTTGCGAGCATATACCTGAATATAACCCGCAATTGTGAGTTTACTCTTGAATATAACCCATATTTAAAAGCATGATCTTGAATATAACCTGCATTTGCGAGCATAATCCTTAATATAATCCGCATTTAAAAGCACATACCTGATAATAACCCACATTTAAAAGCTCATACCTGAATATAACCTGCATTTACAAGCATAATGCAGAATATAACCCGCAATTACGAGTTTACTCTTGAATATAACCCACATTTACAAGCATAATCCTGAATATAACCAGCATTTGCGAGCGTAATCCTGAATATAACCCGCATTTGCGAGCGTAATCCTGAATATAACCCGCATTTGCGAGCACGTACTTGAACACTTGATAACCCGCATTTGCAAGCATATAATTGGATTTAACCCAGATTTGCGAGCATATACCTGAATATTACCAGCATTTGCAAACACATACTTGAATATAACCCGCATTTGTGAGCAAAATTCTGATTATAACCTGCACTTGCAAACATAATCCTGAATACAACCTGCATTTAAAAGCACATTCCTAAATATAGCCCACATTTGGGAGCACATACCTAAATATAACCCCCATTTTTAAGATTAATCCTGAATATAACCCGCATTTGCGAGCACATACTCGAATATAACCCGCATTTGAAACATAATCCTGAAAATAGCCCGCATTTGCGAGCATAATCCTGAATATAACCCGCATTTAAAAGCACATATCTAAATATAAACCGCATCTGCAAGCACATTCTTGAAAATAACCCGCATTTGCGAGCAGATAAATATAACCCACATTTAAAAGCATAATCCTGAATATAACCGGTATTTGTGAGTAAAATCCTGAATATAACCCACATTTACGAGCACAAACCTGAATATAACCCGCATTGGCGAGCATAATCCTGAATATAACCCACATTTAAAAGCATATACCTGAATATAACCCGCATCTGGGAGCACCTACCTCAATAGAACCCACATTTACAACAAACACCCGAATATAACCCGCATTTGCGAGCAAACTGATTAGTCAATACACAAAATGCACCATGCTTTTTTTAAAGCTCCCTTTTTTTCCTAAGAAATATTGATCTCATTGATGGCATTCCTAATACCTCGATGAAAGCATCCAGACCGTGAATACACAAAAATGTAAGCATTAAAATCTTACTTTGAAGCAAACCGTAACTATTGTACAACAAAGTTTCATGCATTTGAGTAGATAATATAGCCCTATACACTTCAAAATCTATTCACCTGAAAATCACATAAATAAATACAAAGAGAACCAGTTCCATTTCCAGCCATACACACCCGCACCATAAAAAAAAATGCTCCAGATCATGAGCAGTTCCTTTCCTTCTCCATACTAATTTCTTTATTCTGGCACCCTGATTCTGATCACCTATTTTCAAAATCTATGGCATAGAGTTTTAGAAGGATGCTACATATATGAAGTTCATTCTTCTTCTAATTTGTATTATATACTGTATATATGGTCTTTCTGTAGAGAAGACTGACCTTCCTGTAACTTGATGGTGTCATCACTTTGACAGAAGTGCTTCTGGGCTGTCTGGATAACTTTAGGCAAGTCCAGGACGGTCACTGTAGAAGCAGGGTAGGCCTTAGACAACTCACGAGCCAAGGCACCTGAACAGCCTATAAACATAAAAAAAACAACAGAAAGCAAGAACAACTACTTAATCGAGAGAAAAAAAATTTGGAATTGAGAACATTGTGCTATTTTAATTATCTTAAGAAAAAATAAAAAAATTAAATGAATCGATCATTCGTTTATTAAAGGTTTTCTTAAAAAAAAAACAAAAAAAACAACCGTCATTAAAAAAAAAAAGAAACGGTATTAGTGTGAAAGAATATACAAGTATACACACCTCCAACATCCACTATGGAAAAAAAAAAACAAAAAAAAAAAAAAAAAAAATTCTCAAAATCAGCACAATGCATGTTTTATACCTTTTTTTTATTACATACTAATATGAGTGTAAGAAACGGTATTAGTGTGAAAGAATATACAAGTATACACACCTCCAACATCCACTATGGACTTAAATCTGGACAAGTCAAAAGCAGTAACCACATCATGACCGTCAATGACCCAAGAGGAGTTCATCAAACCCATAAACTTTAACATCTCGTCTTCTGACCTGTAATATATAGATATCATGTCATAGTCATGTACACACACACATACATGTTCAGCAGTGCCTCCTGTCTTACAGATACACATCTGTTTATATGACCAATTTAAATTCTGTTTAAAGAATATCCGCAGTTTCAGATGAACACAGAGTGTACAGAGTCACACAAACACAGTGTGATATGTGAGGTATCTGAGGACAGGGAGAGGAGATGGGTGAGGGCCAAAGCCTCGAATTTTCTGTCTCAGTGCACAGAGCAAAAGCAAAAGCGATGCACTCGCCCTCCTAAAATAACAGGCAGAACACACACACACACACACACACTTCACTGCCGCTTAAGAAAACAAGACATCTCTCTCTCTCCTGCTCAAAATCAGTCACTCATGGATAAACCTGGCTCTGCCCTAGAGCTGGGATGTGCTGTGATGGAGGGATTTTAGCAGCAAAAAGTCCACCATTATTGAAGCAGTTTCATGATCACTTTGAGCAGAGATCAAACGTAGTTCCCAAAGCAACCACAGCAAAAAAAAAACAACAACCACCAAATAAATAAATATAAAGAATTGATAAAGTAAACCTAATATTCATAGGTTATTATTGGAGTTGTTAATGATGCTGACGTTTTCCGCTATTTTAGCATCTGCAAGTTAGCGGTCATTGTTGTTTGTTAAATCTGTTTCCGCATCATTGGGTATTTTCAGAATTTTCGGTTTAGCTGATATTATAAAAATTTACTGAATCATAACAGCTACCAAAAATTGACATTGGTCCTTCAGGAAGCCCATATCCATACAAAAGACAACATTTCTCTTGCTTGACTAATTTAGCAATATTAAAAGTGCATGATATGCTAAAAGGAAGCTGTGTTCTCATATACCCCCATTCCCCAACTACAATGCTGATCATATCTCCACACTGTTAGTAATAACAAACACGCACTGTATGCAGTGAAGTGCCATTCGCTTCCTAACTGAATTTCAAATACGCTAGATTTACTGTGAGAAAGTTGAAACTGACTGTTTTGGAAATTATGATTCATCCCCAAGACTTACACAAAGACCTGCAAATCCTGTCGAAACAATTTCCTCTGCCGTAGATCAACTCTGCCATTGTTCTAAATAAGCACTTCTACACACAGTGTGATCGTTTAATCAGGTCAAAAATCATCTGCTTTTGGGTTCCAACCACTTATGGCTCTAGTTTCAGACCGGTTTTATTCTTGTATTAAATTAACTATATCGTACACCGAATCGCTTCTACGGAGTACACCTGATTAATACTTTATTTATATACAGCATTGAGAAGGCATGCTTATTTAGTATCCAAAAAATATTCTATAACCTCATCCCTAGTGCAAATAAATCAGGGTCTGAGAATACCATCTAGCTGTATATCGTAGCTGATACAGCAGGAAAAGCATTTTTTATAATTTATTTTTTTTTGGTTAGATTAGATTAAACTTTATTGTCATTACACATGTACAAGTACAAGGCAATGAAATGCAGTTTGGGTCTAACCAGAGTGCAATAACAGCAAGTGCAGGATACAGTGTTTACATGATTTACATAAGATAAATAGAATGTTAATATAGGACTATAAACAGTAATTTACAGATGTATATGTACTATGAATATAAAATACAGATAAGTATATATGTACTATGAACATGATTTACAGATGAACAATAATATACAGATGAGTGTATATATGTACTATGAAGATAATATACAGATGAGTGTATATATGTACTATAAATATAATATACACATGAGTGTATATATGTACTATGAAGATAATATACACATGAGTGTATATATGTACTATAAATATAATATACAGATGAGTGTATATATGTACTATGAATATAATTTACAGATGAGTGTATACATGTTCTGAATCCCAGTGATGCGACTTGTGATCAGAATTCAGGCTCTTAGCATTAAATCAGACCATTTTGGCTCAAAAAACTCGACTCCCAAATTGCTTTTTTCGAGTAAAAAAAATTGTTTTTACATTTATTTAGTGTAACTGTTAAGGTATTTAGTCACGTGTACTTTTACAGAACATTGAAACTCTTTATTTTGCATTTCCCAGAATAATTCTAGTCTTGCTGTCCTATAAACACAGTGGAAACAGACTTCCACTGAGGTATTTTGATTGAATTACATGCCAGTCATCTCTCAACTTTCACCCGAAACAGCCAACGCACACTGGCATTGGCATCAAACTCGCATTCCGCTGCTAGGATATGACATCGTTAAATATTAAATTCTCAGAATAATTTTGCTATATCCAGTCGGTCAGGAAGACAAGTTTGCTACGCAGTATTTGATATTTAACTGATACATTTGTTTACTGATACAGTTTGGGATGAGTGACTATAAATTCATCTAGATCAGTTTCATCTTCATATCCCAGAACTTCACCGTAATTTTTTACAGAATTTGCTCTTGATTTGTTCTTCTTTGACATCATGTAAAAAATAAATAATAATAACTCTGATTCTGAACCTTTAAATGCACCTTGTTTTGATCTTATGTTTGATTCTCAAAAGCAATGATTATATAAACAGACTTAAGTATGACCTTTGCTGTGTTTATTTTTTTTTTCCTGAGCGGTCGCTTTATTATAAAGCTGTCAGCTACCAGAAAAGCAATGTGCTACTGTGAATGTCACCTTCAGAAATGCCGTGGTTAGTCATGCTTGGTGTGGAAACAAGAATGGGTAGCGCACACGGTGCGGCACAAACACGGTCACCTGGAAAAAAAAAAGAATGCTGAAGGACAAATGAGTCATAAACTTACCTGTATATAGCTGAAAAGATGTCTTCTGATGAGAGACCAAAGGTTTTTTCATTTTGGTTCTTTCCTTCCCTGTGAAGATAAAAAACATCATCCTGGTATTTAAACTTCTTAATCTTGACCTATTGTTTAAAATCCCTGGATTGTACCAGAATTCGAAAGATGGTAATCTGGAAATCTTCTGACACGCATTATAAAGTTAACGAGGGCACATTAATGAGGCACCAAAGCCAGGAATGATACTCTTTAATGAAGAATAATCTTTATAAGAGATCGTTCTGTACTCTGGATAATCTTAAAAAGCGAAACTTGAGTTCAAGAGTGCTAAACAAGATTAGAGCCACAACTAAAGACCATGTTAAATAGAAGGTAGCAGATGAGGGGGGCTGAGGATGAAGCATCAATTAAGAATGAAGTAAGCAGTAATGAAGAAAGTTAATTCATACTCGCATATACACTATATGCCAAAGGTTTATAGACCGTCAAAGCCATACTTGGACCTTCCTAAAACTGCTGCCACAAAGTTGAAAGCATGAATGTATAATATTATGACTTCATCAATCTCACCCATCATTGTTGAGGAGTATTGACTCGCTCTTCTATACAGTGTTGCTTCAGTTCATTAACGTTTGCAGGCATATGTTTACGCACAGGCCTCAAAGTCCGGACTGAGCCAATGCAACACCTTGACTACATTTAGCCATTCTGTTGTGAATTTGCTGGTGTGCTTGGGATCATTGTCCTGTTGCATGACCCACTTTCAAAATCAGAAATAGCTTTATTACCAAATATGTTTACACACATGAGGAATTTGACTTGGTGACAGGAGCTTCCAGTGCAGGAGAAAGTACAGACATAAATTAACAAAATATAAGACAGACAATTAAATAATGCACTATATACATAAGTAAAAATAGTCTTTAAATGAATGCATGTTATTTACGAGTGTGCAGTTTACAAATGTGCCAAATCGGATTTTCTGTATAAATGTGTCGGTTATGAAGGATATAAAAATGTCGGCTAAGGTTCAGCTGTTGGAGCATGTTCCTCTCATTTGACTCTAGAAAACATTTGTGCATGGTTAACTCAATGTTACAAGGATCACAAGTCCTACTGTGTAGAACAAGCACAAAATCATCTCCCATTAACCACCTTGCTTGACGGTATGAGGTGTTTTTGCTAATATGCTGTGATGGTTTTTGCTAAATGAGGCACTGTGCATTATGGGCAAACATCTCCATATTGGTCCTGTCTGTGCATGTTTTGTGGTTTAGGGTTTGCAACCCTAAGATGTGCTGCCATGTCGTCTTTAGAGAGAACAGGCTTTGTCCTGGCTACCCTTCCAAATAAACCATATCTGTTTAGTCTTTGTTTAATTGTACTGACTTGAACTTTCGCAGTTAATGTGCATAACCGTTCATCAGGCCTGTGGGTTCTTTGATGTAACTTTTTTTTTTTTTATTTATAATCCTGAGCATTCCTTGTTCTGCCCTTGGGGTAAATTGGCTAAGACACCTCTCCTAGGAAATTTTAGAATATCAAATATCTTTTTGTTTGAACTTGCTTGGAAAATAAAATAAATCGTTGAGAAATTATTTATAATCCTTCCCAGATTGATAGACAGCAACAGACAAAATCTAGTGGAACGCTTTCCCAGAAAAGTGTGATAAATATACAAGCACATACAGATGTAATTGGCTGGGAATCTTCATTTTCTGACTACCAAATAAGTTAATGATGCACATACTAAAGGTCGACCGATTAATCGGTGCTGATTGATGAAAGCTGAAACTATGAGCAAAAATGCATTCCGAATAATTTTATTGCATTACAACAGCGGCCTCTAGAGGCAAATCACTGAAGCCACGTGCTGTTTTTTTGACAATTCGAGACTGCACGCTGCATGGAGAGCGCCATATTTAATTAATTAATTATAATTAATTAATTACATAATGGTATTTATTAATTAATGCCACCATTATTATTTCATTCCCAACATTTTCACGATTCAACTGCTTTTGAATTTTTTTAAATAAAATCTTTTACTATTTTATGTTTGTTTCGGTCGACCGCTCCGATTTTTTTCACTCCAGACATGGACCAGCAAACCAACAATAATGTTAAAGTAATGACACCACTTGGCCCATCACAGCCTGTCAGACAATTAAAATGCTGGATTCTCATAAATGCAGACAGATATCAATTCGTTAATTCATTCATTTTTTACAATCGTTTTAATCCTATGCTGTATTGCAGTGAAAACAAACAAGCATCGTTTTGAGATGTGGAAAGAAACAAGAAAATCCGGAGTAAACCAACAAGGACGAAAGGAGAACATATTACAGTCTGTAAAGAGGTGAGAATCAAACCTTGGGACCCTGAAGCTATAAAGTGGCAACAGCACCCAGTGTATCACAGTGTCACACACAATATACTACACTCGGAATAAAAAAAATAATGCGTCAGTGTTATTGCTACCTCTCCACTCCAGGGTTTTCAGTTCTGTCCTGATTTTAGGTTACTGTTTGAGCATAGTTGTGTATGTTTTCCCAGCATTTGGGTATGTTTTCTTTTGGTTCGTCTACCTTTTTTGATCTCATAGAACATGCTGGTAGGAAGACTAGGGATGCTAAATTGAGTGAAAGTGTGAGTGGGTATGTGTGTGTGCTTGCATCCCATCCAGGATACATTCGCCTTCAATGCGTTTAGTATTTCTAAAACCCATTGCATCCCAGATAAAGAGATTTGCTTCGTAGCATTTATTGTGTTCCTCTTAATGAAAAGCCAAGTGTTTTTGGGATTTTTTCCTTTTCAGTGATCATTTGCCACAACCAATCCTGCAACAGAGAATTTTGCTAGAAGTAGGACTGCAAAAGCATGCACTTATGGCGCATGTATTTACTGAGATCACCTTTTAAAAGTGCGATTGCTTTGAATGGCAGAGTCACAATTACTGCTGTGTCTGAGGCACTTATCAAGCTGATCTTTGTCATGTGCAATTATACAATTAGAGTAACTACAAAATCCACAACGGAAATATTTTTAGTATAAATGAAAGTTTTACCTGACTGCATCTCCAAGGTTGTTCCACAGAGGGTAGATGGTCTGCGATTGGTAGATGATCATGTCATATAGAGATTTAGGACTATCCTTGGCCAGATACAGGTTAGCAACATCAGTATTGCTGTAATAAGCTACAAAAGAGAAACATAAAACAAAAAGCTTGAATAAATAAAAAAACAAATCAATCTATTTTGATTTTTAAATGACCTTTGTTTCAATTATGCAGGAAGCAATCGAATTATTTATAAAGCCTGTACACGCGAGAGGATGGGTTCACTCAAATATTAATCACCAATTCTACATGAATCCTCTTAGAACTGAAGTAAACAGGAACTAAGTTCTATTTCATTCGAGATTCTTTTTAGTCAATGTCTACAACCCCAATTCCAACAAAGTTGGGACACTGTGAAAAATGTAATTAAAAACAGAATACATACAATACAAATACAAATCAAATGTTGAAATTGAAAATATATACACTCTTGATATCACCCAAATGCTCCATCAGGGATAAATACACATCGTTCACTTTAATATTTAATTTCTGTAAAGCTGCTTTGAGATAATGTCCATTGGGAAAAGCGCTATAGAAATAAACCTGAACTTCCATTCTGAGAAAATAATGGTCATTTTGAATTTGATGGCTGCAACAGGTCTCAAAAAAGTTGAGGCAGGAACATGTTTAAAACTGTAGCATCATGTCTTTTGTTTGAATACATATGGAAACTGAGGGGACAAGTTGCTGAAGTTTTGGGAGAGGAATGTTGTCCCATATGTGTCAGAATTCCAGCTGCTCAACAGTTCTGGGTGTTCTTTGTTGTGTTTTTTTATTTTATGATGCAACAAAACTTTTAGTTTTAAAAAGGTGAAATGTACAGACTGTGGGCAGGTCAGTTTCTGGATCGAAGCATTTGTTTCTCTAAAACCTGTATATGCTGTTCACCATTAATGCAGTCCTATACTGTCAGAGATGTGTTTTTTTAACAAGCCAAATGGTCCCTCTCCTCTTTAGTCCAGAGGACATGATGTTCATGGTTTCCAAAAAGAAAATTCAAATTTCAATTTGTCTGACCAAAGAACAGTTTTCTTATTTACCTCATATTTCATCAGTTTAAACATTTGATGTTTACTATTTTCTATTGTGAAAAAAATATGGGTTTATGAAACTTGCAATTATTAGCTAGCTTTTGTCTTTGTCTATTAAAAGCTCGTCTGTTACTCATATCAATCTACTTGAAAAAACCTCCCTAAAATTAATTCCTTAGCTCCACCTACCGTAAAGACACCTTTGCACTGTATTACTTTTACCTGGAATAAACAAACCTGTGCCCTGGTTTAGTTCCACCTCCAAGACCTCGGCACCCACAAGCGCATCGAGGAGCCGCTCCATGCCGTCCTCGCTAGCACCGAGTTTCCATGCTACCTCGGCTGCACTCAGGGACTTCTGGGATTGCATAAGCAAGTCAAACACACCCTGCTCACATGCTGAAAAGATCACCTGCGAAGGATGAAGAGACCAAGTTAAAAATTAAAATGAAAAGAAAAGGTAGGTAGTGCCTAGAAATTCATCTTGAATGGTGGAGGATATTAAATAGTTTAATATTAGATACTTTTGCTGACTGGCAATGAACCAAAATTCAAAAGTGGATTAAAAGTCATAAAACACTAAAGAATTACGTATTATAATGCAGAACTTATAACAAACGAAAACATAAAAGCTTAAAGGACTTTGTAAAGGAACTAGTAGCAGAACCAAAGGTATTTTGCAATAATTTCTTATGTGACCCATTATTACTTTCTTTCGGGTTCTCCCGTTAGGGGGCGCCACAGAGGATCATCCGCATGTTTGATTTGACACATGTTTTTACGCTGGATGCCCTTCCTAATGCAACCCTCCCCATTTATCCGGGCTTGGGACCGGCACTAAGGCTTGTGCAACCCTAATGGCTGGGGTTGGTTCCCTGACCGGGGATCAAACCTGAGCCGCATCTTTGAGGGGAACCTACATTTCCAAAGTGACCCAAAAGGTTTAATTCTACTGATACCTCAGCAATATGCTATTTCAAACATTATTTAAATTAAGTTAAAGGCAGTCTTGGACAGAAATGAAATGAAAGGAATACGTTACTGTTTAAGTTTTTTCACGTAAATCTACTTTATTGAGGTTATAAATATATCACTTTTTACTCATTTACTACATTTCGTGAAATCAGTCGTTCCTTTTTATTTGAGAGAGTAAAAACTGGACAAACGCAGCAGGACACCAAAGTTAGAGTTAGACTGTGGAATACTGTGTTACCTGGTATATGGATAATCCATCCATCCATTTCAGAGGTTTGCTTTGCACTGGCATCAAGCAAAGCCGGAGAAAAAGATACAGAAACTAAACAAACTTTAAACAAAATTTTAACTTTAAAGTTAAACTAAGCTTTTTCACTGCTTTAAGTTGTGGTCAACTGATTCCTATGCAACCAAACAGAAGAAGGCTACAACTGACTGGCGAGGAACAAAACCAATGTAGATAAATGTTTAAATAGAAAGTGGCAGAGGGCTGAGATTTATTCTCTAATGGGAAGTGTTAGGGAGAGATAAGACACCAACCTTGGACATTCTGAAACCATTGAAGTACTCAAGCAGTTTAAAAGGGTAGTTTAGTTCACTCTGAGAGAGATGCTCAGCCATGGTGGAAAGTCCTGGTGAAATGAACAAGAAACCAAGAACGTTTAATTTTGCAGTCTATGTAGATTTATCAGCAAATCAGCAATTCAAATGTATAACTAGGTGTTCGATAGAGTTGAGTTCAGAGCTCTATAGCAGGACACTCAAGATCTTCCACTTCAACCCATGTATCTCCATGGGGAATTCAAACGCATCAAAAGACATCCTATTCAAATATGTGCTTCCAGATTTGTGTTAACAGAAAAAGTATATTCTAATAATAATTCTGAGAGTATTAAAAACAAATAAGGTATTTACAATTTTGCAATAAACAGAAATATTTCCAGTAAAATAGAAGTTTATTCAAACGTCCTTCAGGCTCCAAATAAAGCTGTGTAAAATACTAGTTTACATCATATAGTAAGTGTGGGCAAAATAGATTTGTATCTGATGCTCTATGCACAATATGTTTGAATTGTTTACTTCAAGTAGAGGAATTTGTGCTTTCAGTTTGTTCATGAACATAAGCTGCATTTTTGTTCAACAAAAAGAAAACGTTTTTTACATTGAGGAATTGATTGTGTATTGCTGCTATAAAAGTATACTAATATAGCTATATTTCATTCCATAACAAATAAATGCAACTATGCGTGCAGTTTATCATTGACTAGCACATTTGAAATTGCTGTGGTTTAGGAGGAAATCCCCTGTACAGGAAAACCAAATTTGTTCTTAACGGCAACTCATGTCAGGCCATTTCACTCCATGGTCACTGATTAATTCCTTCTGAAAGGACGCCCACAGGTTTTTTTTTATTTTTTTTTTAACTACGGCTATTTTTGGTCACATTTTCATACCACTATCATCCAGTTGAGTGCATGCACATTCTCATTTATTAACGCACATCATGTACATAAAGAAATTTTAAGCACGTTAATATATTGACGCCATTTTGATTTTCTCTTATCTCGATCATCGGTTACCTCAATGCTCTTTGGCGACCCCCTAGGACATCGACATAACCGGGTTCCACTGTATATATATATATATATGTATATACATAAATAAATAAATCATACACAAAATTCAAGGTTTGGTACTTACCTTATTATTAAGTCACGGTTCTGTTCAATATCCGTACAGTTGGGGGGAAAGAAGCAGAACATACAATTGCTTTAATAATGCAGTTTAATATTATAAAAATGTGTACACTACATTTGAACAGTTTACAAATTTAAATAAAATGCCTACTTGGTTAAATAATATAATAATAAAAAAAACTTTATAAACAACTAAATAGAATACATGAATGCAATACTCTTTACATTTATTAATCAATTAAACTGCCACAAATTAAATTGATTAAATAAAAAAAAAAAGTGAATTCAAGAGTTTACATTTGTTAGACTACGTTTGGGTAAAATATGTATATTTGGTAATACATGCAATATATGTAATATGTATACATGTGTGTGTGTATGTGTGTGTTTTTTTTAGATTTAATATTTCCAAAAATATAAAATGCTTACATGTTATACATATTTCAGCATACTTTAACAAACGTCTACATTAATTCATTCATTCATTTATTCACTGACTTTTTAGAATTTTCTTCTTTTAAAAGATTTTATTTTAGCTAAACATAAAACGTTAAAGAGTCTATAGCGCTAGCCACTTCCTGGTTAGCGGCTAACACTAGTGCCATGGACAATTTAGCATTTTCATGAATGCGCAAAACAAATCTTATTTACAGTGACACTGCGCTAACTCTAGTTTCTTATGCACCTGTCGTTGTTGTGTGTTTTCAGGTTGAAAAATTACAGTAAAGAAAAATGCCTCAATGTGCGCGTGGACACTAAACATACTTTGCCGGTCTGCCACTTAATATGTTCCTGAGGGAACTCAGCTTTTGTAATCATCTGTGTAAGACTATATTCTGCACGTAGAAAGGATTCCAGTGCACTCTTAAATTGGAGACGGTTGCATTAGGAAGGCCATCCAGCGAAAAACCTGTGCTAAATCAAATATGCAGAGCAGGAGTCAGAATTTCATACCGGATCGGTTGAGGCCTGGGTTACCAACAACCGTAGGTATTGTTAGCCAACAGGTACCGGTGGGAATTGGGCTACTGTTAGCCGAAGGAGGAAAAGGAGAGGAGGAAGACGTCTACAGAGACAGCAGGAAAAGGAGAAGTGGAGAAGAGTGGAGGTTAAAGTGGGCCATTCAAATGTTGGTACTATAACTGGTGAAGGAAGAGAGGAAGCTGATAGGGTGAGGACTGTGAAGCTGGAAGTTAAAGGGGTGATAAATGTCATCAGTGCCTATGCTCCACAAGTGGGTTGTGAAATGGAAGAGAAGGAAGAATTTTAGAGTGAGTTAGATGAAGTGGTAGAAGGTGTACCTTGAAATGTAAGATTGGTGATTGGGGCAGATTTCAGTGGCCATGTAGGTGAAGGGAACAGATGATGTTCCCCTTTTGAGTCTGGTTCCTCTCAAGGTTTCTTCCTCATAACATCTAAGGGAGTTTTTCCCTTCCTCAGTCGCCACGGCTTGCTCATCAGGGACAAATTCACACCATTCACCTTAACTGTTGATTTGTGTAAAGCTGCTTTGAGACAATGTCTGTTGTGAAAAGCGCTATACAAATAAACTTGACTTGACATGAGGAGGTGATGGGTGGGTGTGGCCTTGAGGAGAGGAATGTGGAAGGGCAGATGGTGGATATTTTTTGGTAAAAAGATGGAAAAGGCAGTGGTAAGAGATTGGACACTAGGGTGATGGCAGGGGACAGTGCAGTTGAACAGCATCAGATAGTGTGAGGACTAAAAAAAGAACAAGTTGGAAACTGAAAAAGGAAGACTAAAGTGTGAGATTCAGGGAAGAGGTCAGACAAGGGCTCAGGGATGGGCGATACCAATAATTCATTTTTCGAACCGATACCAAGTACTTTCAAGACAAGTATCACCGATATCAACTTTAACAAATGTCTGCATTTAAGAAACACACAATATATATATTTATTCATTCAGTGTATTTATAAATTAATTTATTCCATGATGCTGTAAAAATAGAGCTGAGTTATTCAAGATTACCCTTATAAACATGTTCCACAATGTAATAAATGTATTAATAATTCACTTAGTAATTGTTAGAAAGAAAAAAAAATAATAATCATCACTTTAAAATGTATTACTGTTGAAAGGGAAGGGGTAGCTCAGTTGTTAAAACAATGGACTTCTGCTCGAAAGGCCGTGAGGCCCTGCACTACCAAGTTGCCACTGTTGGGCGATGCAGGCACTACCAAGTTGCCAATGTTGGACGATGCAGGGAAGACAATAACAAAATCGAAAAAATTTAAAAAGTTAACAAACTGAGCAATACAGGAACCGCAGAAACACAAACCAAAAACTAGTCCAGAGTTCAAAACCAAAACAGAGCAGAACAGGGGCCAGGAACAGGTATCCAGAGCTGACAAAGTGCCACAAATCATCTCAGGGGCTGAGGAGCCGGCAAGATAATCTGGCCCGAAGTCTGGGGTGTCCTTACGGTGCGGAACCGGAAGTACACACCACAAACCCGAAGTGTGCACCGTGTCCAGAAGTTCTTGACAGTACCCCCTCCACGACGGCCTTGTTTTGGCAGAATGAAGAGGCAAGGCCTCGCAACCCGCCCTGGTTGGGTGGAGCGGGTCTGGTAGAGGAAAACACCGGAGAAGCATGATAATAGTGCTTGGGGCACGATTAAAGTCTAGTGCCAGCGGCGGACACAGTGGGGCTTGAGGCAAACTGCCACCGAGTAAAACGGCGGAACTCTCGGGGTGCAGCAGCGGCCTCGGCGGTGGCCTCGGCGGTACCCTCGGGGCGGAACGGCGGCCTCGGCGGGACCCTCGGGGCAGGTCGGATTGGAGCAACGGCCTCGGCGGGACCCTCGGGGCAGAGCGGAGCGGCCGGACCCTCGGGGCAGAGCGGAGCGGCCGGACCCTCGGGGC
>MU551610.1:5306533-5359778 GCA_024362625.1 Silurus asotus | reverse complement strand
ACCCTCGGGGCGGAGCGGCGGCCTCGGCGGGACCCTCGGGGCGGAGCGGTGGCACATGGACAAGCTTGGGGGCATGCTCAGCAGGGCAGACAGGCATAGAGGTGATCTTGGCAGGTCGGACGAGCTGAGGTCGGAGCCAAGTGCCGACTTGAGCGGGCCTCTCGGAGCAGAGGGGCGGCCTCGGCAGGCCTCTCAGAGCGGAGGGGCGCCCTCGGCCAGCCTCTTGGAGCGGAGCCGCTGACTATACACTCTTGCCGGTGACTATACAAGGCTATATTATTTTGTCAGAAAATGCAGGTGCAACAAGGGGTAAGGAAAAATCAGGCATTAATAATATAACAACCTGAGCAATGGGGCAAGGCAAAAACACAGTCCAAAAACAGTCCAGGGTCATAAACACAGGCAAACAGGGCGATGCAGGGATGAAAAAAACTAAACCGAAAAAAAAAGGTCAAAAAAATCTAAGCCAGCAAACTAAGCAATACAGGGACGGCAGAACCACAAACCAAAAACCAGTCCAGAGTTCAAAACCAGAACAGAGCAGAACAGGGGTCAGGAACAGATTCACTGTTGTGGTGGGCCTGATCTCCAACAATGACAAAACAGCCTACTTACAGGAGGTTAAAAACCTGGAGAGATGGTGCCAGGAGAACAACCTTCTTCTGAATGCAGCAAGACTAAGGGGTTGATTGTTGAACCGCTAAACATCAACAGGACCCCAGTGGAGAGAGTGGACAGTTTCCGGTCCTGTCACACCAACACCCTGGTGAAGAAGGCCCGGCAGTGTCTGTTCCATCTGAGACGCTTAAGGAATTTTAAACTACACTCTCAGGTGCTAAAGAATTTCTACACCTGCACCATTGAGAGTGTTCTGACGGGTAGCATCACTTCCTGGTTCGGGAACAGCACCATGCAGGACAGACGAGCCCTCCAGAGGATGGTGCGTTCAGCTTAATGTACCAGTCACACCGAGCTCCCTAACATGCAGGACATCTACTGCATGTGGTGCAGGAGTAGAGATAGGAAGATTATGAAGGACCTTAGCCATTCCAACAAAAGGACTCTTTTCTTTGTTGCGTTCAGGGAAACGCTTCCGCTCCCTGAAAGCGAACACAGAGAGAATGCAGGCCATTTGGAAAGAATGCAGGCCATTCAGAGTTTAAAACAGGAAACACCCAGGATCTTAAAACTGGCCCAATCATTAGAGTGTAGGTGTGAACTCAAAGTGATAAAGTTGGGTTTGTGTCACATGACCCAGCAGCGCGTTTCAATAATCCTACGTGCTGCACACTATTTCCGTAAATTCGTAAATTCCTTGGACCTAGCACCCCTGCTGAGATTTTCACAGACATTCAGCTCTATTGTTCTCCTGCTTTTGTTGTGCAAACACACCCATTACCTGTGAGGCCTAGGACATTTGCATTTGTTAGCTTAAACCAAGGCAGGCCGGACCTATGTGTGTTTCAAACTTTACAGCGTTTGCAAACCCAGTGTTTATCATCCCTGCATTTGGCACAGGTGTATTTCTGACATGTTGCACAGGTAAACCTGCTGCGATTCCTTTTGCAGCTCTCTTGCACCTGGCACTGCGTTGTCCGTACAGTCCCTGGCACAGCAGCTGCAGCAGCTTCAGCAGCCTGCCTCTGTGCCAATATTTCCTTGTGCTGCATGAATCGGCAACGAAGTTCCTTAGCTAGAAGACTCAGAAACAATCTTCTTTTGCCTGTCCACCGTGTGCATGCCTTGTAAAAAATGTAGGCATTCACCGCCGCCAGGTCCAGCATATTGTAAAAAAACGCTACTGGCCACCTGCGTGTTGCTGCTCTTACGGAATACATCCACGCCATTTGGTCCAACACGTCTACACCACTCTGTGAAAGCAGAGAGAGAGAGAGTCATGAGTATATGTGCTTTTTTTTCTAAAGGCCTGTATAGTACACATTAGAAAACATTGTAGCACTGGTGTAAAATTATACACACATTCACATACCTTCATGTGGTTATAGTCTGTTATCGTGTTGGGTTTCCTCTTTCTGCCGTCACCGATCGTCACGTTTTGGTGCATGGAACTTAGAACACAGTCTTGTTTTTTTTAGGTGCATAAATTGTCAAGAAGACACTGCCACTTCTAAGCACCGAAGTGGAGAATACCTCTCGCTCTGCAGTGTCTTTTGCAAGTTGAGGAAGTTCACGCCGGGCTTTATTCACCGTGCCCAGTAGCGTTGTTTTGCGCTGGAGCAGTCTGTGCGACAGTGACAGTGAAGTAAAGAAATTGTCCGTCGTGACATTTCGCATGTGCTCGTAATCAAATCGAAGGTGTTGCATAATTGAAATGAATCTATCTCGAGACATTGTCTCTTTGATTACTGGCACCAGAAAGCTTTCTGACCAGCAATCCACAATGGCACCAACGGGACACATGATTGCTCTTACAAACAGAATTGAAATGAATGCCATCAGTTCATGAATTGCCAAACTCCAGTCCGGCTCTGTTTTGCGGGCTTGATGGACCGTGCACTCCCTGATGGTCTGCAGCATTCCCACGTCTACCAGGCAAAGGAAGCTTTGGAGCACGCTTGTAATTTTACGCTGTCGGAAGATAAACAAATAGAGAACAGTAAATTTACATGAACCTCACTCTAAATGGGTTTATCTAAATATCATATGTACTTTGGCAATGACAAACCTTAGCAGACTTTGTGGGTCCAGCTTGCGCAGTAAAGCACGAGTGATTTGCTCCTGCACTGGGCGTTCCAATGTCCTCCTCTACCCACACAGTTCCGTCTTTTGCAGTCTGGTTCAGACAGGGCTTCCCAGTACCACGGTGCATCTTCCGTGGAGTCGTGTAGGGTTCTTGTTCCGTCTCCTGTTCGGATTCTTCTGAGGAGGTATCACTGGCCTGCTGGTCAAATGAAATCTCTCCTTCATCAGAGTCTGCTTCGTACATTTCCTCAAGCCAGGCCAAAGCCTGATGCGCGGAGAGGTTCTTATTGTGTGGCAGTGATACGGAGGCCATCCTGATGTGCGTTCTCAAAAATGCGAAGAAGAAATGATTGTCCCACCTGGGTCGCTCTGCTTTTATGTACAGCACTGTGCTGTAGTTATGCAATGCCACTCGCTTACATACACAGTCACAATGGACAGAATCACGACCTTGCAAAGCTGGAGAGATCACACAAAAACAAAATTCACTTATGGTGTTATAATTCAGTGATGGCCAATGAAAATGAAATGACCATTTTATTCTGTATGTGTACGAACATGCCAAAAACCATGGACCATAACTTCACTCAGCTTATGACCAGTGTTGGGCAGTAACGCGTTACTGTAACGCAGTTACTTTTGACAGTAACTAATCCTGTAACGCGTTACTTTTTAAAATAAAGTAACTCTGTTACCGTATGGTGCGTTACCGTTTTTTTTTATTTTTTTTTTTTATGAATGAATTTGTGCTGAAGTGTAGACTACAGTCTGACCTGTTTACAGCAGAGACGGTTTGTAGGATTGGTGGATGAACCACTGTAAACACGAAGAAGACGTGCTGTGGGCGTGTCTCCGTTTATTCAGGTCTGTGCGGCAGTAATGGCGAGTCGAGGCGAGCGCAAGACGAGTTTCTCAAAGTGGAAATATACTCATTATTTCACTTCAATTGAGCGTAAAGACAAAAACTTTTTAGTCGAATGTAAGCAGTGTCTTTCTGGTTCGAAGGTCGTATCTACTGCGATAGCAGCACCTCCAGAAACTCCATGCATCAATGAAGCTAGAAGCTATGCCCTAACCCGGTGTTCTGTTCTACATTGTTGATAGTTTTCATACTTCAGCTGTGAAAGGAACATGTTTAAGAGCTCAACACAACAGCTTTTATGATGCAGAAGCCACTTTAGTTTTTGATTGTGAATATATTATTCAGCTTGTTTTATTTATTCCAGAAATCCTCGTGATATATTCAACTGTGTGCTGCTCTGACTTTAATAAAATGGTGTTTAAAAATGACTTTGTGTTTAAGTCAGTTTTGTGTTTGTAGACCATAAAAGAGCATTAACGGGAACATTAAAGAAAGTTTTTTTTTAAAAGTAACTAAAAAGTTAACAGTAACGCATCACTTTTTGGTGTAAATAATCAACAAAGTAACAGTTACTTTTTGAACGAAGTAACGAGTAACTGTAACTAGTAACTATTTTTTAGTAACGAGCACAACACTGGTTATGACAATTGTGTACAAACATACATTGGAGACTGAAGTGTTCACAAGTTTTCATTTTATTCATGTGATTGTATTAGCAACTTTTCATTCTGTTTTCACACAATCTGAGTTTCCGTATAATGTTAATGTGTGTCTTTAAAATGTGCAGGTCAGTCAATGTGTGTTTTGTAGAGATACAGCAGGCATTTCTGAAGGTTTCCATGTTACACACAGAGGTTTGACCTGCCTTGGATCTGAGCTACTCTGAGTAAACAAATGCAAATGTGGCACAACTCACAGGTAATGGGTGTGTTTTCACAACAAAAGCAGGAGGAGAATCGAGCTGAAGAACTGTGAAAATCTCAACAATGGTTAAAAACAACTCGGGACATGCACCAGACAATAAAAGTTAGTAATACTGACTTTGGAGAAGTCTCCATGTCTTCATTTGATACCACAAAGATCGAATATTTTGGCGACGATCAAAATCAGACTCGGTATTTTTACTTACCAAAACAACACACAGGGCTAAGGCTGAGGCTTTCGATCCTGGTTTGCTTTTGATCTGCTCTGATAAATTGCCCTGAAATATGATTACGTCATGCACCAAATCTCTGGAATTAAAGCACTTTTAAAACATAAAAACACCTAAAAATAGAAACAAACCGCTTCCAACTGAACACGAGTCACACGACTGCTGTTTACATTACAAGGACCTGGATGTTTGTAAAGAAGCCACCAGCAGATGGCGCCCAAACACCATGTTGCCACCTATAAATTTTCTTCGTTGGTTGAAATGAAGTTTTCAGCGCTTCAGTGACTTCCCCCTCGCCATTTCCCCTTTGGGGAGAAGACGAATTTCAGTCGCCATCTTATAAAAACCCACGACTGCTGTATATCAGTAATTACTTATTAAACTAATCCGTGTAAAATAAAAAAAAGGTATTAATCATTACTATGCAACCCATGTAATGAATATGCATGCTATGTAAATTAGGCAACGCCCTCGTGCCCTCCCCACCGCCAATCAGTGACGCTCATTTAAAAAGTTGAAATGAATTTTGGAAAATGTATTCCAATTTATTTAAACAAGTTTTATATACAAGTTGGAGATTCATTTCAAAACAATGTGTTTGTGTAGTAAAAATTTAAAAAGCCTAACAGAACACCATATAAGCAAAATACCGTGGAACCAAGCTGGTTAGATGTGTCCTCAATTTTGATCATCACCTCCTTCTTCTTCTTGCTTCACTTTGGGAACCACACACTCAGGAGCCACCCATTGACCCTCTGTACATCTTACAGAGACGCGCCGATCAGAACTAAATATCTCAAATCTGGACTCATCAAACCAAATGCCAGTTCTCCGCTGATCTAATGTCCATTCCTCATGTTTCTTGATCCAAGCACGTCTCTCCTGCATGTTGATCTTCTAAAGTAACGGTTCCTTTGCCGCAAAATCGCCGTAAAAGCTTGACTCGCGCGGTCTCCCCTGAACAGTGTATGCATTACTAAATCAGAAGGTCAGGGGTTCAAACCCTCCTATCGCCAAGCGTCCATTCTTGGGGGCCCCTGAGCAAGGCCCTCAACCCTGCAGTGCTTTAGGAGTTTCTAACATCACTGTGCAAACAAAGGATTTCACTGTACTGAAATAGGACCTAATTTTTCCTTCCTTTTATAATATTTTGACTTGTAAATGTGTATATAAACTTAAGATCAATATTTTGTTGACATTTTCTTAAAAAGGAGGCATTTGGAGTATGAATTAAAACATAGCCTGCAACCCAAATTGACTTACATTACCTAATCTGCATATGCAGAAGTGTTAATGACATACATTTCGCATAATAATTCTAGCACTTTTTGTTTTTACCTGCAACATGGCGTTACTCCAGAGTGACACAACCAGCATTTCCTTTCCCTGGTACCTAGAAATTTAGCTACAAAAAAAATAAAGCATTGTACATTACGTCACTAAAATCTTGAATTAGCCGCTAAGTCTAATGCTAAGAATTTATAAGCGTTTTATATCCAGATTTCAAGAATTTCTGTTAAAAGGGGAAAATCCTGACAATTCCACATATCGAGGGAGTGAATGAATGACGGATGGAAGGAATGAAGACATTTATTAAAGTTTGCGGAAGTAGAACATTTAAGATCATAGCTTTAACAAAAATGAAATATTAAATGTAAAACACTCTCTCTCTCTCTCTCTATCTCTGAATGGGGTCTAACAGATGTAAACTTAAAATGTATCCATTTATTTAATCAATTTAATTTGTGGCAATTTGACTGATTACTCAATTGAATCAATATTAAAAAAAAAAGTATTTTGCATTAATTAGTTTATTTAATTTTATGTCTAAAATATTATTCTATTAGCGGGCATTTTATTTAAAATAATAAAAAATTCACACGTTAATAATAATAAACAGCGTCGTTAAAAAAACGTCAATTTTATGTTTCACATTTTAAACCGTACCAAAATTTGAACCAAATGTACGTATCATCCCGTGAATATTGTATACAAAGTAAAGAATTTTATTTTTAAGGAATTGTATGGCAGATGCTCATGATCCAAAACTACTAATAAAAAGTTTAAAAACATTATTAAACTTAAACTTTTTTTCCAGCTTCTCCCATTAGGGGGCGCCACAGCGGATCATCCGTATTCATGATCCGTATGTTTGATTTGGCACGTTTTTACGCTGGATGCCCTTCCTAACGCAACCCTCCCCATTTATCCGGGATTGGGGCCGGCACTAAGAGTGCACTGTCTTGTGCAACCCTAATGGCTGTGGTTTGTTTCCTGACCGAGAGGTTTACAAACATTAACCAAGAAAAATGTGTCCTTATTGGAAGAGTAAATTTTTTCCCCCACAACAATGAAGAGTCTTTGGTTGAGAAAATTAAATTAAACAAAAAATTTAATCCATATGTATTAAATAAATTAAAGCAAATAAGTAGCAAGTTATTTATAAATAAATTGTAATTGTTAGCGAATTGCTTTGGTGCATTTAAAGTGCGTTCACCAACTGCGTGATTCAGTCTATTGAAGCGCATCGATATCCTGCAAAAAGTGGCTTTTTTCTTTTTTCCACAAACCGGCTATTAAAATTATTCATTATATGATGATTATTTTTGAATATTATAAAATGCTGAATCAATTTTTGGCGAGTAACAGGCAAAATATTGTACTATTCTAATAGACTGATTAAATGTGAGAATTCGACTGAAAAAGTTGTACACTTCTAGAGAAAATGTCTTTATAACGGTTTTTATATATATTATCTATATATAAAAAAAGCGGCCATAAAAACCAGTAACTTGACTCTCACTGCTGTAAACTGACCACCACACAGAATGTGAAGAATTTTTTATTTTATTTTTTTTAACCTACTTGTACTTTTGCAAACACGAATCTTTTGTTGTATGTTTTTCGCCACATTTTGCATCCGATGCGCGTCTTTACCCCGTGCGCACGTTGCTTTCTGGGTAGCTAGAAAACAAACAACAACAAAAAAAAAAAAGTGCACAAACATTTGCAAAAAAACGATGTGCAATAAACTGCACGTCGTCCATAAACGTAGCAATAAACCTGTAAACGTTGTGTGCTCTCGCACGCCACGGCACAACACGACCCTCTTACCCGCACTGTTGTGAACACGAGACAGGTGCAACAGTGGTTTTATTATCCAAATCTGTTTATTTGTTTATGCATCGACACATCGCTTCCTCTCGCTCGCTCACGCACCCAACAATTAAATACGTGATGTGGGGAGAAACCAGCATTAGCTCATAGTTATGCTGTACATGCTTCAATAAAATGATACACATATTTACAGAATCCATCGTTTCTCTTCACCTCCCACCCTTTCCCCCAAAAAAAGAAATGCAACAAAAAGTGTGTAATCCTTCGCACCCCCTGCCAAGCCTCCGAAACACATCTCATACTGTTTCTTCCACACTTAAAATGGACGTCAGTGGAGAAAAGAAAGAAAGACGGAAAGAGAGAAAGAATGATGGGACAGGTTTATGGCCAACACAACACAGTAGTACACAGAGTCCATTAACTACAGCAACATGGCAGTAACACTGAATATTTTATAAAGTCTATGTACAAGGTGGCAATGACGTGGAGAACGATCTTTAGAGCCTGAAGCATGCCTTTTCATTGTTTGAATAGTTAAAAAGGGCACATAGGAAGAACGTAGAACACCGTCGACGGGCGACGCTTTACTACGTTTTCCTTCTTCCTCGATTTCCCTTCTATTGATTTTTGCCGTGAATTGTTTTCGAAGAGGAAAAAAAAAAAAAAAGAATCACATAAGGCACAATTTCTACTTATGCTGTTTCCATTAAAGAGTTGAAGAACGACAGGATTGACGGAGAGATGGACACCGAGACGCTCGAAGCAGGTTACGGGATTGAGAGTCGATTTTCCCTTTTGCAACTTTAAACTTTGAATTGTAATAAAACAATAATAATAATTGTTTAAAAAAATGGTTTCTCGCAACATCCCTCTACTTCCGATATTTTCTTCCCTCATCGCCCACCTGGAATAACAAATAATACAAAAATAAAAGAAAAAAAAAGAAAAAAAAAAAGAAAAAAAAATTTCTCCTACCTGAAGTCATGGTACAAAAAGTTCATACCATTCCCACAAAAAAAAAAGAAAAAAAAGGGGGGGGGGATTTAATGCTTAAAGATTGCTCACACTTCAGAATGGTATCAACGTACGACCTTTTGATTTGAACGACACCTTGATTTGCAGGTATTTAAAAATGGAGCGTGTTTAAAAAAAGAAGAAAAAAAAAAAAGAGAAAAAAAAAAGATAGCTGTAATCCAGTTTTGGACCGTACCACTTTACCACCCCCCCCTCCACAGTTCCATTAGCGCAAGTGTTCTTATTGACGTCTTTAAATGAAAACGTGGGGTTTCAGTGTTTCATACTTTGAATATCTTTTCACATTTCCAGTCCATCACCAGGACACACACACACACACACACACACACACACACGGGCAGAAGACCCAGGACTGCTTAAACATACGGGACTAAGTGCTTAGAGTATATGGAACAAGTGTATACAGGTGAACAAGGAGACCAAGCCAAGGCCCGTGGCTGCAGTAGAGCAGGAGTGAGGGGGGGGGCAAACACGAAGGGGTAAATAATACCTTTTCCCAGTACACTGTGATGGAGTACAGAGCCACACAGGGAGATTGGAAACGAAGCAATTCACAAAACGATGGTGATTCTCGCTCCTAATCCAAGGAAATTCGAGCGCTTTTTGATTTTCCCTTCTTAAACACACCTTACTCAGCTCAAGAAGGGCTTGATATTTGGCTGAAGAGTTGAAGCAGGTGTGCTGGAGTTGGGAAAAACAAAACAAACAAAAACAAAAAAAAGCAGGGTATGAATGGAGAAAAGGGATGAACAACCACCAAAAGTTTGTAGCAGGTATAAAGGGACACCTTGAGGCAAGTATGGATTCGATTTAATGCTCCAAATCAAAAAGTTTGCCGAACAGACCTACATCTGAGCCGTCTGTTTTTTTTGTAGCACTGGTTCCTGCAGGACACTTTCTGCTGCCGGCACACAGACGCTCCTGCCTGGGGATGTGATATTGGAGACGAGATGCAAAATCTGCGCAATCTACTCCAATGAACTAGTAGATGTCCGATAGTTTAGGTTTAGGAGTTTGGGGCTAAAGAGTGGGATACAAGGGGAGGGCGGGGGGGATAAATTGGCTGGACGCTTAGCGGTCTGAGTCTCGGGATTTGGTCACGTCAGTCGTGTTTCAGATGGTCCTTTATGTCTTCCTCGTCTGTGTATTCCGACGGTTCGTCACCAGGCTTCAGCAAGCGACCCACGTAGTCGTATTTTTCTGCAAACAAAGAAACCAAATGAGAGACGCAACATGAGAGGAAGAAAACAACTGATTGTGGACTTTATAATGTTGAAAGTTCATGGTACTATCACAAAGAACTATTTACAGACTGGTGCAAAGATCAAACAAACACCAAAAAAGAGAAAATCTTGATAGATCACTGGCTGTTGATTCATTAAAGCACGTTAATGGAGCAGTTCAGCTTTTTACGTTCCATGATTCCAAACACCTGCACACATGGGTCTTGTTGCTCACTCTTGGCTCAAAGTCAAGTTTTCTCAGCATTAACTGGAAGTAAAAGTGTAAAAGTGTGTGGATAAACCCAACGTTGCATGAAATGCCGCTTTAAGCGAGAAACGGAAACAGTGCAAACTAGAAGATTAGACATCTGTCGAGATAGCGAGATTAGAATATAGAAATGGGTTTTAAAGAATAGAAGCTTGAATTAAGTTTTTAAAAAATTTAGTGTAAAGATCCATGAGGATACTGTGGAGGGTTGAACTCAAGAACTATGAAGATGTGGACTGTAATTAATGGAACCAGTCTGTTACAGTAAAAATTGTTCACCATGAACAGTTTATACACTTAAGTCTCCAGCAGTAAACAGTTAATAACCTTGACTATGATGAAGGTTCCTCTCTGGTTCCTCTCAAGGTTTCCTCCTTATACTAATTCAGGGAGTTATTAAACTTGGAGACAATAATAAAAAAAAAAAATTTAAATTTATATTTCAATTAGCCATGATTTTTTCCCAGTGTAGCTCTGGCTGTACGTTGAAGGTCTCTGTCCTGCTGGAAGGTGAACTTCCGCCCCGGTCTCAAACCCTTTGCAGCCTATAATAGGGTTTCCTACAGACTTGCCTTGTATTTAGCTCCATCCATCTTCCCATCAACTTTGACCAGCTTCCCTGTCCCTACTGGAGAAAAGCATCCCCACAGTGAAACATGGTGGTGGCAGCATCATGCTGTGGGGATGCTTTTGGGGTTCTGATGTGCAGTTAGTTTTCCGCCACAGATAGCGTTTTGCCTTGAGACCAAAAAGTTCAATTTTGGTCTCATCTGACCACAGCACCTTCTTCTACATGTTTGCCGTGTCTCCTACACGGCTTATGGAAAACTGCAAGCGGGACGACGACTTCTTTTTTTTTGTCCACAATGCCTTTCTTATTCTGTGGATCTCTGCAGTTCCTCCAGAGTTACAACAGGCATTCTGGCTGCTTCTTGGACTGATGCGCTCTTTGCCCAGCTTGTCAGTTTAGGTGGACGGCCATGTCTTGGTAGGTTAGCAGTTGTGCCATACGCTTTTCATTTTTAAATCATAAATTAAACAGTGCTGTGTGAGATGTTTAAAGCTTGGGTGGAATATGTTTTTATGAGCAAACCCTGCTTTAAACTTCACAACTTTATCCCTGACCCACCTGGTGTGTTCTTTAGTCTTCATGAGGCAATTTGCTCACTAATGTTCTCCAACAAACCTCTGAGGCCTTCACAGCTGTAATTAGACTGTGATTTAAGTTCACACAGGTAATTACTAATTAGCTGACGTCTGAAGGCAGTTGATTGCACTGGATTTTATAGGATATTTTCAAGGGAAAATTAATACTTTTGCAATACTTTTCTAAAACTCACCCATAAACTGCATCTCCCATTCTCTGACACTCTCCATCTGAACAGCGTTGAGATCCGACAGATCGTCGTATTCGTCTCGTAGTGCATCTTTCTCCAGACAAAACGTAGCCAACCCACGAGAGGCGTCACGACCCGCAAAGATCCCATATGGCCCCTCTGTGGATGGACAGAGAAGGAGAAAGGAAGAGATTTAGAAGCGTTTGTTTAGACACACCTTGTAAATACAACACCACGACACAGGAAAACATGACCTCCAACAATGAAGGAGGAATGTTTTCAATTTGTTCTGCAGTTCTCTTAAATCCCCCGAACACACACACACACACACACACACCTTAAGGCAAATTCACACCGAACGCGTTTCAGTAGAACACGTTCATACCAGTAAGGCAATCATGAGTAAAAGCTGCACACAACCCACTTTTCATTCATACAAATGCTGGAGACCGAAAACCTCACAAAAGGTCAAGATAGGGAATTGTGAAGACGTGTGACCAATAGTCGATCGATATTTCACAAAGTTGCCTCGTCGCACGGTGGCGCTTAAATAAAAAAAATATAAATCAACACGGTTTGTGGTGTCACTGATTATATCTGTCTGCATCCGGCTGCTGCTCGGAAACATCCCATGCTGACTGTGTGACAAATTTCGCAAATAAAAAGTGCACAAAACAATAATTTGCGCCGTAACTGCAGGGACGCGCGACCCTGAGTACACTTTCTCCGTGTGGCATTGCAGGTTACAGCAGAGAAACCAGATCTGACTTACAGTAATATTTTGGTTACAGTGAGCAGTCATGCTTATCAATTTAAAACGTATCTAAAGTAAATACATTATTGCCACCATAAAAGCCTGCTCCAGAGGAACTACAACTGAATATGAATGCATGGAGATGTGGAAATGGAGATGACAAGCACTGAGACAAACACATTTACAGCATTTGGTAGATTCTCTTATCCAGAGCGCTCTGTGTCGTATTTAGACACCTGAACAGTTGAGGATTAAGGGTCCTGCCTAAAGGCCCAGCAGTGGAAGCTTGATGGTGCTGGAGATTTTAACTCATGACCATCCGAATCCAAGTCTGACATCTTAACCAGTGAGCTACAACTTGCTCAAGACAGCAGTTATGTAAAACCGAACCGATGAATCAAATCAAACTTAAATCATCATTTAGTTTAAAGCAGATTAAAGTCGCTGCACGTTTACAGCACGTTTACAGCAGGGTCGTCACGGCAACCCGGGTTCTCACCGATCACACTGGTTTTGTATGTTTTTTTTTAACGCTGCTCTCCTCCTCATTCCACAGGTGTGAAGCTGGATACAGATCACCTCCACGGCTGTGTACAAAAAAAAAAAAACACGCCTCAATTTGTTATAAAACTCACCAGCTGGTCTTCTGTCTTTCTCATGAACAATGACATGATCATTTATTTGTATCCTACACTATGTTTGGGGTATATTACTCATTGCTTTAAGCAAAGATTAAAATACCCCAAACATAATGATCATGTCATTTGTATGGAAATTCAACTATATAAATAATAAATCTTAGAATCTTTCGGATAAACCTCCTCCTTGGGCTTCCTCTTTTCCGCCTGAAGGGCGGCTCTATCCTCAGCGTTCTCCTACCGATATTAACAATGTACACACATTTGTTTTAGCATATTTTATTGTTGATTTGATAGTAATTGTAGGTCTTACATCATTAGGAGATACATGTAGTCAAAAGAAAGTCATGGGACGAACGATCGTTCGAATCGTAACTTGTTCGTAAGGTGGTAAGCAGAGATGCAGATCCAAAATAAATAAATAATATATGTAAATTTTTTTATTATTAGTTGGTGTGGAATTCCTAGCTCAGTGTTAATTTTGATCAGAAGGTCATGAGTTTAAATCCCAGCACCATCAAGCTGCCACTGTTGGGGACCTTTAACCCTCAACTGTTTGGAATACAAAGTGTAAATGTAAACGTTAAAAAGAATAATAATAAAAAGAAAAAGGATATACAGGAAAATACAACTTTACACTTGAAATTTTTATGAGCTAATTTACATATATTTACATAAATGTAAATTAGTGAATATATTTAACCAGTTACAAATTTCCTGTCCACTTTCACAACATATGCTTTATATAGGAAAGTGGCAGCTGGTTAATGTTGATCGGAAGGTTGCGAGTTCAAATCCCAGCTCCGACAAGCTGCCACTGCTGGGCCCTTAAGCGAGGTCCCTAGGTCTCAACTGTATAAATGAGATAATTGAATAATCGCTCTGGATCAATGTGTAAAAGATGAGCATTTGTTTGTTGTTTAAATGGTCCTCAAACCATTTCCAAAGATTTTACAGTGTATTTCTTTTTTATCATAATTAACGAAAGAAAACAAAAGATTGGACAGGTCTTTCTTCAGACTATGCTGCGGCGCCTCATTCAGCAAAAACAGCAGTGTTAAGAAGAACGGTAGTCGTCTGAGATGTTGCACGTTGCTGCAGTAATGTGAGGAAAGCTGGCTGGTGGGAATTGGCCATAAAACCGAATTCTTTACATAATATAGAGAAATGGGTCTGTTTTTAGCTTAAAGAAGTAAATCAACCTCAAGGAGAACAGAGACAAAAATAGTGATCAAAATACCACAGAATTCCTGACCCACAAGTCCCACGAATAGCTGTCAGTTTCAGCTTTTCATTCCATGGTGTCTCTCTTTTAGATTTTTCCTCTCTCTCCGTTTCACCACCTCGTCTCACTTTCTCTGTTTTTTCAATGTCTCTTTTTAATTCAATAGTGTCTCATTTTCAGTCTCGCTCTGTCGGTCTCTCTTTCCATAGCACTCTTTAGCTGTCTCTCAAACTGTCTCTCTCTCTTTTCATTCAGTAGTGTCTCACTCTTTCTGTATCATCATCTCTTGTGCATAACATCTCACTCTGTCTGTCTCAGTTTCTCGCTTTTTTAAATTTTTTACTCCAGTGTCTGTCTCATTTTGCCAGTCTCTAGCTGTCTCTCTCTGTCTGCCTCAACTTTTTTACCTTACAGCGTTTCTATTCCATGCTCACTGTCTTAATCTGCCAGTCTCTCTTTCTATATACAAGCCTTTATCTCTCTCAGTTTTTTAGTCTATACGGTCTTACTCCATTAGTCTCTCTCTCATTCTCTTTCTTTCTTAGAGCGTCTCAGTTTCCTAGTCCACAGTGTCTCACTCTCTTTGGTTCTCTGTCTACTCAGCTTTTTTATTCCAGTCTCACTCTATTTGTGTCCATTAACATTTTGTTTCTGTTTCACCATATCTTAGTGCATCTCACTTTCTGTTTGTATCTTTTTTTTTTTCTTTCTTTCTTTCTTTTTTTCTCCATTCAGTGTCTCACTGTCTCAATCTGTTTTTATTAAAACTCCACTCTTACTGTCTCAATCTGCCAGTTTCTTTCTCTCGAAATCAGTCTTCATCTGTGTCGGTCCCAGGTTCTTAGTCCATAGTGTCTCACGCTCCCGGTATCATTTTTTTAGTTTTAGTTTTTATTTTTTCACACTCACTTTGTCTCTCTCTTGATTTCTCTGAGGATTTATAAAAAAAAAAAAAAAGTTTATATTTAAAGCTTGAAACTCATGTAAGTGGTTTGTGAGGACTTGAAAGATGTTAATATGCCCTTTTATTTTAAGTGTACATTTATTTAAAATGTAAATCAATTTGTTTTAACAAAAAACAAAAGGGAAGAAAGATCAGACAAGTCGAGACAGGCTCGATTATAGTCCTAAACACTGTCTCAGAGCTTGGAGAACTGGAAACTTAAGGAATGTAAGTAAACCTGTGTATACACACGGAGTATTTTAATAAGTACACTTAACTAATACTGGGTAGGACCTCACTTTGTTCTCAAACCAGCCTAAATCTGTTTGTGGCTTTGACTTTACAAAATGTTGGAAACATTTCTTAAAATTTCTGGTCCTTGTTGACTTGATTGTATAAAACAATTTGTACAGATTTTCCAGATGAAATTGCATCTTCACTTTCCACCACATTCCAAATTGTTCTATTGGTGCTGGCACCTAAAGGACTTACAACGGACTTCAATTTTCTGTGTGGTGGTCAGTTCACAGCAGTGATGATGATTAATCTATTCCAAAAGATTAGGTTTTTTCATTTACATTTTTTGTTTTTTATTAATTTATTTACAAAAAAAAAATTTCTTCAATTTTTCCTAAAAGTGTGCATCATTTTTCCAGTAAAATTGTTGCATTTAATCGGTCAGTTAGAATAATAAAAACATGGTAGCTGCTCCAAACAAGTGAAATTGGTATTTTATAATATAATAAAAAATAAATAGAATATACATTTTATAAAAAAATGTTAATAGCTAGATCTTTTGAAAAGAAAAACTAAAAAAATTAAATTTAATAAAACATGTGGTCTTATTCGCGATTTTGTTCTTTTTTCTTTTAAAGTAGTTGACAGAGGTTTGGGCTCATGATCATTTTAATATCAATGTTTGATTAATATCATTCTATTAATAGACTAATGCGCTATTGCGATAAAGATCTTTTCACGTGAAGTTGATTAAAACAGTCTTGTATCAAAAACGATAATAGGAACATTATAGCCAGAATAAATCTTTAAATACTTAAGTAGATTTAAAGGCAAATACTTTTGTACTTTTACTCAAGTGAATGTTTAAAAGGGACACTTTTACTGGGGTCATATTTTACTGTGTTTCTCTACTTTAACTTAACTGCATGTTTTGTGTGCTTCATCCACCACTGGATGTAAATGTACACATTGAATTTTTATTTAAAGTCGAACAACAACAATTCCAATATTATCATAGACCATGATGTACACTGTACACCACAACAGCATGTTTGCAAAACCAGCTCGAAGCTAAACTTTTGCTTTGCACCATGGTGCAAAATTATGCTGGAAGTGGCCTGCCTATAGAAGGTGCAAAAATTGTGGTCATGAAGTGATGTACATGCTCAGCAACAATGCCTTAAGTGTTTTACTGATGGCTGATTGGTAATGACGGGCCAAAAGTGACCCGAAAAAAACATTTCCAGCAAAAACATTGCAATGTCGAGGGAAGTTGGGTCCATAGCTTTGTGTTTTTGAAGCTAAATTCTGACCTTGAACGTGAACTTCAACAAAAATCAAGAGTCATCACACCAGTGTTCCGTCTAACAGAATTAAAACCTGATGTGGCCTCCAGCTGTTGAAGCCCAGGTGCTCGTTGTTCCTAATAAAGCGCTCAGTGTGTGTATATGATTAAAAAGATCCACTCTATATGAAACGAGTGCGTTTAATATATTTATATCCAGCAGGTTTCACTGCTAACATCACCTTTCTTCAGGAACTAAGAAATGAGAATAATGCATAGAGGAAATGAATACAGGGCAGCACAGAGCCTCCAATACACCACCGAAGAGTTCGCTTTCATTTCATCGCTCTGAAATTTCAAATGTCCGCTTTCACTAGTATAAAAGGTCAAGACCTACACAGCTGGCGAGAAATAAATGCCAAGCTCGTTCCAAAACCAAAATCGATTAGTCGTTTTTTTGTTCGAAAGAGCGAAGTTCTGAAATACAAAAGCGGCGAACGGAGATCGGGAACAACAGCCGAGCTGGAACAGTTGCGGTGTACAAGTGTACAACCTCCCCGAAAAAAAACGTGTCCTTACGCTATAGCGTTCGATTCGGATTCATTTTTATTTGTAGATCGCTTTTAACATTGTCCCAAAGCAGCTCTACAGCGAGTACACATCAATAAGAGAATGTATACGTTTTGTCCCTATACGAGTAAAAAACCCTCTATGAGGTATGATGCTATAAGGAAGAAACCTTGAGGAGAACCGGACTCAAAAAAAGGAGCCCATCCTCATCTGGGTGGCACCAAATGTCCATTAAAATGCATCATCACATCATTAAATACTTGTATTTAAAGCTATGCCAGCTACTGAGGCTATCTTCCTGGCAAGATCAGTTTATAAGAACAAAAAAACAAAATCACAAACAAATAATTACAGCACAAGACAGTTTAAATAAAAATTCTAAAACTTTTCCTGATGAAACTTTGTTGAACAGCTCATTAAATGAATTGACTTCATAAAACAACCTTCTGTGGTCATTATAAGCAGGACGGTCCAACAAAATAGGTTTGACAGTAAGAGGAATGCTGCAGTAAAAACACTGAATGGGGTCTTCACCTTTCAGCAAGTAATCATGTGTCAGTCTCGTATGCCCGATTCAACATCTGGTTAAGATCACTTGATCAAATCTGGTCTTCAAAAAAGGTATTAAAAACCTGTTAGTAATTTCAGGGTGTACTTCATACAGTTTGTTATTCGTCCATGTATTCCATTCTTCTTGATAAGTCTATAGGGAGGAATTTGGCATCTAGTTACAGCCTGCTTTAAAGCTTTCTTAGCGGCTGCATCAGCTCGCTCATTTCCCGAAAGTCCAACATGTCCTGGAATCCAACAGAACATTATATTATAGGATTAATTCTGCATATGATCAACTTTGGTTGAAATACTATCAATCAAAGGATGGTTATGTTCCAAAGATCCCATCGCTGCGATTAAAATGCAACCTGTGGTCCAGAGCCTTTGTAGTAGACTTGATCTTCATTTCAGTCCAAATCCATCCTTAAAGTTCTTACGTTGCTCTGTAATTTGATAGATCTTTAGGTTGTTGATGTGGAACCATCCCCCAGAATGGTCTCCGAATGTAAAGTTTGTTGGAGCACGCATGATCATCGTTATTAATAGCGAGTACAAACAAGGCCAAATGGACTGTAACCCGGCTTCCATTTCTAAAATCGATGATTATCAAATCCAATTATTTTGAATAATTATGTACTGAAGATGGTGAGTGCAGACGGTCAGGAAGCGAATTCTGGGAATCTAATGCACTCACAGCTACAAAAACACACCAACTCAGTTTTCTTAAAACACAGGGGCAAAAAAAAGCTTTTAAGGATTTTACCCTGAATTTGGAATGATGGTCTGTCTACTGAAACAGTCTTCAGAGATCAGGAGCAGAATTCGAAAAACTCGAGGTCTTATGACTTGGGTGCGGCGAGAGGACCGACCTACTCAGTGTTGATTTATTGATGACTGGATAAAAATAAAAAAAAACAAAAGGGCTTTGATGCTTTGGATCATCTGATTCTCATGTGTGTTTTTCTGGGGCAATTTTTGTAACATGAAAAAAATATCTAAAAACAGGAAAAGAAAAAGACAATAAAATTCATTTATTAGCAATAAGCTACGGTGTATATTATATAAAGGAGTGTTGTTTAACTTCTGTGGTTAGACGACTGCCGATTACACGTGCCACGAACTGGGCGTGACGCCGTGAATGCCCCCTCGCCTAGCTGATTGTCAGAGGATCGCAAACTGCACTGCTTCAAGATCCAATCATCATCAGAAGAAGTCAATCATCTCTGAATAAACTCAAGAGCCATTAAGAACAATCTGTAATGAATATAAAGATTAAAAGCTATCATAAACCGTAACGATGCAGAGTCCTGCACTGCCGCGGGACCCGACGCAAACGAGATTTATATGGTGAATTTATATGGGATTCCCACAAAATGGTCTTTAAAAAATATTAGGGAAAAACAAAAACAGTTACGTATCTACCGCACAAAAGCAACTGTGGCAAACGATGTACGAGGTCGGAAGCGAGCGGTAAACCGCTAGAGCACGACGTCTGAGGTGCAAGGCGGCGGAGAATCGCCGAGTGCTTCAGATATCACTTTATTATTATAGAAAGGAACAAACAAAACAAAACTTTGGGCTGTTTATTTTTGTTTCAGTTGATGTTCTAAAAAAAAAGTTTGTTTATCGTTTACACAAAAAGTCAAATAAAACGAAACGTTTCTTTTTTATCCTTTTTATCCTCTTATCCTTCCCTTCAAAAGGAAAGCAAGTGAAACAAACAAAAAAAAAAGCTGTGCATTAAAAATAACAATGTTAAAAAGTTTTACCTGCGGGTTTGGACGAATTTAGACTGCAATCACCATGAACAGTTTAAGTGTCCATCAGTGAACCGTCATAACCGCAAATAACGAAAGGACAATTGGGCGTGGCCCAGAAGAGAACGGGTTTCTTTTAAATCTGGTTCCTGCCAAGGTTTCTTTATCAACGCATGCACGGGGAAAAACTATCCGAGACCGTTGTCACCACTTGCTCGCATATTAGAAAGTAACTTATAAGGACTCATTTCTGATGCCAAAAGATAAATATAATTTTGTAAAGCAGCTTTGGGACAATGATTAAATGCGAATTGTTAAAGACACAAAAGAAATCTAAACAGCGTTAAATTTAAACTACCTTCATCTTATTATATCGTGAATGCAACGCCATGTAACGCCATTCAATAGCCATGTTTTCTAATTATCGGATCAAACAGTCCATTATATCCCTATTCACGTAAATAAATTGTAAGTATTAATACGTGTCGAGACGTACTGGTTGCACGTTTTCACCTTTGTCTAGTGTTCATGGAGCATCTTTGATGCATTTAATAGTGATAGTAACAAGGGTAATTACATTTTTTTTTTTTTACAAAAAAATCTACAGCTTAAATTTATCCACAAATTTATCACAATACAGTGCAAAATGATTTGGATTTCCTGGTTCGGAATGGTTTAATGACAATTATTTTTTTAAATACAAATCAGAAAATACAGGAAATTTGTAAACTGTATAAAAAAAATCTGAGAAAAAGAAAAAAAAAAAAAAAACAGCTTCTATACACAAAAAGTGGAAAGTATTACATAACACTTGAGCAATAGCATGAATTTGGCTCTCGTTAAACCTAAAAAGAATGAACTCTAAATCGATGCCATTGCTATCGCCTGCATTTGTCCTACTGGTTGCCGTTACGCCGGGCTTGTGCGGGACATGCTCGAGCATTGCGCACACATGTACGAGTTTCATTTATTGGAAACTTAATAATAAAACCTTCAATCACATCAAAACAAAAAAAAACCCTAGAACGCACAGAAATCACACTTTTGTTACAGCAGAGCCACAACAAAGCTGGTTGTTATGAAATACGTCCTATACACTTTTACATGTATATCTACTGACATGTATACCAGTAGATTTCACACATACTATATATTCATTTGATTTATATTGTTTTGCCATTTATTTGATTAATCTGATCCATGTTTAAATGGACTAGGCTGATTTTTATTCATCATAGTTACAGAGAATTTGGCGGATGCTATTTAATTTATTCAACGGTGCAGTTAAGGATTTAGGGGCCTTCCTAAAGGGCCCAACACTGGCAGCTTGGTGGGGGGTCAGAAGAACATCAACAAAAACCACTCAGCATAGTTTTATAAATGCGGCAACATCTTAAATGATGTAATTTAGAAGCTGAAATTAGATTTTACAGCCTTTAGACACAAAAATACGTATAATATAAAAATATTAGTAAACTTTTTACATATAAATATAAACAAACGCAGTTATCAATTAGTTGGGCTGCTTAAGTTAATTGTTAGCGTGAAGGTAAGATAAAACGACCGCTTGTGAAATGGTGAAGTGTTCAGGTGAATGCAAAACATCATCAGAAGTGCTATTTGCTTACGTGTTTGTGTACCAATGCATTTTTTTTTTCCAACAGTAACTTGTCTGTTTTTGAAGGCGATTTACCGCCACTTTACTACGTTCGAATGTTCGTTTTCAATGTTTGTATATTTAATTTTTATGCAAAATGGCATACATTGTAGATGCTTTGATCTTATCACCTGCACAAAATGTGTTTTTTTGTTTGTTTTTTTTAAACGCGGTTGTCAACTTGCATCTGCGATTATCATAAAAAACTAAACAAACGTTGATTTACACACTTTACTTGTGCGGTTTGTTTGTTTTACAAAACAGCTACTACAAGCTTTAAAATGTCTAAATTGAAGATAGTTAAACGCATTATGTAGCTTTTACATTTTAATGTAAACATTTTTACATAAATACAGTTATAATATGCACAACATTTAATTAAAAAAAAGTTGTTGTTGGGTTTTTTTCTGACTAATAACCCAGTGACCAGACATTTCTGAAGGCAACATCCATTACTAATGAAAAGCAAAAGCCAGCAGGTTAAAAGCAAAGAGAGGTTTCTTCAGCTAATCTGGGCAAAGGCTATCAGACTATTTTTATTACAGCAACCATATAAATGATGAACCAAAACAAGCAGCGCTGGAACTTGCGAGTGTCACCAGAGGTCAATGCCACATCACACACAAATCCAGCCAAAGAAATATTATGGAATGAATACGCCCCTTTTCTAATTGACTATGCTGGAAAAATTCAACACAGCTTATAAACAAACACAGTGTGAGGTATATAATGTACAGCTACATTAACTGAGTGTGTAGATATCTTCACATAAGATCTCAAGTGCATAATAGGGAGATCAGTCGTTTAACAGAGAGAGAGGACCAGGGGTTTAACAGAGACAGAGGACAAGGGGTTTGACAGAGAGAGAGAGGACCAGGGGTTTGACAGAGAGAGAGAGGACCAGGGGTTTAACAGAGAGAGAGGACCAGGGGTTTAACAGAGAGTGAGGACCAGGGGTTTAACAGAGAGAGAGGACCAGGGGTTTAACAGAAAGTGAGGACCAGGGGTTTAACAGAAAGTGAGGACCAGGGGTTTAACAGAAAGTGAGGACCAGGGGTTTAACAGAGAGTGAGGACCAGGGGTTTAACAGAGAGGTCCGAGTGTTTAGGGAGAACTGGGTGTTTGGCAAAAAGACCAGGGGTTTGGAGGGGGATGGTGGGGGTTTAACAGGGAGAGAGAGGACAGGGGTTTAACAGAGAGAGAGAGAGGACAGGGGTTTAACAGAGAGAGAGAGAGGACAGGGGTTTAACAGAGAGAGAGGACAGGGATTTAACAGAGAGAGACTGGGTGGGTTTAACAGAGATAGTGGGGATTTAACACAAAGACTTGGGGGTTTAAACAGAGAATGGGAATTTAAAAGGAGAGACTGGAGGGGGTTCAACAGAGAGACCGGAGGGGGTTCAACAGAGAGACTGCTGGGGGTTCAACAGAGAGATTGCTGGGGGTTCAACAGAGAGACCGGAGGGGGTTCAACAGAGAGACTGGTGGGGGTTCAACAGAGAGACTGGGGTTAAATAAGAGTCTGTGAGGTTTAAAGAGAGACCGGTTGGTTTAAAGAGAGTCTGTGAGGTTTAAAGAGACACTGGGGAGTTTAACAGGACAACTGGAGGTTAACAGAGCGACTGGGGGTTTCAGTAGAGAGTTTGGGGTTTAACAGGGAGACTGTGGTTAAACGAGGCAGCTGTGGCATGTGAAGCATTCGGACAAAAAACAGTCTGACGGACTGTGGGTACATTAAAGATGTATAGGAGATGGTCAAATGAACCTCATGAGGGAAAACACAGTAGGTAGAATATGTTTTGTATGAGAGGGCGGTCATGCTAAATCGAGCTAACCTAATGTAACGCCGTGAAAGCAAAATGTTCATAACAAAAAGTCAAACTGAAATACGTAAATATTAAAATAATATGGATAAGTTCTCATGCTAATGACTGGAGGACCAGGGACAGGGGACAGGGGACAGGGGAAATCTAAGGTGGGCTGGGCACCCAGTAAAACGGATCTTCGGAGTTTATTGCGCATGTACACCGCTGCCATGTCCCAAATCACTAACCCGCTGACTACATAAGCGCACTACACAGGGTGCAAATTAATGACTAGCGCACCCTGTCTAGTCCCCTAGATAGACCTGAAGTGATTGATTTGCAATGCGACCCACAGTTAGCTAGCTCCTAGCTGTGGCCTGGCAGCAGCTCCAAGTCCACGTCAGAGATTCATTTTAGCAGTTTTAATCAACCCTTTAGAAAATAATTAAATTTATCCAATTATTAAATAATAATTAATTTAACACGGAAATACTGGGGAAAAAATTAGGTGAATAGAGAAATAATAGAGTTAGCTACAATAACATGTAGGTTACCTAGCATAGAATTAACGCAAAAAACAATCCTATATAGTTTTTATAAATGTATAAATTAAATCTGATCCGCTTGTTTTTTTAATACATCAAGTTATTTAATTATCAAAACAAAACTAGCAACTAACTCATCCATCATAACGACCTATACTACTAGTTGGGATAAAAACCAGACTACAGCAGTTAGGTTTTATTAAGCAATTAATAACCTTCACTAGTTATAAACATTTGTTTATTATTTTCCTTCCAAAAGCAGTTTATTAAAGTGATAACTAGCTGTAGAAATATAGGGTTGCCTGGTCACTCGTATGAGAGCCAGGTGCGGGCGGGGTTACAAATCACACACTGCTCCCTCCATTAGTGCACTTACAAGAGGGACACAATAATTATCTGAGCGCACTATGTAGTGCCCTAGCTGTGAAGAAAGCACCGATTTGGGACACTAGTGAGTATTTTTAGCGGGTAAACTGCACGTCTAGCTGCTCAGGGTGAGTTCTTACCGCGTCCGTAAAACTTTTTGCCGCTGGTCACGTCAAAGACTTTCATGTTGACCGCCATGAGAATGCGCGGGTTCTGGACGCCGTCGTACTCCCGCAGCTGCTCCAGAGTGAAGTCCCGCCGGCCCATCTTGGGCAAAGCCGAGGCCTCGTCTCCCCGGCTCGCGTCAGCGCCTGACCTCCTGAACCACCGTCGGTAAACGCCGTAGCAAACGGCCACGAACACAATAAACAAGGCCAAGTTAAGAAGCATGCCGCCGACACCGGGCCCCGGATCCAGCTCCTCTGTCGTTGTCCCCTGGCCGCCGCTTGTGTCAGCTACTCCGCTCCTGCCGTCCCCATCGTCCGCCATACTGCACGTTAGCGTCCTACCCACAAACACGGTCCCGCCCACCTCACACTACACAGCGCGTCTGATTGGCCGTTCACAGGGTTACGTGCCAATGATTGGATGATGACGTTCGGAGGCTGAGTCTCTTGCTTCTGATTGGCTCCTGTCCGCTACGATACAAAAGCTATACGATTATTTTAAATAAAATACATTTCTTTGCCATTTTTTTTACGTATTATTAATATAAAATAATATAAGCAGCAGCACTGGAGGGTTAAGGGCCTTTCTCAAGGGCCCAGCAGTGGCAGCTCAGTGGTAATATTTATAAACGATATACAAATACTGTTATAACATTATAAACCAAATATATTTAAAGATATATTATAGATCTAATCCATCGAGCATCAACAGCATTAACGTCTTCAGCAGTTTGAGCTACAGGAGCTCGTCTGTTGGATCGGATCACACAGACCAGCCCTCACTCCTCACGTGCATCAATGATCCTCGTCCATCCACGACCCTGTCGCCGGTTTACCACTGGTCCTTCCATGGGGCACTTTTAATAGATTCTGACCACTGCAGATCAGGAACATCACACAAGAGCTGCAGTTTTGGAGATGCTCTGACCCAGACGTCTAGACGTCACAATTTGGCTCTTGTTTAACTCGCTTAAATTCTTACGCTCACCTATTTCTTTCCTGCTTCAATAAACTTTTTTGAAAAAATGTTTACTGCGTAATAAATCCCACTCACTAACAGGTGCCATGATGAAGAGATAGTGTTCTTCACTTCACTGCTCATAATGTATTTATATATAAATAATACGTTGTGCCACTGTGGCAGTTTCTGACTGCCTGCTACTATCCTTTTAACATTTTTCCTGACTGTAAAAATAAACAGATGTTTGATGTGTGTGATACTCAGTAGCTATTCGATAAGAGGAAGGAAGCTGTATTTAAACAATGACCTCATCACCGAGATCATCCTTCCTTCCTCCATGACTGCACTTCAGGGGAAAGGTTAATAGTCCAAAAGACGGGTAGTTATACACTTTCCAAAGTATCTACTTGTAATGATGACTTGTAATTGCTCCATCTTTTCATACTTTAAACCAATAACCACTGAAACAAACATATGGGGTTTTTATAAACAGATTTTAATGATTTTTTTTTATATATGCATTTTTACATGTTACAATTTATAGGCAAAAAGAGCGGAAAAATAAGAACCAGTCATGCATACGAACACACCAGCGCACGCAAAAAAAATACTACAATAATACAATAATCTCAATAAAAATTCTAAATCACCCAAATCATAGCAATTCCTCATTTTTTATGTACAGTTTATAGTTCTATTATATAGCTGCATAATCCAAATAAGTTGCGAGAAGCAATAAAACAGAATTAGAATCAATAAAATCACTCAAAAATCGCAAAAAAAAATCCCTTCTCCAACAGAATGTAAAACCTTTTTTTCCTGGAATATAAACTCCTTTCTTTTTTTTTTAAAGCAATAAAAATACTTAGAAAATAAAACTTCAAGTAAAAGAGACACGTTTCTAATTGAAGCCAAAAAAAAAATCGAAAGTTTGTTAAATCTGTTAAAACAAAGATTAAAAGTATTCTATCCCAAAGATTCGAGTACAATCGCGCACTAGCTCGGCATTTTTTTTTTTTTTTTTGAAATTTTCTTTTGGGGTTTTTTTTTTTTTTTTTTTTCTCCATCCATAACACTCATTTCATAGTCAGTACCAAACACTATGCACCAATAAAACTCCATATAGTGTCAGAGTGTCAGTTGTGATTGTGATTGCCATCTCGAGTGTAAAAAGATTAGGCGAGATTATAATCTGTATAATCTGCTCGAATTTGTTTCCGTTTTCTCGAACAAACGTATGCGCTTTCTCGTCACGGGTCGTCTGCACGCGAAAAGTGATGACGTCACTGAAATAGGTCGGTGATAGTTTTTCCTGATAATAAGGGGGAAAATCTTTGAAATGTAAGGCACCCCAGAAGATCATTTACATTCACACATTGTCCACAAACTACACTCGATGCAGCGTTCGTAAACTTGACAGCAGAATGTTTTTTGTTGTTGTTTTTTTTTTTTTTTTTTGACCCAATTTTTTTTAGTCCTTTTACACAAACTACACCCGATGCAGCGTTCGTAAACTTGACAGCAGAATGTTTTTTTTTTTTTTTTTTTTTTTTTTTTTGACTCCAATGATTTTCAGTCCATTGACTGTTTTTTTTTGTTTTTTTTTTAAATCTAAAACTGAATAACTGTTAAATCCAACCATGAGCCAAAAAAACAAAAAAAAGCTGTTTCTGCGAAGACAAATACGACAATCGGATTGATACTTTACGTAGTGAAATCAGTTACGTCCTGATGGTTTAACACTTAAGCATCACTTGTGTAACGGTTTGGCTCATTTACTCATATAAGAGATTTAAGGTTTAGGCGGATAAATATATAAATTTTGGCCTTGGAATAGCCCTTCTCATTTAAGATTACATACATCCATCTCTCAACATTCGTTCAGTTTGGCGGATGCACATCTTTGGTTTTCCTAGCCATTTCTGATTGTGGATTCTTCTTCACGTTCTCCTTCCTGGCTGAAGTTGCTTCGTTGACCGCGGTGCTCTTGGCAGTCGCTTTCTGATTGCTTGAAGCGGACTTGGCCAGCCCTGCAGTGGCCCGTTGATTGGTTGAGGTCAATTTGCTGTTCGCTGGCCCATGACTGGCCGAAACAGGTTTAGTGTTTGCTGGAGAAGCTGACCGATTGGTTGAATCCATCTTGGCTTCCCCTTTAGCAGCAGACTCGTTAGAAACCTTGGTGGGCGGGGCTTGTTTTGATGATGAAGAGGAGGTTGAGTTGTAACGTTTACGTCTGCCCTCGTCCCCACCAGAGGATGAGTGTCTCCGTCTCCTGCCCCCCTGCTCGTCTCCCATTGGTGGCTGAGACAAAGGAGGTGTTGGGTTCAGATTATCTGCCACTACTTCGGAACCCAAATTCAAAACTAGAATACTGTACATGGTCAAGTCACACACCATCACTCAGCCAACATCGTTCAGTCAGTCACACCGTCAGGTATAAAGTCACATTGTCATTCACAATGTCAGCCAGTCAGTCACAATTTCAGTTCATCAGTCAATCGCTTACAACATCAGTTAGTCACACACATTCAGTCACAAATCCATCAGTCAAATCAGTCGCACTCAGTCAGTCACGTCACCAGTCATTCATTCACTCCATTAGTCAGTCAGTTGCACAATTAGTCAGTCAGTCAGTCGCACCATCAGTCAGTCACTCACTCACTCAGTCAGTTACTCCATCAGTCATTTACTTAGTCAGTCAGTCTGTCACTCATTCAGTCAGTCAGTCAGTCAGTCACTCACTCCATCAGTCAGTCAGTCAGTCACTTCATCAGTCAGTCAGTCACTCACTCACTCAGTCAGTTACTCCATCAGTCATTTACTTAGTCAGTCAGTCTGTCACTCATTCAGTCAGTCAGTCACTCACTCCATCAGTCAGTCAGTCAGTCACTCACTCCATCAGTCAGTCAGTCAGTCAGCCACTCACTTACTCCATCAGTCAGTCAGTCACTTACTCCATCAGTCAGTCAGTCAGTCAGTCACTCACTCCATCAGTCAGTCAGTCACTCACTCCATCAGTCAGTCAGTCACTCACTCCATCAGTCAGTCAGTCACTTCATCAGTCAGTCAGTCACTTCATTAGTCAGTCATTCACTCAGTCACACCATCAGTCAGTCATTCACTCAGTCACACCATCAGTCAGTCATTCACTCAGTCACACTGTCAGTTAGTTATGTTGCCAGTCACTTCATGAGTCACTCACATTGTCCGTCAGTCAGTCAGAACTTAATTAGTCAGACAGTCACTGGATAAGCCATTCAATCAGTCTGTCATTCAAAGTCGCTTGGTCAGTTAGTTAGTCAGTCACTACCAGTCACTCGAGTTGAGTCACTCATTCACTCACTCACTTAGACACCTAAACACTCCTACTAAATTCATTCATACACTCAGTCAGCAAATCGTTTTGACACACACCTCCACTCTGAAGTCATCTATGCTCTTGAATTTGCGGAGGTGCTCCTGCAGCTTCGGTTCAATGACTTGGTCTTTAATCCGTGAGTACTTCAGGAAGGCCCAGAACTTTTCCAGACCGTACAGTTGACCTACACACAACATATGTACAGAGAAAAATTATTAGTGTACGATACACTCATTTTCAAGATGCATGCATGCAAAAAATAAATAAATACGTGTTGCACAACATGAACATGTCATGTACAAATCACATCCCTCGTATCAATTCATTTGGAACTTCTCTACCATAGTGTTTAACTGCATGCTAGAGAAAAATGTGCAAGAGGAAACTAAAAGATCATTACCTCATAACATTAACTAATTAGGGCCTTTCACCACATCTTAGTGTATAACTGCAACATTAGAGTGTTGTATTGACCTGGCAGGGTGTGTATTAACACACAGAATCTAGTGTCCCAGCAGTTATCTTGTTAGATTGTTGATGCAGTTTATGGAACAACTCCTTATATAATGGCATCTTAATTAGGGCTGCAACAAGTAATCGCTAAAATCAGTAATAATCGATATTGAAATTCGTTGACAACGAAGTTACGTGTTAGCGTGACAGTAAGATAACAAACGCTTGAAATGGCAGACAATACAGGGTCAACTGGCAGTAGCAAAAAGTGTGCGTCCCAAGTCATCCGAAGCAATGGGAGCATTTTATATTAAACGCAACAAAGAAGACTGTAACCTGCAAGTTACGCAAGTGATGCACAAGCACATAAATTAATCAGACATTTTTTTTTATCAAAATAGTCAGTTGCAGCCCTTATCTTAATACAAATCATATGTATATCTGAATGTATTTACAAAATAGTTATAAGCTAGCTAGTTTTGTGTTGCTTAGCGTAAATTTTACGTACGTTTTATGTAACACCGGTAATCAAAAGGATCGAAATACAGCTTTTCAATCCCCGCCATCTTCGAACTGTGACAAAAATATCAGCACCATCATGCAGAGGTCATGTACCTTTCTCGAAGTCATGCAAAGTTTCCTCCTGGAAGTCCTTGAATATGTCAGGTCTGAACCTCTTCTCCAAACCGTAACTGAAAAAGCGGAAGAGGCATTCCAATCCGTACCTGCAGAGGGGGACAAAGCTGAGGTAAAGAAAACAGTATATAAAAGGCAGACTGTTCAGGTCAAAACTGTACCAGGTAAAACAGAAACAAAAAGCAAAAAGAGTCGCTACATACATTGCTTGACAATGCCCCTGTGCACAAATCCAGCTCCATGAAGATATGCTTTACATGGGTTGGAGTGGAAGATCTCCTGATATAGAGCTCGGAACCTCAACACCGTCTGAACCTTTGGAATGAATGTGAATGCTGCCTGCACCCCAGGACTTCTCACCTCACCTACATCACTACCTGACTTTAATTAAGTAACACCCTTGTGTGAGCACGATTCTCCTCAAGAACACTGCAAAATCTAGTGGAACATCTTTCCAGAAGAGTGGAGGTTATTATAACAGTAATTGGGTACTAAATGTGGAGCAGGACATAAAAAAAAAATCAATCAATCAACGGTCAGTGGTCAAACTTTTACCCATAAGGTGTATAATTCAGACTGTATTTAATCTTATTTTAATATTAACTGCATGGATGGATGAATGGAGTTTATATTAAAAAGCGTACCATTAATGAAAATCATAATTGAGGCTAGAGACAGAAAAGCACAAATGAAGACAGTAAAAGTAGAGCAAGGGAAAGAACAAATGGGGTTAGATAATTAAAGAACACCACAGATAATACCATGCTGAAAACACAAGTAAAAACACTTTAAATACAACATGTGAAAGTGTTACAGAAGGACACAGGCGAGAACAGGAGTGTTACAGAAGAGCACAGGCGAGAACAGGAGTGTTACAGAAGAGCACAGGGGAGAACAGGAGTGTTACAGAAGGGCAAAGGTTGGAACAGCAGTGTTACAGAAGGGCAAAGGTTGGAACAGTAGTGTTACAGAAGGGCACAGGGGAGAACAGGAGTGTAACAGTAAGGCACAGGCGAGAACAGGAGTGTTACAGAAGGGCAAAGGTTGGAACAGTAGTGTTACAGAAGAGCACAGGCGAGAACAGGAGTGTAACAGTAAGGCACAGGCGAGAACAGCAGTGTTACAGAAGAGCACAGGCGAGAACAGGAGTGTTACAGAAGGGCACAGGGGAGAACAGGAGTGTTACAGAAGGGCAAAGGTTGGGGGCATAGGGTTACAGAAGGGCACAGGGGAGAACAGGAGTGTTACAGAAGGGCACAGGGGAGAGCAGGAGTGTAACAGAAGAGCACAGGCGAGAACAGGAGTGTAACAGAAGAGCACAGGCGAGAACAGGAGTGTAACAGAAGGGCACAGGGGAGAACAGGAGTGTTACAGTAAGGCACAGGGGAGAACAGGAGTGTTACAGTAAGGCACAGGGGAGAACAGGAGTGTTACAGAAGGGCAAAGGTTGGAACAGCAGTGTTACAGAAGGGCAAAGGTTGGAACAGTAGTGTTACAGAAGGGCACAGGTGAAAACAGGTGTGTTACAGAAGGGCACAGGGGAAAACAGGAGTGTTACAGAAGGGCATAGGGGAAAACAGTAGTGTTACAGAAGGGCACAGGGAAGAACAGCAGTGTTACAGAAGGGCAAAGGTTGGAACAGTAGTGTTACAGAAGGGCACAGGGGAGAACAGGAGTGTAACAGAAGGGCACAGGCGAGAACAGGAGTGTAACAGAAGGGCACAGGGGAGAACAGGAGTGTAACAGAAGGGCACAGGGGAGAACAGGAGTGTAACAGAAGGGCACAGGGGAGAACAGGAGTGTTACAGAAGGGCACAGGGGAGAACAGGAGTGTTACAGAAGGGCACAGGCGAAAACAGGAGTGTTACAGAAGGGCACAGGGGAGAACAGGAGTGTTACAGAAGGGCACAGGCGAAAACAGGAGTGTTACAGAAGGGCACAGGCGAAAACAGGAGTGTTACAGAAGGGCACAGGGGAGAACAGGAATGTTACAGAAGGGCACAGGGGAGAACAGTAGTGTTACAGAAGGGCACAGGGGAGAACAGGAGTGTAACAGAAGGGGACAAGTGCACCGTTACAAAAATAGAACAGACAAAATATCACACAAGTGTGAAGGTGTGAAGTGTAAAGTTGCAACGTGTTGCAAACATGTAAAGGTGTTACACAAAACTAATTGTGTGTTTGACTTTACAAAAGAGTGCAGGTGTGCTTCAAAAACAAATATACAACCTGTTGCATAAGAGCAAAAGCGTGTGAAAGTGTCTCTACAAGACTCAGCTTGAATTATGCGTGGGCTGCTCCCACACACACACACACACACACACAGTGCTTAATATTACAATAACCAGCATTTCCTTTTCACCAAATCCTTGTGTCTGTCAGTCAGTCAGTCACACACTCTTTAAGCGTAGTCTATGGATTTGTTCTACACTGTATCTAGTACATCCCTCAAAAGAAATTCTCCAGAAAGCCTGATATTTCCCAAAGTTGGAATGAGCCCTGCTAAAGACCAAGAATAACAAGCATGTTCCATTTTTTTTTTCGTGCACACATTAGCTAATCTAAATAGCCAACCGGATTCTCTTTCTCCCCGACGAGCTTCGCCGCTGAATCAACATGCAGAATCAGCCGAGAAACACGTCTCCTGAAGCTGAATATAAAAAGATCTACAGGAGATTTGAGGCCAGTTTAAAACTCAACACCCATGGTACTGGCTTTGGGGAGTCCAGATGAACTACAGACTAGAGACTATATTAATCTAAGGATCCAAATCCAGGACTGTGAGTGTTCCTAGATTGGACACAGAGTGGCTCTGGGATGGTAAGTGTTCTAGAAAGCCTTATAACTGACGCACGTACCAATGTTGGAGCAGCCAATGCAAACTCATCTACTGAGATGCACTGGGTCCAAAACACCTGTACCCAGTGTCCATAACACCTGTACATTAACATCAATAACACCTGTACACCAGTGTCCATAACACTTGTACATTAACATCAATAACACCTGTACATTAACATCAATAACACCTGTACCCAGTGTCCATAACACTTGTACATTGACATCAATAACACCTGTACGCCAGTGTCCACAACACCTGTACATTAACATCAATAACACCTGTACCCAGTGTCCACAACACCTGTACGCCAGTGTCCACAACACCTGTACGCCAACATCAATAACACCTGTACCCAGTGTCCATAAAACTTGTACATTAACATCAATAACACCTGTACACCAGAGTCCATAACACCTGTACGCTAACATCAATAACACCTGTACGCCAGTGTCCACAACACCTGTACATTAACATCAATAATACCTGTACGCCAGTGTCCACAACACCTGTACATTAACATCAATAATACCTGTACACCAGAGTCCATAACACCTGTACGCTAACATCAATAACACCTGTACACCAGTGTCCATAACACCTGTACGCTAACATCAATAACACCTGTACACCAGTGTCCATAACACCTGTATGCCAGTATCCACAACACCTGTACACTACTGTCCATAACCCCAGTACGTTAAAGTCCATAAAACCTGTACGTCAGTGTCCATAAAACCTGTACGTCAGGGTTCATAACACCTGTACGTCAGGGTACATAGTACCAACCTGTAGTTTTCTTTGGCATCCTCCAGCGCATACTGCTTGAACTCTTCATACATCTTCCTGTTAAAGTTGTCTCTGAGGAAGAAGGACCAGAACCTGAAGAGGGTGTTCATCTCTTGAGATTGACCCACTCCCAACCGTTTCCTCTCTACAAACAAAACAAACCCATTAGATGATGATGATCTTTGTGCCAGGATTTATAATTGAAAGCAACTGTTTATCGAAAATTATTTATACATTATTATCTGAAGGACCTCTACAGAAAGAGTGTAAATGATGTGTACCGTTGAGACACCGTCTGCGATACTTGTAGTAAACTTGCTGGGTGAAGCCGTTCTCCTGGAGCAGCTCGTGGGACGGGTGCCAGAATTTGGGCAGAGACTGAGGGGTGCAGCCGTAACTGGACGACTGTAAGGGAGCGCCCTCTGATGGAGAAGCATTTGAACTGCTGTTTAAACAGAAAAAGAGGGAGAGCGAACCAGAGATGAACTGAAATGTTTTTTTAATTGAACAGACTACAGAATTTAGGAATGCTGTTGTGTGTGTGTGTGTGTGTGTGTGTGTGTGTGTTTCTAGTCGAACCTGATGGAGTTAGTGCGTGGCCTGTGTTCACGAGAGTCCATCACCCAGCCTACGTGACTTTCCATCGGAGGGTTGGAGCTGTGGCGTGTTTTCCTCTTCCTGGGAGTCTAAAAGCGACAAGACACACAACAACCGACACTTTACACAAACTCTTACTCCCATATGCAAATAAAACACCTCACAGATCTTTTCTGCACACACACACACACACACACACACACACACACACAACCAGGTACTATTTAAAACAGTAGGTCCATGATTAAAATTAAAATTTTTCCATTTATTTTCTAATTTCTTCCCCATATATATTTTGATGCTTTTTAGCTTTTTTTGGCAGAAAAAGCAAAAAATAAATAAATAACATAAACCTACTACATAAAATACACCACCAGTTCAACCTAAACTCCCATTTAAACTCTCAATGATGAATTTCAGAAAATCTGCACAATTCCACGATACAAAATAAAACGGGTACAAAGAAAAAAAAAAAAAAGGAAGTTGAGAGACAAATGCATACAAAGACAAACTCATAAAAATGGTAAAAAAAATGTAAATAAAATAAACCATATAGTCTTTGTTATTAAAATATTTTTAGTCAGACAAACTAGACGCCAGTTCAAGCTATTGGATTTTGCCGATTAGCGATTAAATCAAACAATAGTTTTTCAAATGGATACTGGATAAAAAACAAAAACAACACTTTGAGGAAATTATTTTTACAGAACCATGAAAATGTGCTAAATGAAATAAATATGAATACGTTATTTAAAAAAAAATATATATATAAAATCTAATTCATACATCTATAAAACAAAAATATATACACACATACACTGCTCGTCCTTGGGTTTTGATGGTTCGACGTACGAATCATTCGATCTTACGATGACTATCGGTACAAAATGTTTAAAAATTATCTAAATGTTTGCGCAGCATTTTAATTGTTGTATGATTCGACACTGCCAGGATGAATGTCCCATGTCCCGCCCTCCACCCATTAAACCGGTGCTTTTACCAAACATTGCCAAATACAAATATACTATAAAGTTTATATATTATGATACTGTAAATTGCACTGTTTTGATAAATTAAGTACTATATATTATTTTATATTAACAAATTATACTACCCTATATTTATCTACATTCTTTAAGACTCCCAGGCATGATAGGTCATGTCTCGACTTGAAGTTCATGTTACGATGGTCTCACTGTAACGAATCTCCATCATAATTCGGGGACTACCTGTACTATATTATAAATATATATAAATAACCATCTCCGTGCAGCACGCAGTCGCATGTGTTATAACAAACAGCCTCTAGAGGGAGCTCTCGTTATGACAGCGGACCGGAAGTTCTGGACAATCATCACTATTATCTGCACAGCTATTTATACTCGTTAATACAAACATCACCTACATATATTAAATACAAAACCCTGTTTTATCCTTTGCTGATTGCCAAAAACACCAATAAAACAAAACACGTCTGTACCTTTCCATCGATGTTTCCACTGTCCTTCATTACGGGATAGAAGCGGGGCGTTTTGTTCGGGTCTTGCCGACCAGGTGTACGAGGGGTACGAGGGGTACAAGGGGTCCGGGGCGCTGTAGGGGATTCCGGGACATCAGTGGGCAAAGAGTTGGCCAGAATGGGCTCATCTACAACAAACAAACAAACAAGAGAAACAAACAAAATATAACTGAACAGAAAACAAAGGGGAAAAAAAAAAGAACATACAAAATACTCGAAGTGAAATAGAAATGTAGGACCGCATACGATCCAAAAGTCTTGTGTAGAAAGAGTCTTGTGTAGAATATAGTTATGTATAGATCTAAATATACACTATATGGGCACAAGTTTGTGGACAGCTGGCTATAAGATCCGTATATACTTTCTGAACATCCCATTCCACATTTAGTCCTTCTTCTTCTTTCAGCTTCTCCCATTAGGGGTCATCACAACAGATAATCCGTCTCCACAACCCCTGTCCTCTACATCTGCCTCTTTCAACCCAACTAACTGCATGTCTTCCCTCACCACATCCATAAAACCTCCTCTTTGGTCTTCCTCTTTTCCTCCTCCCTGGTAGCTCCATCCTCAGCATTCTCCTACTGATATACCCCATGTCCCTCCTCTGCACATGTCCAAACCATCTCAATCGTGCCTCCCTCCCCTTGTCTCTAAAACGTCCTACATGCATGGTCCCAGTTAGTCCATATTTGCTTTCTCCACTCTTCTGGTTAGATGTTCCACCATATCTTCATGGAACTGTGTTTGTGCAATGGAACATTGTCATGCTAGAACACTTTTGGGTCTCCTATGTTCTCCAATTAAAAGGAAAATGTTATGTTACCACATCCAAAGACATCCAGTGGGCAACAGTTTGGTGAAGACGCATATATGAGAGGAAAAGTCATTTTTGCCCACATAGAATATATCAGGGTTATAATAATAAAATAGTTACCTTGGCATGGGGGAGGAGGTGGCACTTCCTGGTTGGGGTCAACAGGTAATGTAGGGGTCAAAGTGTCAAACTCATCCTTGCTGATCATGTTGAGCTTCTTAAAGTTCTCCACCTCCTGGTGATAAACACACACGCGTTAGCATCTACAACGATCCTTTAACAAAGAGACCATCTATTCTTCTACACGATAGACAGATCGAATACTGGACCAAGCGTGAGATAACACCCAGCTGCTGGGAATGTCGGTGCATTCACAATGCGTTTTCAGACAATTCAGCCATGTCATGTGATCACAGTGCTTCAAAATTCAATAACTTCAGACCGAATTGCTCCTTGAACGCAATAAAATGTGATTGATTTTTTTGAGGTCTGTCCTGGTAACGGTCCTTTAGGTCCAAATGTACTTACTTTCTTTGCTTATCCTCACCTTCCCCACGTTAATCATCATCATGCCAAGACAAATACAGGCATGATAAAAAGAAAAATTCCCAGTCGGAAAAATAAACACAGATAAAGCGCATGTGAATGGAAATAGGACCTGCAAGGCAAGGCCATGATTCCCATACAACAATTTTCCATTAAATTAAAATCTAATGTGTACGCAACTTGTTTTATTCTGTCGATACTTTTAAAAAGGTTTATAAACAATCCAAATGTAGTCTTAAACTGTTTAGAAAAACTGAATCTCAAACATCCTGTTTAGTTTAGGATTTATATTTAACTAAACCTGGAATGGTGGAAAGAGAAAAAGAGGGGGAGGGGGGGGGGGGTTTTTTTTTTTTGGGCTGCTTTTCTTTCTTTCTTTCTCTTTCTTTCTTTCAATATACAGAATTAGCAATGGTGCAAAACCCCCCCACATAAAGTCTCTAATATTCTGGAGCTTTGTGTTATTATTATTATTATTATTATGTTACTATTATAATTATGTTATTTAATTACAGGATTTATTAAATGATTTAAATGCATATAAAAATGTTCGATTCTTTCAGCTTTCGAAATCAGACGATTTTCAGACAATTTTTAACAAACTGAAAAGACAAAATATTTTTCAAAACAATACTAACAAACCTTAGAATGAAAAATAGAAAAAAGTAATGGAAGGAAAAAAGAGCATAATACACCTCCCATAAAAAAGAAAAAAAAACCCGACAACCTTTGCTTCAAGTGCTGAAACGATTCCTCTCGATTAATTAGAATACCAAATAATTTGTCTCGAATGCTTCTACTACACACTAAATACTGCGTTTCCCCACGGACCGTTATTACTGACGCACCACCAGTTAAACTCTGGAGCGCTCTGAACAGGTAACGCAGAAATTTTTTTCGAAAATGCAAGATGATGATTCAAGCCTAAGAAAGTGTTAAAGTTTCCTAAGTTTGGGATCATTTGAAACAAAAACAAAGAAAAACACCACACTGTGCATTTTTTCTTTTCATTTAATTTTTTTATTATTATTTTTTTTTTTAAGTAAATTTAAATTAATCTTATGTCATTATTATTATTATTTTTTTTTAAGTAAATTGAAATTAATCTTTATATGTCTATTTATGATTTTTTTTAATTATTTACATATTTGTACTTGCATTTTGATGTAATATGCTAATTAAATGCCCTAAATGGGTTGTTTTCGCAGATATTCTTATATGCAATTTCAGCAATAAAAATGTAAATAAAAATAAATAAATACATTTACTTGTTTAACAAACCCGTCTTGTTTTCTCTTGTATACTTAGTATGGCTCTTTAATTTAAAAAAAATAATAATTATAATAATTTAATCCGATTACTCTATTAACCAACGGAATAATTGGTAGAATACTTGATTACTAAAATCATTGAAAGCTGTGCCCCTACTTGCTCCAGCTAAAGAGTTTTGTGGGCCAGTAATTAGTCATTTACTATGGAAAGCTTTCTGCACTACAAGGTCAGAAGCACTCACAGCAGTGGTGAGAAATGTGGGTTTATTTTAAGACCAGATGCATTTCGGGAGCCCTGACACACTGTTCCCCCCCGTAAAGGATATGCACAGAGTGATATGTGAACTGACATGTGGAGTCGCTGTAAGAAGTCACTTATAATTAGCAAATGTGTAGCTATGATTCAGTGCAAATGCAACACTTGTTACTGGAGTGTAAACGTGGCATCGCCTGGGCATCGCTAAAGCCAGTTTGGCAGAATAGACTTTTTTTTTAATTTAAGAAAAAAAAAAAGGGCCAACTATTAGCCCATTTTGGTGGAATATGTAATTTAATCATGAGCATTTTATAATTCTAGAGATCCTTTTTATTTTATTCCATTTTATTCTCTTTATAAAAGCAAAATACTAATTACACTACAATACTTACTTTAATGTTGGTTCCATCCAACTGATTCTCGTCCTCGGTCCACAGGTCCTGCTCGTAATAGTAAAGGCCGTCGTTGATGGCCTTGGCGAGCTCGGTGGTGATTTTGGCACGTGACACGTGGTTGCCCGTGCGGTCGCCGCCCGGGTGCTTGCGCATGTACGGCGGCGTCTGCGTGACGATCAGGATCTTGTTCACGTCGCTGTCGTCCAGCTCGCCGTCCGAGTCTTCGTCCGACCAATCGGTAAAGGTGTTCTTGCGAGGTGCCGCGAGTTGCTCCATCTCCTCGTCAAACAGGAAGTCGAGCTCTTCCTGGTCAGCCTCAGGTGGTGGGTTCGTTTGGGCCGGGGCTGAACGGTCCTGAACAAAGAAATCAAATGTTAAGGTTTTTTATTAATAATAATCAAAGTAAAGATGTAAATATATTTATTAGTAGATGCGCTGTACTTTTATAGTTTAGAAAGTGATCAAATATTTGCGAATCTGCCCTCTCTTCCAGCGTTGGAGAGCGGGTGATTTTGAGGCATTTTTCAAAACGGAACACTAATAAACTAAGAATATAAAATGGGAAAAAAAAAAAAAAGAAAGAAGCGAGGGCAGAAAAAGAAGAGCAGGGATACTCAACTGTTAAGAGGTTAGCCTCAGACACAGAAGAAGAAGGAGAGGGAAGGAGTTGATGAGGAGTGTCAGATGTCTGATAAGGCACAGGAGAGAGGGAATGAAAAAGAGAAATGAAGGGAGAGCAGAGAAATTGAAAAGCGAAAGACAAACAAGGTGAATAGTAAAGAAGTTGTTGGAATGGAATGAGAATTGTTAAGAAAAACACAAAATATTTACACTTAATGGAGAAGATGTTAAAGTAAAATACATTCGATGTAGTCAGTGTTCCACTTCATCCCATATAGGGTTGAGGTCAGAGCTCAAAAAATAAGAAGCGTAATGTGCACTCTAAACCTGAACTAAGAGAGAAATTCTGTGTCTTCAGACCTCTACCTTGTTTTTTACCGATGTGTTCCTGTGCCGCTTCTCCACCTGAACCCACTGGCTCTCCGGATCAGGCGTGCTATTGGACTGCACCTCAGCAGCTTTCTCGTCCGAGCTGGATGCGATTTTTGCCTCAACAGCAGACGACTCTTCAGACAGCGGATTGGTGACTGTATTGGAGATGTCATTTAATTGGCCGTTGGTAGCAGGAGGAGGCTCGATGGGGGTCTGATTGGCCGGGGAAGTCGACACTGAAAAGCAGGTGAGCATGTAAATCCATTTTTTTATATTGAGAATGCAATTTGCCGAAAAAAACACGGAAAGCGTGTCTGAGATCACAGTCTGAAGGCTCGTAGATGCCAGATTCAATATACTATATAACAGTATTAGCATGCACATTACCAGACTTAACACTGCGATTACTGAGGAAGTCATTAACTTGATCAAAATTTTGAAAGTAAATCGCTTCAGAACTAAATTTTATTGGAAAAAAGAACAAAAGACTATAGACGTTGGATTTGCAAGTGCATATTATACAATAATAACTAGTTATATTTGGCGCAGGGAAACAGGATATTTTGGAACTAATATTCAACGATTATTTATTAAATATTATTTTATTATATTATTTATTTATTTAGAAAGGAGAAGTGGAATGGTGCACAACAAGCATCCGCCTTTTAAAACCTTTTATAAGAATGCTGATCATTTGAGCATAAAAGGAATTTGGGCGTTATTACCAGTTACGATGTCATGTTCGCTCATGCGATTGAAATGTTTCAAAGAAACTTCTCCCATGTTGTGGAAAGGAGCGGCGAGGGCTCCTCACGGTGGCACCCGGGGACTTCTTTTTAAGGCTGAACCCTTTTCTTGAAAATGAGCAGACAGGACCCGATCATGACGTCCTAACTGGTAATGACGCCTAAATTCCCTTTGTGCAGCATTCACACTATCACCATTCTTATAAAATGTTTTACAGCAAACGCTTGTTGCAAAACCGCTCCAATTTAACTAACGGCAAGGGGAAGAAAACGAGCTTTCGCTGGTTCCAAGCAATAATACAATGTTCCAAAACGTTCCTATTCCCTGTATAATGGAATTAATAGAAAACCACTCTACAGATAATGAGCTGAAGCAATAGGCATATTGTTTATTATTAGAGCATATTAATGATTAGCTTGTCAAAATGATGAATAGTATAATAGCATAATTGTACAAAATAGAGTTTGACAGATTCAGTGGTTTTGCTGATTATTTTTCACCGATTATTAAATGCTGGAACAATCAGCAAAAATACATAGTGATAGGTTTTCCGGGTTGCATTATACAGCATGAGAGTGGCCTCTAGAGGCAAACCCCTGAAATTACATGCTGTATATTTGAAGTGTCTTATTTGGGGTTTTTTTGTTTTTTTTTATTTTGGATAAATAGTAGAATAGCATTATTGCAAAAAAAAATAAAGTTCGACCGATTCGGCAATTTTACTGAATAATTGTCACTGATTATTAAATATTGGAACAATTAGCAAATATCCATAGTGATAGGTTTTCCGGGTTGCATTATACAGCATGAGAGTGGCCTCTAGAGGCAAACCTCTGTCACATGATGTATATCAGAAGTGTCTTTTTTTTTTTTCCTTTTTTGGATGTAAACAGCATTTATTTGGTGTTACTTTGAATGCACGTCTTTTATTTTCCTCAATATTTATTATTATAATGAATATATTCATATTTATTTTATTTAGTAAATTTTCATGATTCAGTACTTTTTTTTGTAATAAAGGTCAGTACTATTTTACATGGAGTTTGTGCAAGCTTTTTCCGCAGTTTCCTTTTTAAAAGGAATGTATTTGTTGATTATTAATTAGTAATTGCGATCTAACCAAGCAATCGGAAATTAACCATTGGTCGACCTCTAGTATAAAGATACAAATAATTACAGAATTCTTATTAGTTATACGAGTATACGGAAATAAATAGCGGACCTACTAGTACCAGCAGAAGAGCATGAGTAGAGCTGACTACCTGCAGTAAGAGAGGTGAAGGTTTGTCCCGGGATAAACTCAGGACAGTTAATAAGTTGGCTGAAGTCCGTGTGTGAGGAGTTGGCAGGTGGCCCAGGGATCGGCCAGTGCTCTGGATCATCCTTTCTCCGAATCTGTTCATCGACCAGCTCCACGACATCACTGTTTTTCACTGCCTAAACACACATACACACCCACACGTGATTAAAAAGATACAAATCAAACTCTTTTGCACTTGTATGAAAAATGAATCTGAGGAAGCTTCAAATTCAAAGCCGAAAGCAAGCGATCATTTGAGTGCCACCATCAAGGTTCACCCAAAGTTCCTAAAAAGTCTCTGATCCCTTCAAAATGACTTGATCAGGATAACTTAAGAAACTTGTAAGCGTTCTTCTTTGCAAAAAAAATAAATAAATGTGCAATGTGACTACTTCATATATATATATATATATATATATATAAAGAGAGAGAGAGAGAGAGAGAGAGAGAGAGAGAGAGAGAGAGAGAAATAATTCGCACTATTATATATCACACAACCTTTTTTTTAGCCAATAAAAGGGCCAAAAAAAGTTACCTCTTTGATAAGACTGATGTCGGTGGTAAGGGCTTGGATGCGGCGGAAGCCGGCGATGAGAGCGATGGGCAGGAAGCCCTTGGTGTCCATCTTTCTCCTCAGGAAGAAATCCCGCTCCAGGTTGTGCAGACTGAAGTAATACTCGCTTGAATAAACCAAAACAAATGGAACAAAAATATTAATTTATTTGCAAGTAAATCGAAAAAATGTAAACACACCTCATATCATGCAGCGTGTTGGGAAATGCCCAGTGTAATGCGAAGACACTACATTATTATTGTTCTACACTACAGTGCATCCAGGAGGTCTTCACAGAGCTTCACTTTTGTGCACATTTTGTTGAAACAGATTTATACCAAAATGGATTAAATTCATTATTTTCCTTAAAATTCTACAAAAACAAAACCCCATAGAGACAACAAAAGAAATGTCAAATCTTTGCAAATTTATGAGCCTTTGCCATGACACCCAAATGATCAGGTGCATCCTGTTTCCACTGATCTTCCTTGGAATGTTTCTACAACTTGATTGGAGTCCATTTGTTGTAAATTCAGATGATTGGACATGAATTGAAAAGGCACACACCTGTCTATAGAAGGTCCCACAGTTAACAGTGCAGGTCAGAGCACAAACCAAGCCATGAATTCCAGATTTGTCTGTAGACCTCATAGACAGGATTGTGTCGAGGCACAGATCTGGGGAAGGGGACAAACATTTCTGCAGCATTTAAAGTCCTAATGAGCACAGTGGCCTCAATCATCCGTAAATGTAAGAAGATTGGAAGCACCATGACTCCTTCTAAAGCAGAGCCACCCAGCCAAACTGAGTGATCGCAGGAGAAGGACCTTAGACAGGGAGGTAACCAAAAACCTGATCGTTACTTTGAAAAAGTTCTAGCATTTTTCTGTGGAGAGAGACGAACCTTCCAGAAGAACAATCATCTCTGCAGCACTCTAACAGTCAGGCCTTTATGGTAAAGTATCCAGATGGAAGCTACTCCTTAGTAAAAGGCACATGACAGCCCACCTGGAGTTCACCGAAAGACACCTGAAGGACTCTTAGACCATGAGAAACAAATATTGAACTCTTTAGCCTAAATGCAAAGCATCATGTCTGGAGGAAACCAGGCACCACTCACCACCTGGCAAATACCATCCCTACAGTGAAGCATGGTGGTGGCAGGATCATGCTGTGGGGATGTTTTTCAGCAGCAGGAACCGTGACTGGTCAGGATCAAGAAAAAAAGTTAAATGCAGCAATGGACACCAGACCATAAGATTCGTTTAAGACTTCTAAACGGTCCCCATTTTGTGGTAACCCCTGACTTCTGGGAAGATCAACTGGATCTTTAAGGGCATTTGTGGGGATTTGTGGAGATTCATTCATTCAGCCACAGTGTGTTAGTAAAGTCAGAGGCTGATGTAGGTGAGATGTTGAGGATGCCTGGGATGCAGTCAGTGTTTATGTTCATCCCATAGGTGTTAAATAGGGTTGGAACTCTATAGCAGGAGATCTTCGACTCCAACCCTTGTAAAGCAGATCTTCACAGACACAGGGGGATTCGTCAGGCTGAAACAGGCTAAAACTAACTAAAGAACACTTCAAGAATAATTAGTAATACAACAAATGTATACATTTTCTATTAATAGTGGGTAAAACCAGTGCTTCGGCCCATACTGTAAACAATGCTTCCAAATTATAGCACTTGATCTGCTTGTGTAAAAGTATACAAGAAGCCCTGTACAAACCTGCCTATTTCACACCCAGTCCCAGAGGCTTTAAGCCCAGACTCCGACCTGCCTGACTGATACTAAACTCGCACACGGCATCTCAAACTGTACGGCACGGAAGACGAGTCCATCAACTTATAAAAGTAGTTGATTTTCTGGAAGCCAGCACATGCAGAGAAAGTGCAGAAACATCAGGATTCTGAAGCTTGTGGCCAGAAAAGTGCACAACAGTTAGCACACTTTGTCCTGTGGGTGGAGCCTCTGAGGCTGAGAGAAAGAGAGAGATTGCAATGAAATAGCCAGACACCATTATCCAAAGCGACTTACATTTATCTCATTTGTTCAACTAAGCAGTTGAGAATTAAGAGCCCAGAAGTGGCAGCTTGATGTTGCTGGGATTTAAACTCACAACCTTCTGAACAGTCTTAAGTCGCTTGTTTAAGATTTAAAAAAAAAATTAAAGAATAAAGCCTTAAATAAATAATTTTGCACTTTTGCCTTATATTTTCCTAATGATCCATTATTAGACTAAAGACTACAGCAGACTTAGAAGGAGAAAAAAACAAAAAAAACAAGAAAGTAGTGTGGGAGAGAGAATGAGAGAGAGAGAGAGAGAGAGGAAGGGAGGGAGGAAGAGAGAGGAAGAGAGAAAGACAAGATGAGCAGCATTTTGGGAGAAACTTCAGAATCTCCACCCAGCATTCCTTTACTTTTACTCTGCTAACTTTAGCAGGCGAATCGCACACCCCATGCACTCGAAGAGGTTGGATTACTTCATGGTAGCGGAGCTGTGCAGCGCACAATGTGCACGAAAATACTCATGGAGCAGTTCTCTCAGGGCATTCGCTTTCATTCTGGTGTAATTACATTGTTTTATTTATGGGTGTAAACTTATTAAAGTGTGAAAATAGACACTGCAATTACATACTGAATTATTGAAACTAAACAATGAGACATTTACTGTAAATTAACAGTTGCGAGAAGTAAACAGGCCGGTGGGTGGACACAGACAGACACACAGATAGAAAGATAAACGGGCAGGCAGACAGACAGGTAGGCAGATAGACAAATAAACAGGCAGATAGATAAATACACAGGCAGGCAGACAGAAAAGTAAGCAGATAAATAGACAGATAAAGAGAGACAGACAAAGAACAGACAGACAGAGACCGACAGAATAAACAGACAGACAGAAAGAACAGACAGACAGACAGACAGACAGACAGACAAACAGATAGAAAAAACAAAGGACAGACAGACAGACAGACAGACAGACAGACAGACACACTGTTGGGTCGATAGATATATAGACCCAGATCGATCCCATCCTGTGTAATATCCATTACAAAACAAAACAAACAAATAGGTAGATAGACATGTAGGTAGATGGAGAGAGAGATGGACAGACTGGATTACATTTATGTTTCTCGGTCTGCGAGAGTCACATCATCTTGCTCCTTTTGTGTTATGTCCTTCTCTTTCAGTTCTCCCGAATGGCTCACCCTCCCCCCCTCGCCTCATATGTGAACTTGAAAACAGTTTAGGAGCAGCTCTCTCCCTTTAAACCACAATTATGTAAGCGCTTGGGAGAGATGATTCCAGACCTGTGTGTGTGTGTGTGTGTGTGTGTGTGTGTGTGTGTGCGCGCGCATGCGTGTGCAAGCTCCCTCCCTGTGGGGGTTCAGTAGACAATGCAGCAAGCATGACTGAGCTTACTCAAAAACATTACAGAACACACACACAGACACACACACAGACACACACACACAGACACACACACACACAGACACACACACAGTAACTTGAGTAAAAACACATGCACAGATTCTCCCACACCGACACAAATCTACACAAATCATGTACTGGGAAAAGTCTTGGCTTTGCATTTCCAGTCCATTGACTATATTACCTTACATAGTATTGCACGCTTACACACACACACACACACACACGTATCTAGGCACACATTTCCTGTCTCTCACTCTTAGTCTAAATTACAAAAGTACATGATTGGATACACACAGACATGCACAGATTTTTTCACACACACACACACACACACACACACACACAGGGTTTCATCTCCAGATCATTTACAATTCCACCTTAGGTAGAAATGCTAAATATAGGACGGACACACACACACACACACACACACACACACACACACACACACACCAACCCACCCCTGACCTTAACCATGTGCTGCCTTTCCTCTACCTAATGTAATTAGAGCTCCGCCTACTGGTGACTATGTTTTAACACACCTCTACCGCATTCAATAAATCTTTAATGTGACTCGGAAGAAAAATTCGTCTCAATGAGTGATTCGTTCATTTTCACTCATTTTCATTTACAGGAAACAGAATTGAGTAGAATTTATCTCTTGACTCTTCAAGTCAGAGTCGTTTGTTTTTTTTGTCAAGTGACTCCCATAGATGCTCTGCATATCTATGTATGTTTGTATGTATGTATATGTCAAATTTTGTGCATGTAGACATGTTGAGGGATCTGATTATTGGTTATTAATTTCCTTTTATTTCTGATCAAAGGAACGAAATGAACTTAATGACTCGAAAAAAAATAAACCCTCCATTCATTATGATGATAAAGATTCAAAAATCCACATCACTACACTGGTGTGATCTTCTCACTACTGTACATGTGAAACAATGTTCATGTGGCTCGAATGTGATAGCGGGAAGCTGAATGGCACTTTGAGGAGAAGGAAAGCAGGAAGCAGACTTACATCTGCCGCTTGATGTACTCCTTGAGAAGACTCTCCTCGATGGTGTACATCTGTACCCGGTTCCCGTCATCGTAGAAATACATCATGTTGGTCCCGAACTCTGTAGGCACATTGGAACCATCCATGTATGATTCCCGATAATTGTGGGAGTAGTCAAAACGGCCTGGGAGAAGAAGTGTGGAAAGAAGAGAGAAAGAAGAGGGAAAGAATTCAAGGAAAAAAATTAGAAGAAAGAATTAAGGGAAAGAATTATGGTAAATAATTTAAGTAAAAAATTGGAGGGAAGTATAAAGGGGAAGTAATTGAGGAAAAAAAATTTAGGGAAAGGATAGAGGGAAGAAATTGGAGGGAAGAATAGAGGGGGGGGGAGAGAAAGAATTAAGGGGAAACATTTGAGGAAAAGAATTAGGTAAAGGATTGAGGTAAGGGATTGAGGAAAGGGATTGAGGAAAGGGATTGAGGAGAAAAAGGGAGGGAAGAAATTGGAGGGAAGAATAGAGGGGGGGAAAAGAGAAAGAATTAAGGGGAACAATTTGAGGAAAAGATTTGAGGTAAAGGATTGAGGTAAAGAATTGATGAAAAAGATTGAGGAAAAAAAGGAGGGAAGAAATTGGAGGGAAGAATAGAGGGGGGGAGAAAGAATTAGGGGAAACATTTGAGGAAAATAATTGAGGTAAAGGATTGAGGAAAAGGATTGAGGAAAAGGATTGAGGAAAAGGATTGAGGAAAAGGATTGAGAAAAAAAAGGGAGGAAAGAATTGAAGAGAAGAAAAAAGAGAAAGAATTAAGGGGAACAATTTGAGGAAAAGATTTGAGGTAAAGGATTGAGGTAAAGAATTGATGAAAAAGATTTAGGAAAAAAAGTAGGGAAGAAATTGGAGGGAAGAATAGAGGGGGGGAAAAGAGAAAGAATTAAGGGGAACAATTTGAGGAAAAGATTTGAGGTAAAGGATTGAGGTAAAGAATTGATGAAAAAGATTGAGGAAAAAAAGGAGGGAAGAAATTGGAGGGAAGAATAGAGGGGGGGAGAAAGAATTAGGGGAAACATTTGAGGAAAATAATTGAGGTAAAGGATTGAGGAAAAGGATTGAGGAGAAAAAAGGGAGGAAAGAATTGAAGAGAAGAAGCGGGAAAGAGGGGGAAAATGGGATGAAATTTTATGATTATTACCATTACTTTGCACTAAACAACATGTAAATGATGTGCTTTTCTTGTTCACACATTTCACGCCTCTACACTATACAACATTTTACTGTTTTAAGGTAAATTTCACTAGAAATGTGCCACATGAGCAGTTATATTTGACTAACAGCACTCATTTTCATCTTTCATTAGTTGTACCCTTTGCATTCATGTTAAAAGATGAATTTTTTTTTGTGTCTTTTAGTAATATTAGATATTCATTAAACGACTCGGGAACATGACTTTTATCCTGCTTTAATTCGTTCCAAGAAGTACACACAAGACTTTGGACTTTTTTTTCCCCCCTGCCACGTGTTTGTATGCTTATCTCACTCACTGCACCGTGTGTTTGCAAGAAGAAAATAACAGCAGATTAACAGGAGCATATTTTTGTGCCAGCAGGACAAAACCCTTAAAAAAAAAACCATTTAAAATCATACAAAAGATTGTAAAAATACTTTATTTTCTTCAATAAGGGACCAAACATGCCCCTATTTAATCCCAAGCTACTGTACTGCAGTGTAGTAAGGACTCTGTGTATAGCCTTTGCTATACTGGGCATGTGGTTACCTCGGCCACGACCTCTGCCCCTGCCACGACTTTTTCCCCGTCCCCGAAGGCCACCGCGGACACTGCCGCCTTCGCTGCGAGCACTTGACGTGTCATCGCTGAACTCTCTCCTAAAGCCTGCACACACATCACACACAAATCAATAATACACACAAACTCTTCAGCAAAGAGCACTAATGATAACAAAAAATAAATGGCACATTATATCAGCACATTAAATAAAAAAATTTAAAAAAGTGAAACATCCTCTTGGTAAAATCATACATTTCGACCACACAAGCGTCACCGTCTTACTCAACACCATGACCTAACCTAAAAACTCTGCTACAGAGATCTGATGCAACACGATACCAGTCACATCCCCCTCTGGCCACCAGCACAGCCTCAAATATGGAGACAGAAACTCTTCATGCCTTCACCCTTGATAAATTAATTCCGAAATAAACAGCAGCTTTCAGAATCAAGAGTCAAATGCAGGGCTAGGGGAAATTTAAACTCTGCCTGTGTGTGTGTGTGTGTGTGTGTGTGTGTGTGTGTGTATGTATACACACTTTTGTACCTCAGTAAAATATAGTTTAAAACCCCTGTGCTCCATGATCACACCAAAGGTGTAGTAAGTTTATATATACATACAGATATATATATATATATATATACACACATATATACATATACACACACACACACACACACACACACACACACACACACACACACACACACACAGTGAGTACCCCCCTTTAGTTAAAGTGCAGCTTGTATATCAGTACTGATTTACTGTCCTCTGAAAATAACTTGTACAGCCAATATTGTCTAAATAACTGGAAACAAAAGTAAGTACACCCTCAGTGAAAACAGCTGTCCGTCGTACTTCGCAAATGTCCTATTCATCATGTTCATGTTTTTTGTCTGCTTGACAAAACCATATAGATTTGTGTAATTTGTATTGAAGCAGTTAAAATGTGGTGCTTTGAGTCCAATTCTCTCATACTGACCACTGGATGTTCAACATGCACCTCATAGTACAGACTGTCTGAAGATTTGAGAATTAGAATTGTTGCTCTCCACAGATACGGCCTTGGCTATAAGAAGATCAACATCACCCTTAAACTGTTACAGTACAGTGTTCAGGGTCATGCAGAAGTTTACCAAAGCATGTTCCTCACAAGGGTCTATCAAAGAAGTTTAGCCCTCACGCTGTGCATCAGGTGCAGAAGCTGCTTTAAAAAAAACAGATGCATGAGTGCTGCAGCATTGCGTTAGAGGTTGCAGAAGCTGAAGGTGCACTTGTCAGTGCTCAGACCGTACGCCTAACACTGAAACAAGTCGATTTTCATCACCTCTGAAGCTGCTTACAAGCCCACGAACAATTTGCTGAAGACGACCTTTCCAAGAGCATGAATTACAGGAACCATGTCCTGTTGTCTGTAAAAGTAAGATAGAAATTGTTTGGCTTAGATGGTGCATGGTGGTGGTAGCATCATGGTCTGTGGATGCATGAGAAACGCTGCTAATGAGAACCTGAACCCTATTAAGCACCTGTGGTGCATCGTCAAGTGGAAGGTAAAGCAGTGCCATGTGTATAACTTCCAGCAGCTCCATGATGTCGTTAGGAAGTAGTGGAAGAGGATCCCAGCAACAACCTGTGCAGCTCTGATGAATTCCATACCGAGGAGGATAACGATGTGCTCACAAAATATTACACTTTGGACACAGTTTTGACATTTTCACTTATTGTGTACTTACTTTTGTTGCCAGTTATTTAGACAATAATGGCTGTAAATATGTACCGTATACAGGCTGCACATTGACTAAAATATATCCAAGTTTCATTTCAATAGTATTGTCCCTTGAGAACATAAAATAAAATGGTTTCTGAAATGTGAGGGGTGCACACGAGTATGTGTGAGAATATATATTTAATAGGTAAGAGCACTGGTGTAAATATTCACACTGAATATATTATAGAAGGTTAAAAAAAAAAACAAAAAAAACACCAGACTCTTCAGAAAGGCCTCGAAAACCACCAAACATTTCCGAGTCCCAAAATAACTTGCACTTTCACTTCATTTATGTTTACTGCCTGCATACTACATTTACATTTATGGCCTTTGGCAGATGCTCTTATTTAGTGAGACTTACTATTAAAAAGTTTAGGGTTTTGCTCAAGGGCCATTTTTAAATCTGCGGTCCTGGAGAATATCTGTGTGACTACGAAACACTGTACTCCCGCAAGACTCCATAAAGCAAGTGTTATATCAAGTGTTTGTCTTAAAAAAATCTCTGATTTTTAATACATCAGCAATTTATCTTGCATGTTGCAACCCAAACTACTGTTATACAAGAATTACCGTAATTTCCAGACTATAAAGCGCACCCATATATAAGCCGCACACACCGAATTTTACAAATATTTTTATTTTGAACATAAATAGGCCACACCTGTCTATAAGCCTACACTGATGTATTTTACACAGGCTTTAACGAAACACGGTGTAACGGGTAAAATATGTTGCGCTTCCTTTAGGAGCATAGCAGTATTTTGGGAATAGCATGCCACTGCATTTTCCGCTATTACTGCATGTGTGTAAGACTGAGGAATATGTCCTTATTAATTTCTGTTGCTCATTTCTACGTTTCTTTGACTAACCCGTAATGCTGTTGCCAAAAAAAAATTAAAAAGCATGAGTTTTGGAAACCAGTCTGTCATATAAGATTTCTGTTGCAACGGCAACACAGATGAGGTGCGTTTTTTCGTTTCCGTTCAGAAATTTCATTGGTCTAATGTTATGGGGTTCAGTTTTTTGGCTTGAAGTTTGTGAAACCGGGAAAACCCCAGGAAAAATTCATATCTTAGCCGCTTCGTTGTTTAAGCCGCGGGGCTCAAAACGTGGAAAAAATGTAGCGGCTTATAGTCCGTAAAAATACGGTATGCTCTTGACAGTGTCAAATAATACACCGACACAACATATATATAATTCACTGATTTGCATGAATAATTATATGTAAAAAGTTTTTTTTTTAATCTATGCAAATATGCTAAAAACAACGCATCCCAAAACAGATACACAATTTTTGTAAATAAATGTTAATGCCACAATGCATCAATAAAAAAAAAACGTGCATTTGTTTTGCAATTTGTTATTTAAGCATATTTGCTTAACTATAATATTATTATAATATAATTATTAGTAGATGTGCTATACTTTTATTATTTCAAAGGTGATCGATAATTTGCGACCGATATTTTATACGTAGATCGATTTCTCCTCGCTAAACCGTTTCTCGAGCGCGTTCTCTCGGCACTGCTGCTCCTACGTGAATATGACGTGTCACGGCACTACGGAGACCGAGGCGTGTCCGTTACACCCCTAATATTTATAAATACAGTTTTCCAACATAATAATGACCCCAAACACACCGCCAAGATGACAACTGCCTTGCTGAGGAAGCTGAAGGTGTCTAACATCCAGCAGCTCCGTGATGTCATTATGGAGGGATGGAAGAGGATCCCAGCAACAACCTGTGCAGCTCTGATGAATTCCATACCCAGGAGGATTAACGCAGTGCTGGATAACAATGTGCTCAGACAAAATATCACACTTTGGACACAGTCTTGACATGTTCACTTAGGGTGTACTTACTTTTGTTGCCAGTTATTTAGACAATAATGGCTGCATGTTGTTATTTTGAGAGGAAAGTAAATCTGTATTGCTGTACAAGCTGCACATTCACTACTCTAAAATATATCCACGTTTCATTTCTATAGATCACATGACCGCACAGGTACAAGTGTATGTTCGAGTCTCACCTCTCCTGCGGGGGACGCTGCTGTGAGTGTCTTTGCCCGTCTCCTTCTCCAGCTCGGTGGTTAGATAAGTCTCCTGCTGTGCCTCCCTGTTCTCTTTACTGTCGCTCCCGTCACTGCCGCTCTCCTTCTCTCTCTTCTCTCCTCCACGCTCCCTTCTTCTCTCCCTCCGCCCGGCTGGAACTTTCTGAACCTGCGTATTCAGTGCATTCAGCTGCTGCTGGAGAAATAGAATGATGGACGGAAACAATCAATTACGGAATAATCGATAGCATTAACGTCAGTACAATCCGACCTGAAATCTGAAATCGTCTTGCACAGATCAGCGTTCATTCAGTCAACAGCTTGAAAACTTGTCTTCATCGATTTAGAAATCAAAAGTTCCTGTTATTGGCTGGTTTCTGGGGTCTGTTCACGAACGCCTTTAATGAATAACTGAATAAAAGACAAATACAAAAAGGGGAAAAAAAAGTCTCTTTTACAATTTTGTTTCTGTTAAAAAAAAAATTGATTTTTTTTTGAAAATGTGCCATAACACACACTACAATATGCAAGAAAATTACTGACAACCAATAAAGAATGAGAGTCAGTAATTATGTGAGTAAAATATTATAATATTACATTTTTAAAAATTTAAATAAATGCAAATTTATTGCTATTCTGCATTTGTTTAACAACTTTTACTAATAAACAGGTGCTTACTGGCTGTGAGTTTTTTTTATAGCATGATCACTGAATGTTTTTAGAACTACAGTTGGCATTATGTGCTGTGGTCAGATATCATACGAACCATCAACATGTTCTGGTTGCCTCTGCCAGGAGGTTCAGTTGGCCATAAAGCCCAACAAGATTATTTGCTTCAAAATTGACAAAGAAATAAAGAAAGACACTCAAAATCAGTATTCTGCAAATGACCATCTCAGCCTTGGGACTTTAAATCCTTTTAAGTGTATATGAAATATATATATATATATATGGGCTGCAACTAATGATTATTT